>CM060699.1:111089974-111652474 GCA_030686995.1 Artemisia argyi
TTAAGAAGTATATTTTCACTTTGTTCTCACGAGATAAGATCCCAACAACTTCGTAATCATTGATACATTTATCATGCCCAAAAGCATACACCACGACAAACAGGTCTTTAAACATTTCCAATAAGCTACATGCTCATTCAACTCACTAAATGCATAGGAAATTAGTTTTATATCATTACTTTTGCGATTTCTTTACATTTCTTGAATTACTTTTGTAAATTCCAGATAATTGTAGCCTGCAACTCGCAAAGAAAAAAAAAGGGTTGAAGCCTAAGTTTGTTGTCCCACATTGTTTGGAGAAACATACATTAGCTTGCTTATATACCTTGGTGCACGTGCCTCATTCATGTTGAGGATATTATATTTGTACGTTGTTGGTGTGTGATGTTGATATTGAACGCAAAAATGCTAAAATTAACATTAGTTAGTCCAACAGCATCCAAATATACTATTCTTTTTACCAATGTTAAATAAGCACATTTTTACCAATGTTTTGAAAATCGGGTTCAAAATCGATCCGGTCGAGTCACCGGGAACCAGTTCGACCGGTTGGACCGTCGGGTCAACCCGGTTTTGAATTTATTATTTTTTTATTTTTTTGACCGGTTCGACCGCCGGGTTAACCCGGGTTTTTATTAAATTTTTTTGATTTATTTTTGACCCGTTTTTTTGCCGGAACCGGTTGAACCGGTTAACCCAGCCGGGTCGACCCGGGTTTCAAAACATTGGTTTTTACCCCTTACGTGAAGTTTTTCGTATAACTTCACACTAGCCACTCATTTTTTTGTTTGTTGTTTTGTTGTTTATTTAAATAAAAAACTTATTTACCATCCTTTTTTTATTTAACCATGACAAAAAAAATAAATAAATAAATAAATAAATAAATAAATAAATAAATCTTGAAGAGAATTATTTTGTTTTTTATAAATGGACATTTAGATATATTTTTTACTAATAATTTTTCGCTTTTTTATGGGTATCGAAAGTCTTCAGGGACATTTGTTAAATGCAAAAAACTACCACACCTTGTGATGATGATATAAACAACTAATATATGTTCTCAATTTTAAAGTCTTCAGGGACATTTGTTACAAACGAGTTGGATGTACCCGCCGCGTTGCGGCAACCACTGTTTTCGCAACACGGTGTTCATTTTGTTTAGTAACGTGTAAACTTAGCGAATATGTATTAGTTAATTTATGACCTTGTAAAAATTATCGCAGTTTCGTTTGGTTTTTTTGGTTTTTATAGTTCTATACTTTTGTATCCGTTCTCTATAATAGCAATGGTAAAGTCCAGTTTCGTTCTTTATATTACCAATATTTTTGTCTATGATCGACAATTGAGAATTGCTTGTGTTACACCCCGTGCCCGTTGACCAAAAATTTAAAACTTTACGCGAAAACGACTCAACTTTAACAAACACTATTACCATAGGTATTAGTCTAAAATGGACCCTTTCTGGTCTAAAATAGACCTATTCATCTGAACTCTAAAATAAACCCTATTACACAAGTATTAGCCTAAAATGGACCCTTTTGGAGTCTAAAATAGACCTTTTTCTGCATACTCACATATTTTGACCCATGTACCGGAAAACGACTTATACTACTTCCGTATTACATCAAAACTTTCAGATTTCATAAGCTCATTTTCATACAAAAACATTTACCGTTTGACTCTCGGAATAATGCTTTACAAAAAGACGGGTTTGTGCCAAAACCCGTTTGACCCATTTCATGACATAAGACACATACGACTTCCACTACACCTCAAACTTAACCAAAATCATTAACTTAACATATTAAATCTGTTTCATAATTACTTGACCCGTTTGCAACCCAAGATGGGTAGAATCACACTTATGCCAAACACCCCTTTTACCTTTAATATAAACACATAAAACACACTTTAGCATATCATAAGACCGCCATTCCATTATGCCAAACTTGACACACGTTTTGACACTTGTTTACTCATTACAAAACATTACTTGACTCACGGGGGTACAAACATGACTCTTGAGCTCGGTATTCTACCTAAGCTCCTTAACACAGGCTACCTTCTAGCCTTCCGTACGGTCAACGTTACTCTTCATTACAAGCCCATCCACAATCACATGAACCTACAAAAGGTTAACAACTAAACAATAAGCTTTCGCTTAGTAAGTAACTAGATTAGCATATGAGCAATACGTTAATCCACATATATGCAATACAAAAACCTCAACCACTAAAACATATAGTCATCAACACATTAAGCACATAACATCACAACATACCTTAGCCATTCCTTACTCATAATCTATCACTTGAGATGGCTAAACTAAGCAAGTCACCTATCAAGGCCATACTCACTAATACAATCTATCAATATAACAATCATACTCATAACCACATAATATGCAATTAACCATATTAAACACATATCAATCAAGTTACTTACCTTAGCATCCAAGCTAAGCTAATCACAATCTCATCATCATCTTTACTATTCATCATCATCATCATCAACCTCATCATTTATCAAAACCTAATAACATAACAATCAATAACATAAACAAGGGTTTACATAACCCATTTAAACATACTCGTCTTTCTTTCTATCTCATCATATGATGAAAACTCACTTCAATCATAAACCTTAACCTCATTAACATCAAGATAGGGAGATTACTTACTTGGGATGATCATTTCTATGGCTTAATCCTTAACAAGGAACTCATCACCTTCATCACTTCATCATCCAAGCTCCTTTCCTCTTTTCTCTTTTCCATCTCTTTTCTTATAACCAGACTTACAAACATACCTAGAATGATAAGGAATTCTCTAAAATTCACGGGATATAATTATCTAGGCACAAGTTTGGGCATATGGCAAGAATGGTCCTTCTAATCTCTTTCTTCCTATTTGGCCACATTCCAATTTAATAACACATTTACAACTTAACAACTTTAGCCCCTTGAGTTAGCATCATATCTTCTATAACAATAATACATATTCTTTGACTATTAGTTTGACTTTCGGGTTGACTAGCCAATCACGTTAGGCCTTAGTCAAATTCATCTAGGGTGGGGCCTATTTGTATTCCGGGAAACGGGTCTAACAATTCTAACCCCCTTATTTAGATTTCGTCTATAACAACCCGCATTTTTCAAGGTCCTTACTCAACCTCAAACTTGAAACATTTATTTATCCATTTATTTATTTTCTAATATTTACGTGATTGATTTAACATTATACCGGAAAGTTATTCCATGTACAACGAAAAATGTCAAACAACGCGTACCGGCACGAGTCTAAGTAAAACATATATTCAATTAATACACAATGATTTTTATGAATTTATTTTATATGTCATTGCATTTAATTTATAACTTATATAAATTATCTTTGTAATTCTTTTTACATAAAACACATACAACTAGCATGTTTAGTCATACACGAATACATTATTCATCACTTTTTCTATCCAACTAATACTAAAATACATACACTATACAAAAAAAATAATAATAGAAATAAATAAATCATTTCTTCCCTCATTTTTTTTGTCTTGTGGTCGATCCCCCCTCCAACACCCCACATGGGTCACTTGTCCACAAGCTTAACCAACTAGTTCTTGCCTTATGTCATGCAATTTGGCTTGATCTCAATGTAACCTATCTTGCTTAACTTATTATAGCTACACACAACCTCACTTCATAACACATGCAATTTCTTTTTTTTTTCCTGCTGCTCACTCTTTCTTTCTCTTGTTTGACGCACCATCAATGCACACACCATATGCATGCTTGTTTGCTAGTGTAACAACCTAAGTACATATTTGTTTTATACATTTTTGTCTTACCTTTGATGTCACCCACTCAGTTTTGTTGTATAGCTTATATTTGGCCTATTAGAACCTAACCACCTACACTTCACAAACCACAAAACACATAGTCAAAAAAATTCATCTCCATCCTTTCCCTCTCTTGTTGGTTCGTATGCCCACAAACACAAACACAAACCATAAATTTTTCTTGTTCTTTTGAAGATTTGAGTATAAGGAGCTTAGTTAGTTCATTGGGTTATTTTTCTTGGGTCATAACACATCATTTGGGAGTTGAATCTTGCACTTAATCCATTCCTTTATCAAATCTTTGTAAGTAATCTTTTCATTTTCTTTTCTTGTGCTTTTATAACCTTCATAGCATATATTTAACAAAAGTACAAAACATTTGTAAAGATTTACAAGAAAATTTTAGGAATGAGCTATGCATATATATACATGTACACGAGTGACATATAAAAACCATAACAAATTTTGTATCACCACGTTTGTGTAAAGATTTTGGTTTAACAAGATGTAAAAAGTTTAAATATGTGGCCTACGGGCTTAATTGGAGTTTCAGTTTTATTATTATGATATAATATTGGTTTAATAAGGTTAATATGTTAATTATTATTGTAAATCGGTGGAAGGGACTAACTTTAGTTTGGTGTTGTTGAGTTTTGTTGGGGAAGTGCTGAAGAGGAGTATTTAACGTAGAGTGTAGAGGGCTGTCCCATAGGCGCGTTTGGGCAGCGGGAACATAAGTTTTGCAACACCTAATATTTTTTTTAGATACTAGAAGATATCAGCTAAATGTGGCCGCTTGAACCGCCAAAAACGGATTTAAAACGAGAAAGTTATGTCCATTTGAAAATCATTAAAAGTTTACAAAAGCTGAAAAACTGCACTTGATATTTTTCTGAGGTCGCGAGTTTGAGTCCAGTTTTGAACCTTATAATCTACGAATTTTTGAAAACTCAAAACATAGGACTTGTAGCTCTCGCATTCACGTTTTCAGATTGTCTTTGCACGCTTCGTAAAACCTTGTAACGAAAAAGTTATGGCCTCATAAAGTTGACCAAAAATACACTTCTAATATAAATTTCAGCAACTATTTTTGAGCTGATTGGTTAACTTTGAACACATTTTTGAGCATTTTAGAGTCCGTATGAGGCGTAGAGTCCTTAAGGAATATTGTAGTAAGGTCTAAGTACTTTTATTACGAGTCGAAGGCTTTCTAAAATAGTATATGTTAGGTGAAATACAAACTTTTAGAGGAGCACACTTGGGAATTTTTGAAAAATACTAAAACGCGAACATACGTGGGTGATACAAAGACTTTTCAAAACACGTATGCATCATTTTATTTCATTTAGCATAATACTAAGTCGGACCGTTATTAACTAGATCGTGTTCCGGTACCGTTGTGCGCTAGTACTTGACCGTTTGTTCTCGAGTTTCAACTTTGTTTGAGGTGAGTTCTCGTAGCCCCACTTTTTAACATGTTTTACCTTGGGGTGGAAATGGTACTCAATGCTTTACAAATGTTTTTATGCTGTGAATTTCTGTTTTACATGATTTTGGACATATATGTGTGATGATGCAATTATATGCTGTGACATGTTTGTTTTGTGAATACATGACTACGCCACTGTTAACTCTCTGCTGAGAGCCCACAAGTTGATAGGTTCAGTTGATGCAACTGTTAACTCTCTTTGAGAGCCCACATGTTGATAGATCTATCGGGGTAGCCCCCCACGTGATATATGTTATGAGTATGATGTACACTATAGGTTCAGTTGGCGTGACACTATTTCTGATTTGTTAACGTGCTTGTAGTTGGTAATCATTCTCACTTTTGTCCTACGCTATTATTCACAGCTTCGTGGTTTACTTTCAAACCTACGAGCTCACCAACTTTATGTTGACGTTTTCGAGTATCCATTTTCAGGTGTTTAGACAGAAGTTGCTTTAGAAGGTTGAGTATTGGCTTGGCCTAGCAGACATAAGACAAGACTCTCTGGGTTGTGTTTTCCCGAGGAGTTATGCATTTGGAAAGTTTCCCTTAAGACTTAATTATTGTGAACTTATGTAGCAAGACATCTATTTACCCATGTTATGGGATCATTGTAACTTTGACTTGTGTTGTGATGAACGCATTTAGTATTTCTCTATTTAGACACCATGTGTTCTTGATCTTGAAGTCATACCCATTAAATGACATTCCGCTGCGCCATTTTTGGGGTGTGACAGATTGGTATCAGAGACTTGGTTATAGAGAATTAGGTGGTTTGACCTAGACTATAACCTAAGAACCCTCATATAGTTTGTATAAATAGGGACAGCATGTGCGATTATGCGTGTAGTATGACACTAAGTGATGATGATTAGTAAATGCAGCATAATGCTATCTTAAAAATGCCTGGCCAACGTTTTTACGATAACATGATGCGGCATGGACTTATCAAATTCATGGATTGTCAGATAGGAAGTCGAGTGTAGTAGCACGACACGCATACCGACCTTTCCTACCTATCTCCTATCTAACGTTTACCAATGTCCTACCTTGTAGAATCATGCCTCCAAGAAGATCAACTCGAGTTAACCGAGGTGTTCCACCAACCAGGGGTGGAAGGACTGGTGGACGAGGAGGTAGGGCAGGAGGTCGTGGCACGAGAAGCGACGATACCGGCAATGAGACTCCTGATGTTGCTACCATTATTGCCCAGCAACTACGTGAATTACTACCGACTATTGTCACCCAAGTTGGCGACCATATGAGTAATCAAGGGAACAACGTGAGCGGGAATGATCAAGTGGACAACGATGGTGGAAGCGATCACGTCAATGATAGGAACCATACCAACGACCACAAGGGATGTAACTACAAGGAATTTACCGCGTGCAAACCAGTGGACTTTGATGGAAATGGAGGTGCGATAGCTTATACCCGTTGGGTAGAGAAGATGGAGTCAGTGATTCACATAAGTGAGTGTGCGGATCATAAGAAGGTGAAGTTTGCTGCTTGCTCATTGATTGGAAAAGCATTGACCTGGTGGAACACGCAAGTTCAGGCTAGGGGCAGGGAAGCCGCCATGGGAATGAGTTGGGATGACTTTAAGGCGTTGTTGAAAGAAGAGTACTGTCCAGATAATGAGATGCAGAAACTGGAACATGAGTTCTACCACCATACCATGGTAGGAACTGATCATACGGCTTACACGGATCGATTCCATGAGCTCGCTAGGCTAGTACCTCATATGGTCACTCCTGAATCCAAAAGAATTGAAAGGTATATTTATGGGTTGGTTCCTGAAATTCTCGGGATGGTGAAAGCAACTGAACCCCCTACTATTCAGAGCGCGATATTGAAATCTGCAACCTTAACGGATGAGATGGTTAGGAATGGGACGTTGTCTAAGAGTGGTGACAAGAGGAAGGCTGTAAGCGAGCCGAGTAAGCAAGGTGGTGCAAAGGGTGACAATAAGAAAGCAAAGTGGGGAAAAGGATTTGTGGCAACTAGTACCGTCAAGAAGGAGTATCAGGGTCCTTACCCTATGTGTGCCAAATGCAACTACCATCATCCAGAAACTAGGCCATGTCAGGTGGTATGCTTTAACTGTAAGCGACCTGGTCATATAGCAAAGGATTGTAGGGCAGTGGCTAAACAAGTGACACCAGTTAATACCGTTAACCCAAGGGCGTGTTATGAATGTGGAAACCCGAATCACCTTCGGAATGCTTGTCCTAGGTTAAATGGGACATGAGGGCAAGTGCAGAACAACCAGAACCAGGCTTTAGCTATTGGTGGAAACAATGTGAACCGTGGAAACAACGCTAATGGTGGAAACAATGATAACCCAGCTCGTGGTCGGGTATTTGTGATGAATGCTGAGGAAGGACGCCAGGATCCGAACATCGTGACTGGTACGTTCTCTTTAAACGACCACTATGCTACTATGCTGTTTGATTCTGGTGCCGATTATAGCTTTGTCTCCACTAAATTCATGCCCTTGTTAAAAATGGAACCTAGTAGACTAGGCTTTAGTTACGAAATTGAAATAGCAAGTGGTCAAAAGTTAGAAACAAATAAGATCATTCGCGGGTGCAAACTAGAGTTAGAAGGCTACACCTTTAGCATCGACTTGATACCATTCGGACACGGAAGCTTCGACGTGATTGTGGGAATGGATTGGTTATCCAAGCATAAGGCCGAAATAGTGTGCCATGAGAAGATGGTCCGAATACCACTACCAAACGGTGAGTTACTTAAGGTCTATGAAGAGCGACTTGAATAAAAAGCAAAGCACCTCGTGAGCATGAAAGTAGACGAGCAGAAACTAGAAGAAATTCTAGTCATTCGAAACTTCCCAGAGGTATTCCCTGATGACTTATCCGGATTAACCCCTACACGAGAGGTTGAGTTTCGCATAGACCTAATTCCTGGGGCAATGCCAGTTGCTAAGTCTCCCTACCGCTTGGCACCTACCGAAATGGAGGAGTTGTCTAATCAACTCAAAGAACTCCAAGACAAGGGTTTCATCCGACCTAGTTCTTCGCCATGTGGAGCACCGGTATTGTTCGTTAAGAAGAAGGATGGTTCCTTTAGGATGTGCATCGACTACCAAGAACTGAACAAACTAACCATTAAGAACCGTTACCCTCTCCCGAGAATTGATGACTTATTCGACCAACTTCAAGGTTCACGATACTTCTCCAAGATAGATCTCCGTTCCGGCTACCATCAGTTACGAGTACACGAAGATGATATTCCAAAAACCGCGTTTAGGACTCGATACGGTCATTTCGAGTTCACAGTTATGCCGTTTGGACTAACAAATGCGCCTACGGTCTTCATGGACTTGATGAACCGAGTATGCAGGCCATACCTAGATAGATTTGTTATCGTATTCATCGATGACATTTTAATCTATTCCAAAACAAAAGAGGAACATGAACTGCATCTGAAGTTAATCCTAGAGTTACTCAAGAGGGAGAAACTATACGCCAAATTCTCGAAGTGTGAATTCTGGCTACGGGAAGTCCAATTCCTTGGACATGTGGTTAACAAAGATGGTATTCATGTGGATCCCAGCAAGATCGAAGCGGTGAAGAATTGGGAAGCCCCTAAGTCCCCAACAGAAGTCCGCTCATTCTTAGGACTGGCAGGTTACTACCGACGATTCATCGCAAACTTCTCTAAAATTGCCAAACCTCTTACCCTGCTGACTCAAAAGAATAAGAAGTATGAATGGGGCGAGGAACAAGAAGAAGCCTTTCAAACCTTGAAGAACAATCTATGCAATGCTCCAATTCTGGCCCTCCCTGATGGGCCAGAAGATTTCGTAGTGTACTGTGACGCATCATGTCAAGGTCTTGGGTGCGTATTAATGCAAAGGGGCAAAGTAATTGCCTATGCATCCCGACAGCTGAAGATTCATGAGAAAAACTATACCACCCATGATCTGGAGCTAGGAGCTGTAGTATTTGCTCTCAAGATTTGGAGACATTACTTGTATGGGACAAAAAGTATTATCTATACTGACCACAAGAGTCTCCAACACATCTTCAATCAGAAAGAGTTGAATATGCGCCAGAGGAGATGGATAGAACTCTTCAGCGACTATGACTGCGAGATTCGCTACCACCCAGGTAAGGCAAACGTGGTAGCTGATGCTTTGAGTAGAAAGGAAAGACTCAGGCCTAGGAAAATAAAAGCCCTGAGTATAACCATACAGTCGAGTATCAAGGATAAGGTAGTAACGGCTCAGAGAGAGGCATCTATGAACATGGATGCACCCACAGAGAAGATGCGAGGTTTAGATAAACAATTGGATAAAAAGGACGATGGTGGATTGTACTTTGTAGATCAAATTTGGGTACCGTTAACTGGTGGTGTGAGAACCCTAATCATGGATGAAGCACATACGACGAGGTACTCCGTTCATCCAGGAGCAGATAAGATGTACTACGACCTTAGAGAATTGTATTGGTGGCCTGGAATGAAGAAAGACATAGCGACTACGTTAGCAAGTGCCTGACTTGCTCGAAAGTGAAGGCTGAACACCAGAAACCATCTGGTTTGCTACAACAACCGGAAATTCCTGAATGGAAGTGGGAAAGGATAACCATGGACTTCGTTACAAAGCTACCTAGGACTAGTAGTGGACACGATTCGATCTGGGTTATCGTAGACAGATTGACTAAGTCTGCACATTTCTTACCAATCCGAGAAGATTATACGATGGATAAATTGGCTAGACTTTACATCAAGGAGATAGTAGCTAGACATGGGGTGCCTATATCAATCATATCTGATCGTGATAGCCGTTTCACGTCAAATTTTTGGCAAATGTTGCAAAAGTCACTAGGAACACACTTAGAGATGAGTACGGCTTATCACCCACAGACCGATGGTCAAACCGAGCGTACCATACAGACCTTAGAGGACATGCTCAGAGCGTGTGCCATAGACTTTGGTGGTAATTGGGATACTCACCTTCCCTTGGTTGAGTTCTCCTATAACAATAGTTACCATGCTAGCATAAAAATGGCACCATTCAAATCACTTTATGGGCGGAAGTGTCGCTCACCTATTTCGTGGGCAGAAGCCGGAGAAAGTCAAATGATAGGACCCGAAATAGTGTTAGAGACCACTGAGAAGATCATTCAAATCAGGGATAGACTCAAGGTTGCACGTAGCCGTCAAAAGAGCTATGCCGACAATAGACGGAGACCCCTGGAGTTTAGTGTTGGTGATCATGTTTTACTTAAGGTATCACCTTGGAAAGGTGTTGTACGATTTGGTAAGAAGGGCAAGCTAGCACCCAGATATGTAGGACCTTTTGAGATCACTGAGAGAATCGGCCCAGTAGCTTACAGACTGAGGCTACCTCAAGAGCTAAGTAACGTTCATGATACGTTTCACGTATCAAACCTTAAGAAGTGTCTTGCTGATCAGACCTTACACATACCATTGAAAGAGATTCAGATAGATCCTAAGCTATACTTTGTGGAGAAACCTGTTGAGATTGTAGAGCGTGAGATCAAGAAGTTGAAACGTAGAAAGATACCAATAGTTAAAGTCCGGTGGGATTCAAAGCGTGGGCCCGAGTTTACTTGGGAGCGAGAAGATCAGATGAGACTTAAGTACCCACACCTGTTTGACCATAGTACAAGCTGAATTTTGAGGACAAAATTCTAAATAACGGGGGTAGACTATAACAACCCGCATTTTTCAAGGTCCTTACTCAACCTCAAACTTGAAACATTTATTTATCCATTTATTTATTTTCTAATATTTACGTGATTGATTTAACATTATACCGGAAAGTTATTCCATGTACAACGAAAAATGTCAAACAACGCGTACCGGCACGAGTCTAAGTAAAACATATATTCAATTAATACACAATGATTTTTATGAATTTATTTTATATGTCATTGCATTTAATTTATAACTTATATAAATTATCTTTGTAATTCTTTTTACATAAAACACATACAACTAGCATGTTTAGTCATACACGAATACATTATTCATCACTTTTTCTATCCAACTAATACTAAAATACATACACTATACAAAAAAAAATAATAATAGAAATAAATAAATCATTTCTTCCCTCATTTTTTTTGTCTTGTGGTCGATCCCCCCTCCAACACCCCACATGGGTCACTTGTCCACAAGCTTAACCAACTAGTTCTTGCCTTATGTCATGCAATTTGGCTTGATCTCAATGTAACCTATCTTGCTTAACTTATTATAGCTACACACAACCTCACTTCATAACACATGCAATTTCTTTTTTTTTTCCCTGCTGCTCACTCTTTCTTTCTCTTGTTTGACGCACCATCAATGCACACACCATATGCATGCTTGTTTGCTAGTGTAACAACCTAAGTACATATTTGTTTTATACATTTTTGTCTTACCTTTGATGTCACCCACTCAGTTTTGTTGTATAGCTTATATTTGGCCTATTAGAACCTAACCACCTACACTTCACAAACCACAAAACACATAGTCAAAAAAATTCATCTCCATCCTTTCCCTCTCTTGTTGGTTCGTATGCCCACAAACACAAACACAAACCATAAATTTTTCTTGTTCTTTTGAAGATTTGAGTATAAGGAGCTTAGTTAGTTCATTGGGTTATTTTTCTTGGGTCATAACACATCATTTGGGAGTTGAATCTTGCACTTAATCCATTCCTTTATCAAATCTTTGTAAGTAATCTTTTCATTTTCTTTTCTTGTGCTTTTATAACCTTCATAGCATATATTTAACAAAAGTACAAAACATTTGTAAAGATTTACAAGAAAATTTTAGGAATGAGCTATGCATATATATACATGTACACGAGTGACATATAAAAACCATAACAAATTTTGTATCACCACGTTTGTGTAAAGATTTTGGTTTAACAAGATGTAAAAAGTTTAAATATGTGGCCTACGGGCTTAATTGGAGTTTCAGTTTTATTATTATGATATAATATTGGTTTAATAAGGTTAATATGTTAATTATTATTGTAAATCGGTGGAAGGGACTAACTTTAGTTTGGTGTTGTTGAGTTTTGTTGGGGAAGTGCTGAAGAGGAGTATTTAACGTAGAGTGTAGAGGGCTGTCCCATAGGCGCGTTTGGGCAGCGGGAACATAAGTTTTGCAACACCTAATATTTTTTTTAGATACTAGAAGATATCAGCTAAATGTGGCCGCTTGAACCGCCAAAAACGGATTTAAAACGAGAAAGTTATGTCCATTTGAAAATCATTAAAAGTTTACAAAAGCTGAAAAACTGCACTTGATATTTTTCTGAGGTCGCGAGTTTGAGTCCAGTTTTGAACCTTATAATCTACGAATTTTTGAAAACTCAAAACATAGGACTTGTAGCTCTCGCATTCACGTTTTCAGATTGTCTTTGCACGCTTCGTAAAACCTTGTAACGAAAAAGTTATGGCCTCATAAAGTTGACCAAAAATACACTTCTAATATAAATTTCAGCAACTATTTTTGAGCTGATTGGTTAACTTTGAACACATTTTTGAGCATTTTAGAGTCCGTATGAGGCGTAGAGTCCTTAAGGAATATTGTAGTAAGGTCTAAGTACTTTTATTACGAGTCGAAGGCTTTCTAAAATAGTATATGTTAGGTGAAATACAAACTTTTAGAGGAGCACACTTGGGAATTTTTGAAAAATACTAAAACGCGAACATACGTGGGTGATACAAAGACTTTTCAAAACACGTATGCATCATTTTATTTCATTTAGCATAATACTAAGTCGGACCGTTATTAACTAGGTCGTGTTCCGGTACCGTTGTGCGCTAGTACTTGACCGTTTGTTCTCGAGTTTCAACTTTGTTTGAGGTGAGTTCTCGTAGCCCCACTTTTTAACATGTTTTACCTTGGGGTGGAAATGGTACTCAATGCTTTACAAATGTTTTTATGCTGTGAATTTCTGTTTTACATGATTTTGGACATATATGTGTGATGATGCAATTATATGCTGTGACATGTTTGTTTTGTGAATACATGACTACGCCACTGTTAACTCTCTGCTGAGAGCCCACAAGTTGATAGGTTCAGTTGATGCAACTGTTAACTCTCTTTGAGAGCCCACATGTTGATAGATCTATCGGGGTAGCCCCCCCACGTGATATATGTTATGAGTATGATGTACACTATAGGTTCAGTTGGCGTGACACTATTTCTGATTTGTTAACGTGCTTGTAGTTGGTAATCATTCTCACTTTTGTCCTACGCTATTATTCACAGCTTCGTGGTTTACTTTCAAACCTACGAGCTCACCAACTTTATGTTGACGTTTTCGAGTATCCATTTTCAGGTGTTTAGACAGAAGTTGCTTTAGAAGGTTGAGTATTGGCCTGGCCTAGCAGACATAAGACAAGACTCTCTGGGTTGTGTTTTCCCGAGGAGTTATGCATTTGGAAAGTTTCCCTTAAGACTTAATTATTGTGAACTTATGTAGCAAGACATCTATTTACCCATGTTATGGGATCATTGTAACTTTGACTTGTGTTGTGATGAACGCATTTAGTATTTCTCTATTTAGACACCATGTGTTCTTGATCTTGAAGTCATACCCATTAAATGACATTCCGCTGCGCCATTTTTGGGGTGTGACATCGTCCCCGAAATCTCTCGTCTGTTGATATCCAAAACTAAGTCACCGTCTCATACTTTCACATCCTTAGTCATTTCATTGCAACGATCTATATGATCTTGCAATTCTAATATTACCATAACACAATCACTACTCATAATGGCTATACAACACTTCTCATCACAAGCTTATCTAATGGCCCTTATACAACCGTTGACATGAACATATAGGTCTTCTAATGACATAGGTGGTCGGGAAATTAAGTCTTTAAAAGGCCTATGATTTAGTCGTTTTAGTATAGGTTTGTGTTTCCGAAGAAATGCTCGCGAAAGTATTTCCCCGGGTCGTTCTCCCAACGAAAGTTGAATGGAGTTGTGATTTCGGTTCGTGAATCGTGTAGTGAACAATGAAAATAAGAGAGATTTGATGGAATTTATAACTACGGAAAATGAAATGAAACTAAAAAGCATATAATAAAGCACAAGGAACAATAATGCAAAGCTATAAGAACCTAAAACGCAACCTATTCTAAAAAAAACGCGTAAACTAATTAAAAACTACGTATAAGCGCAAAATAAAAAGTGAAAAGAGAGCAAAACTAATCCTACGGGTATGAAAAGGATTTTTCTACATCTTAAATGTAAAAAGAAAATTTTGGAAAAAGAAAAATATTTTTTCGACTTTTTATTTATTTATTATGATTAAAATTCTAAATTAAAGAAATAAAGGTAAGAAATAGTAAATGAAAAGTAAAAACTATGAAAATTTAATAAAAAATCTATGATGATAATAGAAACTAAGGAAAATTGAAAAAGATTTGAAAAGCTCACTAATAAGCTGTGAAAAAAGCTTTATAGAGTATATAAGCTAAAATGAGAAAAATCTATATAAAGAAATTAAAGGTGCAATGTGTAACACCCCCAATTCATGGTTGCAGCGGAATTCGAACTGAGTGTTACTTGACGGCACAATAGTCACAATAATAGAAAACGAACTCCAATTGAGTCGTTTTAAAAGATTTATCATTTAAATTGTATAAATATCAGAGATTACAAAATGAGGTTACAGATGGTTCCATGTTTACAAATTACATTAATTGAGTTTTGAATGATAATAAAATTTATAGCCCTCTTGAGTATCCGTGCCCTTCCGTGCCATCCTTGATCGTCATAAACCTGAAATACATGCTTGAGAGGTCAACACAAAGGTTGAGTGGAATTCGTAGAGTTTAGTTAAATCGTTTGAACACAATATGTCGTAGTGTGAGCTATAGACTCACACTCATAGTTAGAAAATAAAATCGTTATTTATTTCACTAAGCTCATGCAACCAAAACATTAACATCGAACCAACAAAATTGGCATTATAGAAGCCCTATCAAGGTACTTTTGCCATTATACCGCTAAATCTCAAATATAGTGCATTTGTGTGAACTCATCGTTGTTCAACACAAATGGGATCCGTCAATCCCAATAGATCTATTCACAATATTCGCGCTCACTAAAGGTAGTGACTAATGGTTCATGATATAGGGACTTCGAACATGGCAATCGTTACTTAGTGACAATAAAACATAGTCGAGTAGCATACAATAGAAAGCATTGTGTTCGAGTAGAAAAATAATAGCATGTATTCCCCCCATGGGTTTGTAAAATAGTTAAACAATAGAAAGTGGGGCTACGAACTCACCTTAAGTTATGTAGTGAGTAGTGAATGTGATGGTCGAATCGCGAAGGTTTCTACGAGCAACCTATAATAGAATGTTGCGACTTAGGATCGGAGTAGAGAATATGAATAAGTGCCTATATATATATCTTGCATCTAGTCCATGATGTGGTATGATGTATATTGTAAGTCTTTGAAAGAAAAGATTCATGAAACATGTATGTTTTATATATCGTTTACTACCGTTCGGGCCGACATAATTCAGAAGTCATGTTAGTAAGCGTTCGAGGAGCCAGGACACTTTAACTCGTAAATCCACAACTTATCTCGACGGCTTACATAATGAACTCCTCACATGAGGCTCTCTACTATTGTAGTAGTTGATAAAATATATAGATATAAGTTTTGATCTGAAAAGTTATATGTCCGATATTTGGATAAACTTAGGAAAGTTTATTAGTACATGAAGATTGTTATTAGGGGTAGTTTCATAAGTCTTGTATGACCATTTTCTCTTGGTAATATCTCATGGTTCCTTTTTAAGTGAAGTAGATCCAAATTGCTTGTTCAAGTTATCGCCTAATTCATTGTTTCATGTTTACGCCTATGTAAGTTGGTATGGTCATTTCGTCATGGCCTAGCCATGACCTTTGGTCCTTGTTCCAAGGTCATGAGACACAACCTTGGCTCTAGCCATGGTTGTGGTCTTGATTATAGGTCATAAGACCTCTTGTTCCTTTTAAAGTATAACCATAATCTAGTGACTTTCGCCTAAAAGTGGGCTGTTTAGAATTTGAAGGATTTTATCACTCGGAAAGCGTTTTTAGGACTCGAGCTTCTTTAATCCTGAACGAAAACGGCGTTCCGGACAACTTTCGTGTTTTAACTTTTGATGAATCGGACCAGAAGGGTGACTTTAAAAATCAAAATTTGATCAGAATGCTATTTGGGCAGTTTTGCCGTTTTGGTTTCGCTAGCTTCAAATGGTCATAACTTTTGACTCGGGTACTCGTTTTGGGTGATTCAAATTGCTATGTTTTCCTTGTTAAGTCCTCTTTAACAGTAAGTAAGTGTAAAATATCAAAGTTATACTATTTTGGTCGTGGTTCTCCATAAAAATCACTAGTTTGCTTGTTTACTTGTCATAAGTTAACATATGTATACCAATACTTGTTTTATCCATTTTTAAACATCATGGACATGATAACAAGACAATATATAGCATGAATGATATGTAAATAACATGAACATGATTATTTAGCAAGAATTATGTTAGGGTTTTGCTTACAACTTTTGGCTTTCAAAGATGAAAGGAAGTTAACATGTAAGGATAGGACTTTGATAGACTTGCTTCAACCCACTTCACTTCATGCAATCTTTCTACCCTTGTAATCTTGAAAGATGGATGATGAAAGTTGAGGTGACTTGAGTGGATTCAAACTCAAGAGAAATCACCAAGTATATGAGGTTATGGAAGTGTTTTGATAACCTAAGATCAAACTAAGTTTTAGGTATTGATATGGTACTTGAATCTTGCATGAAACTTGAAGAGAATGAGAAAATGAGATG
Source organism: Artemisia argyi (assembly GCA_030686995.1). Classification (NCBI taxonomy): domain Eukaryota; kingdom Viridiplantae; phylum Streptophyta; class Magnoliopsida; order Asterales; family Asteraceae; genus Artemisia; species Artemisia argyi. The sequence goes on from CM060699.1 coordinate 111,107,152, forward strand.
GTGTTGGTGTGTGTGTGATATGGGACGTTCAAGGAGCAAGGGGAGGCTTTATATGCCTTGGAGGAGGTTAGGAAGTTGACTTGTCAACACTTGGTGACCAAGTTTGGACACTTGGTGCCATCTTAAGGCCTTAAGCACAAGATCAAGCCACCTAGTGTGAATCCCCCCCCCCTAGTGGCGGTTTGCCAAGCTTGGGGAGGAAGTTTTGGTTTGTGATGATCTTATCCAAGCTTATGTAGTTAGTTTTGACTCCGTAAAATGCAAACCGTAAGTTGTTACGTCACAAAACGTAAAACCGGGTATCGTAAAAATACGAAACTTGGAAGAATGATTAAACTTGTCAAAATACTCCATAAAAAAATATAAAATGAGTGGTAGGTTCCATTTGGGTGGTAAAACCCTGCTAAAAACTGGAAATACGGGTCTAAAACGCGTAATACGTAAAATGTACAAATATTGCGTAAAATTGAGAAAAGTAAAATGTTACTTTTCTAATAGGATAATATTGATTTAAAATGACTTATAATGTCTAGACTGGGCTCAGTCTAGTGTCAGTTGGTATTAAATGTCTTTTAGACATCAAACCGTAAGCCTAAAAATCAAGGAATGATTTTTGGTCAAAGGAGGAGGGAAAAATATGTTGACTTTTTCTAATAAGTTGAAAACTCAAATCGTATTAGAAACGCGGTGCAGGTATAGGCTAAGGTTACGCCTGAGTAAAAACGCTTAAAAACTGAAAATTCCAGTTTTTCACGGCCGAGGCTTATTTTGGTCATGTTTTTTCCAGTCACGATTAATTCTCAAATAAATCATGAGTGTGTCAAACATTTTTCTGATGCGGGGTCACTTAACGCGGTCGAGTTTCGTTGTGCGTAGAATTTTTGAATGACGTTTTACCCTAAAACGTGTAATTCCTTAATAACTTTCACGAAAATGAGCTTATGAAAGTTAAACTTTTAATTTGCCATGGAAATGATTTATCACTCGAGACCAAGAAACAAAAATCAAGTTTCGGGAAAATTTCGGGAAAAATGAATAGTAAAAGTGAATAGTGAAATTTTCCGGGAAAAGTAATTATCCTGGAAATGCGAATTGCTACACAATGTTAAACAAGAAAGGTCCCAAGGGAAATTTGGTTAAGTGTTGGGAGTCTGAGGTGTGACTAAGCTTGAGTTCAGGGGTTCGAATCCCCCTGCTCCCTTTTTGCTAAATTTTATTTTTGAAATTTTCTTTTAAGAGATGATTGTACTAATGAAAACCAACATTTTCTAAAACTAAAACTTTTAATGAAAAGCAAAATATAAACAGTTTAAAAAGAAAACTAGTAGCAGTTTAGAACAAACTTATACTAAGGTGTTATGTTTCACTGCGACAAGCTACAAAAAGCTAAAAAGAAAAACTAACTAATAGAGAAAATTAACTAAAAACACTAATAGTGGACTTAGACAAGCAAGCCTAAACTAAATAAGTAGTCTAAATAAACTGAAAAGCATAATAAATCCCAAAAATGAGTATGGGCCAGCTGAATTACTAGCGGCCTGAACACACCACTATGAGCTATCCTAAATCTACTTAAATGAAAAGCTAAAGCCAAATAAAGCAAGAAAAGTTTAACTAGAACTGGCAACCTACTCCTAGAAGCAAAATGGGGTAATTAGGATCAAGATCTAAGCAAGGAAAAAGCATGAATGTAATGACAAATAAGCATAATGAAAACACTTTGAAATTTCTAAAAAGATAGCCTACTGTGGCACTTTTGAGCTAAGAGAAAGATAAGCAAATGATTATGTAATGGGTTATGAGCTGAAAACAAATGATTTTAAGCAACTAGAGATCATAACGAAGTAAAAATTAAACAATGAGCTGTACTAGATGAGAAGCTAAGGACTTATGAAAAGGGTTGATTCAGACAGATGGTTGTGGTTCAGGACACCTTTTTGTTCACTGAGGCTATTTCAAAACAAAATTTAAGCTATCCAATCCAATCCAAATTGTGAGATATTTGTCTCAGATTGAGAACAAGCAACCAAATATCACTGAGAACCACTTTTCATCTAATTTCAAAAGGTTTAATGAACCAAAAACTATCTGATGTAAAGGCCTTTTAAAAACTATTTCAGAATTTTATGCAGTTATGATAAATGACTCAAATGACTTATGATGCCAATTCTACCTATAAAGAACTAAAGAGTATGAAATTTTAGACTAATAAGAACTAATTTTAACAACTAAATAGATCTAGATTCAAGTTACTCTATATTATAACTAGTAGACTGATATGAATCTCTAAGATTAAACCACTCATGCAAATCCTAGTATTCTACCGAAAACTGATTCAAAACACTTCTAAGATACTTATATTACCAAACAACAACAAAATGAAACTTAAATGGTAACCTAAACCAAGGTTGACTAATCTAAGTCAACTGATCCAAACACCTTTTTAACTGTCACTTAACACTACAACCAACTAATTCAAGCCTCAATTAACCTCAACAAGGATCAAACTAAATCACAATACTGAAATATAAGCTATAATAACAGCAATCAACATCAATTAACAACTAAACATAGATTCATGATCAAACAGTTACTTATGCAATACACGATACTAATTATGAAATCAATCAAACAAATTATAAAACTAACAACTAATATCAACGTAACTACTAAGAATACAAGCAGAATTTAACAGTAATAGTCAAAGCAAAGTAGGTCTAATCTATCAAACTATGAGATTCATTATAAGCTAAAATAGAATAGAGATCTTACAAACTTCAAGCCCTAACTGACATAGGGCTGTACTCCAATCCAAGCCTATCTTTAGATAGGCTTACAACACCTCTGCAACCATAAACTACCTCTGAATTCACCACATCACCTTAATGATGAGGCGAAAAATGATCCGTTTTTAGGGGGTCATTTAAGCCCGAATTCGAATTTATTTGATCAAATATTGCCCTAAATCGTTTCTTTTGTGATTTTAGGTACTTGGAGAGTGAATTCTGGAAAAGAAGCCATTTTGGACGTTTTTGGAGCATAAAAGTGAAGAAAACGGCAAAGTCTCCAAATTCTATGCTGTGAACAGTGCATGAAGGCGTCAAGAATTGCTCTTGACGGCGTCAGAGTCCCAAGAATAAAAATCCGTAGTTGGTGACGGCGTCACCAAGGCCGTCACGTGTAAATTTGTCAAAACTTGCGCGCGGAGTAGCTGATATTGTTTTGGTCATAACTTTTGCATACGAACTCGGATTTAGGTGATTCAAAAGCCCACGCGAAGAGGACGAAGAGATCTACAATTTGGTGAAAAAAGTGGCTTGACGGCGTCAAGAGTATGGGCTGACGCCGTCACGAAGGGCCGACAGAAAACATGCCTATAAATATAACTTCATAACTTCACTTTTTGTAAGCCCTAAACCCTAAAGTCGATTCCTGGGTTTAGGTGGGTGTTTTTCCAGTAACTTAGAGGGTTTCAATCACTTCATAAACATCATGTATTGGTTTGATGATTCTATCTCAACTATGTCTTTCATTATTCTTGTTGATTGTCCTTCTTTGATTATGTTTTGTTAATTCACCTTGTGTCTACTTATGATTGTGTGAAACTTGTATATAATTGATTAGATCTTATTGATTCCTTGTTGATGTTTGTGTCTATCTTCATCAATTAGGGCGTGACACTTCGATAGATCTAATTGGTTTAGTTTATAATCCTTGTTTCCTATTGATTCTTGTTTTGATTGAATGATTTATATGTTAGGCTTAAGAAAACTGGCAGATCTCCAAATGGTAACATGCTTGAACGTCTTAAGAAACATGAACCGAGGCGTACTAGGTCTTTATTGGTTGTATTTAATGCATGAGCCACTGTTTACAATCCCTATAGTTGTGCTGGGCATGGTGTAGGAGGAGATAAGAGCTCATAGAATTGGGGAGTTATGTATGCCACCCCATGAATGATATTAAGGAATACAACCCGTCAATTAAAACAAGGTTACAATTTAATAGGTAGGATTGGATAGCTAGCAAGGAGTAACATATCATGGGTAGACATGCTTCACTTATCTTGTAGAACCTTAGTTTAGTTTTCTTGTTAATTAGTAGCTTTTGGGTTAGTTGATTAGCAACTAATTCCGCCCACTCTCCCAATACCCGAGATTTTTACTTGCTTTTCATAAAATATAAAAATATAAAAAGAATCATCCCTCACCTTTAGACCTAGTTAGATTAATTTCAATCCTAACGACACTATTCCTAGCTGAACGATCAATCCCCCGGTACTTGTCACTATACTATACTACAACGATCAGGTACACTGCCTGGTGGGGGTTGTAAGCTTCTCGGGATCCCTCGAGAGGTAAAGCAAGGTGCGATTCCCACGCATCAAGTTTTTGGCGCCGCAGCCCGGGGAATAGTTATTGTTTAGGTTGAATTTGATTTTTATTAGGTCTACTCATTAGATTCCTTTTTTGTGAGATTTTTATTTTCTTTTTATTAGCTTTCTTGTAGTCTATCTTTTCTTTGTGCATTTGTTCGTAGAAACCTTTCCATTGACTCTTCCGTTCACCACTATGGAGAACGCGAATCCACCATACTACCGACCACGAAACCCATTCACTCCTAATCACATCTTGATGTTCAAACAATATCGAGATGAACCTATTTATGATGCATGGACCTGTTTTAAAAATTTACTACGAATAGTCCCTCATCATAGTTTCAATCTATGGTACCTAACTCAAATCTTTTACTATAGTGTCCACCCGTATGACCAAAGGTGCATTGATGATTTTGCCAACGGGGACCTTAGGGAATTAAATGCTGAAGAAGCATGGGATGCCATAGAAGATTGTGCCCAATATTATTATAGAGTAGACAACCCGACAAACAACATCACAAATCAATCAATAACGAGTTTGAAGGAACAAACAGGAAGTTTGTCTGGGGATGATTACTTAGGGATACCTGCGTGGATGTCACCTAAAATCATAGTACAAAACAAACACATAGGTAATCTAGGTACAATGGAGGATGAGGTGGATAATCCAAGCCCACAAAGTACCCCACAAGTCCTACCATCATTTGAGGCACATACACCGCCCGTGACTTACCCGGAAGAAGTAGATGAGACTATAGGAACCCCAATTGAGGTAGAACCCTTGGACCAAGCACCACTAGAGGATATAGGTTTGAATACTTGTAGTGATAACCTTACTCCTAGTTCTAGGGAATTTCCTAATGTTGATGAACCGGAACCTCAACCTTTACACAACTTCCCATCCTTAGATTTATTTCTAGGAGACAAAAGAGGAACCGACCCACCCATCAACCCATATTATCCGGGTAGTTTTAGGATGAAGGAAGCCATTCACTCACCCCCTTCACCTCACGTGGCATATTTCCACCCTAAGGGTGTGTATCGCTACTTCCACCCACACTTAATCCTAAGTGTAGGGAAAACCTCCCCTATTTCCATTAAATAAGGGTAGAGTCAGGCTCGTGACTCGAACAAAAACAAGCGCTTCTTGGGAGGCAACCCATGTTTTTAATTGTTTGATGTTTTTATTTTATTTGTTTGTTTGTGTCATATATGCTTAATCATAGTTGTTTAATTTTCATGTTTCGAATAATTTGTGAAAATGCTTTATTTTGTTTTTAACCTCGTCTTAATTGCATATAAAGGTATTTTACAAAAAGATAAGTGTAGGGAAATTTATATCTTGTTAAAAAGAACTAAATTCGAACATGAAAACTTCACAATTCATGATTAGCATATATTTTATCTTGTTTGTGTGTCAATAATTGTGGATATGTTTTATGAGTTCCTATTTGTAATTCATTCCACAAGTATCCTATCCTTTTGTTGCTTTGTCTTGTTTCTATTTCTAAGTCTGGAATTACATCTAGTTGTGATCTTTGTTCGGTTTGATGCTTGGGTTTTTGTGTTTGTTGATTACAGGACAAGAAGATGATTTATATTTCTGGAGGGAAGCTTTCAACGCTCATCTTCTTGGAGGTAGATTTAACCATGTTGTCACGTTATCCACGGTGAACGAATCAGGGGAGTATTAGTTTCTTTCATTCTTATTTATTTACTCTTACATCTTTTATCTAGAACATTGGGGACAATGTTCGGTTTAAGTGTAGGGAGGGTATATTAGAAACTATTACTCCACTTGGTTTTTGTTTTGTTTAATAGTGAATGTGTAATAAAACTGAGAGAAATATTTGTTAGGGCAATTTTAGCACCAAATTTAAAATTTTTTGCAACATGTAGGAGTGAAACTTTAGTCTTAATAAGCGTCTCATGGATAGGAGTTGTATGACTAGCACAAAAACCATACCACTAAAAAATTTCCACCCCAAATATGTGAGGTTCGCCCTTAGATCTTTAGGAAAAAGCATTCATTGTTGGTGCTTATGAGTGAGTGTACCGGTAGTATTTAGATTCTAGAACTTGTGATAGTGATGCATCCCGAGACCGCTAGTGAGACTACATTCGTGTAGTTAGGATTTACTACATGATAAGAGGCATTAGGATAACCCTTGTTCTACACCTGTAATATAATTACATTGACTTCATAGGTCAAGTAATTCTCCCACACCCTTTGCGTTGTACTCATTTTTAGTACACGAAACCCCTAGTACACCCCTCCGAGCCTATCTTTTCGTTTCTAACTTTAAGCATTTTACTTAAAGGAAGAATTTGTTAACAATCCACCCCAAATGTGCAACCAAATCGCCTTAGCCTTCCTTGTATGCACTCATCTTTAGTGCATTATTGTTAATTGTTTAAACCCTTTGTTAGTTGTCTAATTGATTACATGGTTGCTAAGTCGAGTCATATCTTGTACATATTGTTTTGGGACGATTGGGACTCATGGGTAAAGTACTATTGTAATGGAGTAATGGGGAAGAACATCATATATTACCCCCATATGTGCGTTAATATTTAAAAGTACTCCAAGTGTTTTGATTATCTTGATTCGAGTCATTAGAATAGTTGATTGTAAAGTATGTAAAAGCTCAAGTGTAGGGAGGAAACGAGCTCCCCTTTGATGTATTGTTTTGGATGGTAGAGTAAGAGTGTATGCAAAAAAAAAAAAAAAAAAAAAAAAAAAAAAAAAAAATCGAAAAAAAAATTAAAAGAAAGAAAAAAAAAATAGAAAAGGAAAAGAGAAAAACATACGGGCTACCATCCGTTTCTTTTATTTATGTTTAAGTCAAATAGTGTCTTGAAAATCCAAAAAAAAAAGAGTTGTGGTTAGTTTAAGTTGAGTCGAGTCTTGGCTTAGCAACGCCTCATTGTACATGTAGTTAACTAAGACAATTGACTTGCCACCAATAAAATATCCATTTATCCAACAAAACCGTGTTTTCCATATCCCCTACACCTAACGTTATAACCCTTTAAAAGACCTCTTTGATAGTTTACCCTAGGTGCTTACGCCAAGTGGTGGAGGTTTGATCCTTTCCCAAGCCTATGGTAATCTATTTGCTATGACAGGTAGAGAGTGATATTTCTCCATTTCCAATTATGACATATAAATTTACAACACCCGAGAGATGAGAGTATCCAAATACTTAATGTGAGGTGCTAGTGTATAATTTCCGTGCTTGTTTTGACTAAGGTGGAACGATCATTTGTTGTAATTACTTTTATATTAGTGTTAAATGACCCCTAACTTGTATTTTGATTGGTGGAAAAGCTCATTTGCTTGAGGACAAGCAAATCCCAAGTGTAGGGATATATGATGAGGCGAAAAATGATCCGTTTTTAGGGGGTCATTTAAGCCCGAATTCGAATTTATTTGATCAAATATTACCCTAAATCGTTCCTTTTGTGATTTTAGGTACTTGGAGAGTGAATTCTGGAAAAGAAACCATTTTGGACGTTTTTGGAGCATAAAAGTGAAGAAAACGGCAAAGTCTCCAAATTCTATGCTGTGAACAGTGCATGAAGGCGTCAAGAATTGCTCTTGACGGCGTCAGAGTCCCAAGAATAAAAATCCGTAGTTGGTGACGGCGTCACCAAGGCCGTCACCAGGCCGTCACGTGTAAATTTGTCAAAACTTGCGCGCGGAGTAGCTGATATTGTTTTGGTCATAACTTTTGCATACGAACTCGGATTTAGGTGATTCAAAAGCCCACACGAAGAGGACGAAGAGATCTACAATTTGGTGAAAAAAGTGGCTTGACGGCGTCAAGAGTATGGGCTGACGCCGTCACGAAGGGCCAACATAAAACATGCCTATAAATATAACTTCATAACTTCACTTTTTGTAAGCCCTAAACCCTAAAGTCGATTCCTGGGTTTAGGTGGGTGTTTTTCCAGTAACTTAGAGGGTTTCAATCACTTCATAAACATCATGTATTGGTTTGATGATTCTATCTCAACTATGTCTTTCATTATTCTTGTTGATTGTCCTTCTTTGATTATGTTTTGTTAATTCACCTTGTGTCTACTTATGATTGTGTGAAACTTGTATATAATTGATTAGATCTTATTGATTCCTTGTTGATGTTTGTGTCTATCTTCATCAATTAGGGCGTGACACTTCGATAGATCTAATTGGTTTAGTTTATAATCCTTGTTTCCTATTGATTCTTGTTTTGATTGAATGATTTATATGTTAGGCTTAAGAAAACTGGCAGATCTCCAAATGGTAACATGCTTGAACGTCTTAAGAAACATGAACCGAGGCGTACTAGGTCTTTATTGGTTGTATTTAATGCATGAGCCACTGTTTACAATCCCTATAGTTGTGCTGGGCATGGTGTAGGAGGAGATAAGAGCTCATAGAATTGGGGAGTTATGTATGCCACCCCATGAATGATATTAAGGAATACAACCCGTCAATTAAAACAAGGTTACAATTTAATAGGTAGGATTGGATAGCTAGCAAGGAGTAACATATCATGGGTAGACATGCTTCACTTATCTTGTAGAACCTTAGTTTAGTTTTCTTGTTAATTAGTTTAATTAGTAGCTTTTGGGTTAGTTGATTAGCAACTAATTCCGCCCACTCTCCCAATACCCGAGATTTTTACTTGCTTTTCATAAAATATAAAAATACAAAAAGAATCATCCCTCACCTTTAGACCTAGTTAGATTAATTTCAATCCTAACGACACTATTCCTAGCTGAACGATCAATCCCCCGGTACTTGTCACTATACTATACTACAACGATCAGGTACACTGCCTGGTGGGGGTTGTAAGCTTCTCGGGATCCCTCGAGAGGTAAAGCAAGGTGCGATTCCTACGCATCACTTAACCATTCTCCTTGACTTTCGTTGACTGAATTCTACTATTTGTAATTTCGGTGCTTGAAACTTGTAATAAACCAACTATAGCTATTGAGCTCTGGTGAGCTTATGAGAACAGTTTAGAAAGTTTAACACAGCTTAAGTAACTTTGAATGATTATTAAAGCATGAAAAAGTATTTGTAAAATTGCTTGAATGAAAAACTTTAAATGGCATTAACACTTAAAAGAGATTACAGAGATTCAAGATTAAGCAGACATGAATTGTAAAAGCTACAATAAGCTAACACAAGCTATCACTACTCTACTCACTACCACTAATCCTACTCCTAATTAATCTAACCCACTGACTAACTAATAAGCTAACGGCCTCAATTTGTGAGTGAAGGAGTCTATTTATAGCCTTGAGTGGATTGGGAGCCACGGATTGCCAAGCTGGCAATCCGTGTGCCTTGTGCTTCTCTGACATAATCCAAGCCTTCCAATCATTTACCAATCATCTAAGCCGTCCAATCAATCCCTTATGACGTGGTTGAACCAATAAGCTTCTGCCATATAGGCCAATGATGTGCTTCTTTACTTTTGACACCATCTGACAACTCTGAAATCTTCTAGAACCCCTTTGATTTGACCAAATCACCCTTAATTGCTGTAATTTAGGAGGAACAGTAACTTAGGGTTCTTGGTGGATATAAAAGCTGGGTAAATTGGGGAAAAGGGGGGGCGGGGTTAATTATTTATCTTTGTTTGACTTGTGTTTTGACCAAGTTATATTAAAAAGGTGTATGGGTCGGGTTTTAGTGGAGAGGATGAGTGGACCGGGTATTGGGGTTGGGTTGGTGGTAAAAGGTGAATAGGCTTTTTTGTGATAATGGGTATTGTTGGACTGGATATGTGTAAAGTGTAGTATAACATTTAGGATTTTAGGTGAAATTTATGTTGAGGTTAAAGGGTTGTTTTTGACAATTTATGCAAAGTACTTCACAAGGGATGTTTCTGCCATTTAGCTGATTCTTTAAGGGCTAAAGTTGCCATCTTCAACAAAATATATCAAAGGACTATTCGTGATATGTTTGAGACTTGAAGGACCAAACTTGTAATTAGCTTCCCGGTTTCGGCTTTTAAACTCTTTCCATAATCCCGTGCTCGTGTTTGTTGCTTTTGCTCGATTTTTGTCTATTTCTACGATACCCGTACCTGTACATACAAAAACACAAAAACAACATATTTTTGGCATTTTGGGTCGGTTTTTGGTCTTTTTAGTCCGTTCATTAAGGCTAAAAGTATGTGTAAAATAACACATACCAGCCTACCTGGTCGAAGTTCGCTGATGAAAGCTCCAACCATCATGCCGTCGGATCTATCTGCCATGTGTAACGTTTCTTTCCCAAACCTAGCCAAGTAGTCTTTGAGAGATTCTTCTGGTTTTTGTCGAATGCCTAGTATTTCTGCTTGGGTTTTCAGGAATCGCCTTTGTTGCATAAAGTTAGCTCTAAAATTGTCACAATTGGTGAAAATTGTCTATACTTTCTGGTGCCAAATTATCGTACCAAAATCGCGCAGCCCCAGAAAGTGTTATATTAAAGATTCTGCACCACGCGGGCTCGGGAAGTTTGTGCACATCCATAGTTCCCATGAACATCGTAAGATGATCATCAGGATCTGACAAGCCATCATAGGACCATAGATTTGATGGTACCTTTAGTCCATCTGGCATTTCGTAATCTCTTATTCGCTTTGAAAAAGGTGACGCTACTAGGTCTCGCACATTTCTTTTTGAATCATTGCATACAAAAGGCTCATTGTAAAAAACAATGTCATTTGCGAGTTTTCGTTTTGCAGAGGCGTTGGTTTGTTGAGTTGTGGACTTTGATGTGTCTTGTTCTTTTTAGCCATCGAGAATATTGACATCAGAATTCTTCTTGAGTGGTCTTTCACATGAGGTGTTTTTCTTGGCATTGACTTTTTGGTTAAGTATAGGCGGTTCTTCAGATTCGGCTCGTTGTACTTCAACGAGAGGGCGATCATTTTTGGGATCATCGGATCTCGGTCGCAGATAAGTTTGTTTCACTTTTGAGGAGAATGCCAAATACATTGCATTAATTTCATTAAAATTTTGAGCTACAAAGTGCATTATGGGATCGTTAAGATCACAGAGTTGTTGACTTTCAGTAGCTTGTTGTGGTTGGGTAATGGTAGTATTGTCAGCCACATGAATATGCTCATTCGGTTTGGAAGCACTTGCTCCTTCCCCGGAGTATACAATAGGTGTTACACACTCGTTTTCTCCCGCCATCTAGATCGTGACGTAATGTTCTTTACGGATTTTTGCTCGGGTCCCACGGATGGCGCCAATTGATGATACCTTGATTCACGGGTCCAAATGACGAGCCTGGATTACCGAACACGTGGACCTGTTTTATCTGTATTACTCAAGAAACAAGAAGTATCGTTAGAATGTATACGGGACTTCCCCCCGTAATACACTCCGACGATCAAGTTAGAGGGGAAATATTACTCCAATGTAATGAGATATAAGATGCAATGGATAGGGAAGTAAATGTGTTTTCTTGTTGTGTTTTAGCCGAATGACACCATTCCTATTTATAGTCTCAAATGCATGCATGTGGCAACTTTACATACATCCTTGCCATGGCTTTTAATAATGTGATTGCATATATGTTATAATAATATTTCTCATGTGGAAATAGGCTAAGCTTGTAAGTAAATGTATAGCGTACCTCTCCTTACCAAGATCTCATGCATCTTCCACTTTCGTTTAATATTTAGTAAATAAAGAAGTCATGTGGGAATAGGCTAGCAAGACTTGTAAGTAAATGTACAACCTATCCTTACCAAGATCTCATGTATCTTTCACTTTGGTTTAATAAATATGTCCAATATAGGGTGGTATACTCATTAGCCACGACCCTCTCAAAACTTTGATGTTTTACTTATATTTGCTTAAAGGAAAGACGATTATGGCCCTCCTAAATTAATTGATATATCACTCGGCTCTCCTAATAAATTCATCCAAGTTCCGTCTATGTTTATTACGTCCGTCTTACTATTCTCCTACTTATCTTTCGACCGTTAATCATCTAAAAACAAATGAAAAAATAGGTCATCTTCATAATTTAATAAATGATCGACATCTAAATGATATAAAAACAAGTAAGTGGGTGTCTAAGTGGGTGTCTTTATTTAAAAATAGATCGTGCAACATAGTTGACAAAAATTTATTTATCTATACCCCAAATGGCCAAATCAAATATGAAACGTCCACATCCCTTCTTAATGCCGACCAAAAGTGCTACCTGGTATGTTAACACGTAACATGTTTATTTCAAATCATTAACTACAGTAGTAACCAAAATGATATAGATATAAATATAATTTGAGTCTTTTATACTTTAAAACAATAATTACTCCATTAAATTAAATTAAATTTGGTCTCCTATGTTTTACTATTTATTTACTCTCCTCACGTTCCGTCATAAATAAATCTGAATCAAATCAAATCAAATCCAAACGCGTATTTTCCGGCGACCGTGAATCTCTCCGATCGCCGGCAACTTCTCCTCCGTTCAATTCACAGGTAACATTGTTAAAAACCTAATTTAATTTATGTATGTATGTTTGATTTGGTCTGATTATTTAAATTATGATGGAATTAAGTTTAATTGTTTAGTTTTTGATGTGAATAATGTGTTTGATTTGTATTATATCAAGAGAATTGCTTAATTTGAGCTTCGAATATTGTTGGTGTTAATGTCAAAGTGTTGGTTATATTTTGGAGCCTGTTATTAGTGTCGATTTTTCGATATTTATGCGTAATTTGGTTACGGAGGTAATTATGTGTGAGAATTTTTGCAAATTAAGGTTTTGTTTAGATGGAAGTTGTGACTTTTGATATTTGGCTATTTGCTGATAAGATCTCGTCATTTATTGTACTTGGTTACCAAGTCTCGTTTGTGGCGAGATTAATAAGTTATGCACCTAAAATATTCTGACAAGTTCATGATTTAGTTTCTGGATCGAGGTATTAGAAATATCTGTAGCAAGTAGTAAGCATTGCTTATGATCACATCTCGTTGGGTCTATGTTATGGTTATTTGCTTAGAAAGTTGTGATCTTAAGTTCGTTTGCGATGGGAGTATGCTGAACGAAACCCGGATCACTAACTTAACAAATCTAATATCACAATTTTCTATGATTCTGTTCGGCTAATCATGACAGATACCCAACAGAAAGGGATCATGAACATAGCTTGCTACTTTTATACACTATTCAAATATCTCGGTCAGAAACTAAATCTTGAACTCATCACGATATTTTCAGGTGCATTTTAGTAAAATGTATTATTGTCACGACAATTTCATTGGATAAAAATATGTTAGATCAATCAAATCGGCTTATTAAAAGTTACAGATCCCAACTAAACAAAACCTTAAATTAAACATTTAAGGTTTTTACTAAAACGTTAGAAAGTATTAGTTTCCGGTATAATCCCAAAAATTGGAGGTTGTGCAAGTGTCGATTTTTTTCGGTTGAGAGGTAATTTGTGTACTAATGTGTGGAAGCTTGTGAAATGAAGCAAATACAATGTAACGTTTTGTTTTGTTGGAATTTGTAACTTCTGATATGGCTTTTTTACTGTGATTCTGTAGAAACTAGTAATTTTTTCTTATTATCATTTTATGAGTTTACGTTGGATCTCTGTCATGATTAGCTGCATAGAATGTTGTGATATGTAAGATTTGTTAAGTTAGTGATTGGGAGTTTGGGTCAGCATCGCAATCCGGATGGTTTCTAATTGTAGTTTGCGGGTTGGACTTAGGAGTATTTTTAGTATATTCCGTGCTTAATTGTATAGGTTTCGTGTATAATACCAAATTATGCTAGCATAATAAATGGTATGGGAATGATAATCTCTTCTGTAGATGTTTATGTTGACAATTTTTGGGGTTCTGAAGCTGGTAATCCTGGGGTTGTGTTACATACATTCTTTAAGATACTTGTTCATGAAATTTAGCCGTTTGTGGATTGATAAGATGACGCGTAATTGCTCAACTAGTGCTAACGATTAAGTTTTATTCTGCTACTGAAGCATTTCGTGTTCCATGATTGTATTTTTCTGTTGGTTTCCTCGTTGTTATAATTGTTTTTCTTGGGCATCCCATATTTCTCTAGTTAGTTGGAGAAGTTGAGTTAACTTGCTTCATATCTTCGAGATTCTTTAGTGTAGATTGTGAATTGTGGTCGATGTCATGTTTAAGTTCAACAGCTGGAGTGATGCAGAAGTTATTATGTCATTTATTGCCTTATTCTTTTGGCTTACATTTGAGCATATAGATATTGCTTAGCAATAAAGGAAACATGAAAGTATAAAAATATTAAATACAAGAGTACCTATACTGTTGCTTTCTGTGTAGAAAATTTCTTGATACTACTACCATTCCATTTCATTCCAAGCTATCTAAAGAATTTATAACTCTATAAAGGCCACTAGATTTGGGCACATATTTACTTATTTTCCTTCTACATGGTACAGGTGAATATCATTGTTTTCACTCTGTTGGTACAAAATGATGCAATGGAGGAGTTAGTTGATTCAAAGAGAAGCTTTCTCCGCTAATTTTGCTTTTGTTTAGTTTTTCTGGATTTTTAAAAACACCATGAAATCAAATTCACCTAAGTCAGTGACTTCATATCCGAAGACAATTCTACCAATTGCAGCTTCCGTTGGGGGACTTGCTTTGTTTCTAATTTTTGCATCCTTACTTTTGGTCTATCAGCCACTTGGATCTAAAGTTAGCGGGTACTTTTATAATGTAGATCAAGCCACTAAAATCGGGTTGTACAATGAAACAAGTATATTAGAGAACCAGGTGAATAATACGGAAGCAAAAAGCAACATTGTAGTATCAGTTACAAACAAGACTGTTGATTCAGGTACCGACAAGACTGTCGATTTAGATACCAATAAGACTGTTGATACTGATACCAACGAGACTGTTGATCTAGATACTAATAAGACTGTTGTTACGGAAACCACCAAGACTATTAATATAGATACCAACAAGACTGTTGATATAGATACTAGCAAGAACGATTCAGGTATTAAGAAGATTGTTGATTCAGGTACCAGCAAGAGTGATGATTCAGATACTAAGAAAATTGTTGATTCAGGTACCAGCAAGACTGCTGATTCAGGTTCTAAGAAGATTGTCGATGCAGGTACCAATCCTTTTTGTTCATGCTAAGATGAAAACGCCTCGCATTATTGTTTGAAATTCTGTTCATGTTGGTTATTATTACTAAGATTAAATAGCACTATATTATTCATGTACCGCAGCAGCAAGTTATATGCTTAAACTTATACATCACTAAATGCCATTGAAAGTCCTAAACTCATAATTTTGTTATTCGGACATGCAGGCTGTGATCTGTATCATGGGAAATGGGTACATGATTCAGCTGGACCATTATACTCGAACAACTCGTGTCCTGTATTGTCACAAATGCAGAACTGCCAAGGAAATGGTAGGCCTGATAAGGACTACGAGAATTGGAGATGGAAACCCACAAAATGTAACCTTCCTAGATTGGACCCCAAAAAGTTTCTAGAATTGATGAGAGGAAAGACATTAGCTTTCATAGGTGACTCGGTTGCCAGGAATCAGATGGAGTCCTTGTTATGTATACTCTGGCAGGCAAGCATTCCTTGTTTTTTTTTTTACAAATTTTATATGAACTTTTATTAGTTTGACTTCAAACAGAGTTTTTGCTTGTTATAATTGATTAAATAATTAGATATGGCAAAAATGGGCTGGTTCAGTAACACGTCAAAAGTCAAATGAGTATGCGTTGGCATGGGTGGGGTCAGGTTACCCAAGCAAACTTTTAGTTTACAAAAAATATTAAACAGACTAATTTTCGATTTCGTTGTTTTTATTCTTAAATTCCAAAACATTGCGACACCTAACCAAATATGAAATGCAAAAAAAAAAAAAAAAAAAAAAAAAATGTTCAGTTTTAATTTGAATATTTGAAATATCCTTATTGTTGAAAAAAGTAGAGGAATTTTCTTGATTAGAATCTGTCTTTGGCAACATGTTGTAGTCACGTTGAAGCATTACAGAGAAGAGAAACCTTCCATTAATTTTGTGTAGAAATTAGAAATTGCATCCCCCATTCAAATTATTACTAGTGGGAGTGGGAAATGTTGGTTTCAAAACTATGTAGGACTGCATTATGCATATTAGTTTCGAATGATTGAATGAAATTATTACTTTAATAGGTTTGAGTCATGAATCAAAAGATGTCCTCTTCTCAGGCTCTTCGTTTCTTTTTCTGCTTTCTGCTTTTTTTAACTGAAGTGATTAGCATAAATTTTGCTGCCTAGTTATATTAGATGAAACGGCGACTGCTAATAAATATGTATACTGTCTCCCACTAGGGATTAAGAAACAACAATAAACTTGTAACGCTCATCGTCAACAGACTTGCTAAACTTCAGGTGGGTTGGGTAATTGGCGATAGCAAGTTTTTTTGGTAAAACTCTGTATGGTGGGTGTAAGTTGGCCTGAAACCCGTTTGTTTAATCCTTTGAAAAACCTAATGCGATTCCATTTATGAGGTTGTATATATTAATACGTCTGCACGATTTTCAACTTGCTTACTCTTTTAGTAAATTTTTTGAAATTGGCCTATTTATCATTTTAGAGATATAGCCTAACCCAAATCGACCCATTTATCAGTAAATGGATCAAATTTGCTACCTCTAGTTAAAGCTTTCCGTAAAAAAGTATACGTTTATTTTATCATTTCAAGTTGCAACTGATACTAAGAAAAATTCATTTGAATGCTTACAGGCTGAAGCCCCAATAAACCGTGGGAATAAAAGAATGCAACGGTATTATTTCCGGTCAACATCCACAACAGTTATTCGGATATGGTCATCATGGCTTGTTCATAAGACAACTGAGCAATTTGATTTTGCGCCTGAAGGTGTAGACAAGCTCCATCTTGATGCTCCAGATGAAACTTTTATGGATGTCATTCCCAGCGTTGATGTTCTTGTACTTTCCTCGGGGCACTGGTTTGCCAAACGATCTGTTTACATTTTAAATAACGAGATTGTGGGTGGACAGTTATGGTGGCCTGATAATTCCAGGACGAAGAAAATTGATAGCACTGAAGCATTTGAGATATCTGTAGCAACCATAATGTCTTCACTGGTGACCAACCCTGCCTACAAAGGTCTGACCGTGGTCCGTGCGTATTCACCTGATCACTATGAAGGTGGAACCTGGAATACGGGTGGGTCATGTACTGGGAAGGTAATGACCAACTTAGAGATAATTTGTAAAAAGATGGGTCTTTCCCTTGAGAAAAGAATCTTCATTATAGACTCTCAAGTCTCAGCATAGCAAGAGGTGGCAAAATAGGCGGGTTGGGTAATGGGTCAAAGGTTTGGTACATTCAGGTCAATACAAAGCATTTTTTGTCCTAATCTTTTATAACAGTTAGTATCTCGAATATGATTACAAATTTATAAATAATGCTCAAATTTTAATGAAGTTCAGGTCTTAGCATTAAATAAACACTTTGGGTAACCTTTCTTTTTACCAGTTTTCGTTTAGCCAAAAAAATTTGAATTTTACCAATTGGACCTGTTAGAGATTAAACATAACCCGAATCAACCCATTTCTATTTAATGGGTTGAGATTGCCACCTCTGCTAATTATGTGCATAAATACATGAAAAAGTACAACCTTTTTTATCCCATAAAACAGCTTATGTATCCTAGAATAACATAATTAAATCATGTTAATCAGATTTGGCGCATGAAATCTATTTGAGATCAATTTGCTGCATTAAATTTAATCAGCTAGTATCTATGACATTTTGATTTGATTTGGTGCTTAAATTCTGATCAACTAATATGTTAAACAGGTAAAACCAGCAGTGGACGGTGAATTAGTCGAAAGCGGGTTCACAAACATAATGCATGACAAACAAATATCGGGGTTCAACCGTGGTATAAAGAAAAAGACGAACAAATCACGAGTGGCATTCATGGATATCACAAAACCTTTCGCGTATAGGCACGATGGTCACCCTGGGCCATTCAGGAATCTTGACCCAAACAAAATCACAAAAAGGAGTGCTGATGGACGGCCACCACCACAAGACTGTTTACATTGGTGTATGCCGGGGCCAATTGATACCTGGAACGAGTTTTTGATGGAGACCATAAGAAGAGACTTTGAGTCTCAGGATACATGAGGGGACTGCATTTTTCCCACTCTTACCGGCTTTCTTTTTACAAGGTGTAGATGATAACTAGTTGTAACATGTTGTAATAGGCCGCTGATATATGAGCTTATAGTTTTGTTGTTTCTTATACACGAGGATATATTACTTGCTTTTGACAAGTTCCATATGAGTTTCTGATCCTTAAAATATATAAAATAGGCAATATTTATTGATGTGTTGTGTTGTGTTATAGTCATGTTTGATTTTTGCCTATATTGGTAACATCTGTTATGTTGATCCAGTCACATTTGATTCTTGGTTGTGATAGAACGTAACTACGCTGTTTTGTTTAATGAATCTCGACTTCTCGAGCATGTGTGTTTTTTGGAATGTGATAGGCTGAAATAGGTATCAGAGTATGGAACTGTGAGAAACTGGGAACAGTTATTTCAAAAAAATCTGATGGATACAAATGATTTGGTTCGTTTGGGTCTATTTGAATCTACGAAACGCATCTAAACTAACTTAAATAACCAATTTAGGTCCAAAATGATGTTATATTTAAGTCCGAGGTTCTAGTTTTCGGGTGGTAGTCACTATTGATATGAGTTTATAAGCGGGATGTAATAAGAATTGCTCCTAAACACAAATTTAGAACGAACAAACGATTATGCCCTCAACAGTCACTACTATTTTTACCTAATCTTTTTACCATTAACCAAAACCTCATTACTTCCACTTCCTGCAACTCATTTCCATGAATGAATTTCATTTCGAAAGTTTCCCACCTTTTTTTTTTTTTTTTTTTTTTTTTTTTTTTTTTTTTTTTTTTTTCAAAAAATGGTGGATACTTATTAATTACTAAAAAACTGATTTGCAGGATCACAGCAATAAAGAAATTTACCATTCACTCAATTCGTTTAACCAAATAAATCAAAACCGGCCAGCGCACCCCTATTCTTTATATATAACGTTAACATATATGATCATATGGTTATCTTCTGCAATTACAGTCAAGTTAAACATGAATGAGCTATGAAAAACGCATTCTGATATACAAAAAGTCACTAAAATTTCAAGATTGCAAAGAATCGAAACACTAAGAAATCTTGAATATATGTCGTAACAAGAATTTCATAAACTCATCTAATTTTCACATCATACCAAATGACTCTAAACATATACGTCCATCATATTTATACAGAATAAACCAAAAAGCCTAAGAGATCGATCAACGATGAACCAACAGATGATGCATCGTCGTGTTCACCACGGGTTTGTCCACACAGATACAACAGCAAAACATAACTGCAAGCCTTTTCTAAACGACCAAACTTGAATAGCCGTGCCTTCTTTCAAAACATTCTTGTTAGCTTCCACAAAATCGCTCCAGTTGTTCTTTAACACGTAGTTCATATTATTCGACATCCCCCCAATCTTTAACGACATTGGTTTCTTGTACATTTGCAATTGTGGCCCGACCAATCTAACCTCGATCTCGGAACCATAACCAATAACTTGTTTCTCTTCAGGCGTCAAGAAATCATGAGTCTCGACTTTCTTAAACGGCATGTTTAACCAATTTTGGGTAGCAATTCGTCCTGTACACACCATCTTTTGAATCACTAACTTGATATCTGAACCATTAATCTTATCACTCGTTATAAAATCTTGTAACCGTGTGATCACATCGTCGCTATCAACAACCATCTTTACCTTCTTGTTCTTGTTGTCAACTTCGTCCACTGACGAACCTTTACGCTTCGACCTACAAATTGACTCCATCTGTTCATCAGATTCATCAGATGATGACCCATAAGACGTAACAAGTGTCCCATTAATAAATCGAATGTACTTTTCGGTGACTAATGCTTGCATCTTTTGAGCATAATATTCTTCTACATCATCTTGGTCAAGAACAATATCGGCATCGTGTTTGCTAGCAGCAGAACCAACTTCTTCATTCGTTAAGTTTTGATCATGACGATCAGCATTGCCAACATTTTTATTTTCCATGATGGATTGCTTTTGGTTTCTTGAAGAAAATAGTAAGATTTTAATTTCGTTTAGGGATTTGCATGTATGTGTGTACTAGTTGATATATATTTATGCGAAATAAAATGAATAACGATTTGCATGCAAGATCGTACTAATACGTAATATTGTTTAGTACCATATTTTGTGCATAAGGTACTAGTTATTAAAGATAAAAGATTTACTGTAGAAAAGTGGTTAATCATAATTTCCAGATTAAAGAACTTAATATTACATGCATGGTACGTAGTATATAAATATAAACGGGACAAGCCTGACTTAAATAGCCAATTTAGATATGTACAGATATTAGTTTTTTAATGGTAAAAAAAAAAAAAAAAAAAAAAAAACTCTATGTACTATTTATATATCACAATGCGTTATACTTCATTTACGTAAAATATATTGTCATTTAACATAACATATATTATTTACGGTCAACGGGTCATTATATATAATGAATTTTAGTTTTACTTTATTAGTGTTTACCAAGGTGAATATCATTGCTTTCACTCTGTTGGTACAAAATGATGCAATGGAGGAGTTAGTTGATTCAAAGAGAAGCTTTCTCCGCTAATTTTGCTTTTGTTTAGTTTCTGGATTTTTAAAAACACCATGAAATCAAATTCACCTAAGTCAGTGACTTCATATCCGAAGACAATTCTACCAATTGCAGCTTCCGTTGGGGGACTTGCTTTGTTTCTAATTTTTGCATCTTTACTTTTGGTCTATCAGCCACTTGGATCTAAAGTTAGCAGGTATTTTTATAATGTAGATCAAGCCACTAAAATCGGGTTGTACAATGAAACAAGTATATTAGAGAACCAGGTGAATAATACGGAAGCAAAAAGCAACATTGTAATAAGACTGTTGATTCAGGTACCGACAAGACTGTCGATTTAGATACCAATAAGACTGTTGATACTGATACCAACGAGACTGTTGATCTAGATACTAATAAGACTGTTGTTACGGAAACCACCAAGACTATTAATTTAGATACCAACAAGACTGTTGATATAGATACTAGCAAGAACGATTCAGGTATTAAGAAGATTGTTGATTCAGGTACCAGCAAGAGTGATGATTCAGATACTAAGAAAATTGTTGATTCAGGTACCAGCAAGACTGCTGATTCAGGTTCTAAGAAGATTGTCGATCCAGGTACCAATCCTTTTTGTTCATGATAAGATGAAAACGGCCTTGCATTATTGTTTAAAATTCTGTTCATGTTGGTTATTACTAAGATTAAATAGCACTATATTATTCATGTACCGCAGCAGCAAGTTATATGCGTAAACTTATAGCATCACAAAATGCCATTGAAATTCCTAAAATCATAATTTTGTTATTCGGACATGCAGGCTGTGATCTGTATCATGGGAAATGGGTACATGATTCAGCTGGACCATTATACTCGAACAACTCGTGTCCTGTATTGTGACAAATGCAGAACTGCCAAGGAAATGGTATGCCTGATAAGGACTACGAGAATTGGAGATGGAAACCCACAAAATGTAACCTCCCTAGATTGGACCCCAAAAAGTTTCTAGAATTGATGAGAGGAAAGACATTAGCTTTCATAGGTGACTCGGTTGCCAGGAATCAGATGGAGTCCTTGTTATGTATACTCTGGCAGGCAAGCATTCCTTTTTTTTTTTTTTTTTTTTAATACAAAATCTATATGAACTTTTACTAGTTTGACTTCAAACAGAGTTTCTGCTTGTTATAATTAATTAACTAATTAGATGTGGCATCAAGTATGGGTTGACATGGGTGGGGTCGGGTTACCCAAGCACACTTTTAGTTTAGAATTCAACTAATTATATACAGAATCTAGTTATATTAGATGAAACGGAGACTGCGAATAAATCTGTATACTGTCTGTCTGTGATACGTGCAAGAAGTTCAAGGCCAAGTCTAGTTGGAATAATTCAACCATGCATTATCTTCATATGCCATCATGCATTAATTTAGGAACTAGTACTTCCAGTAACCATGCACTAAACCATGCACGTTTAGATTATTGTGTTGGTCTTCACACGTTTACCTTTAGTTGCTTAATATTAGGATATCATTGTTCATTCCTTTGCCTATTTATATGTACTGGTTTATGAAATGAAAGAGAAGAAAAAAAGAATGAATTAGTTCAAGAGTTAGTTCTTAGTTTAGTTATAGTTTAGAAGGAGAATAACCATCTCGAATCGGTTTCTATCAATGGTGCTTTCATCGACTTACTCGACACCTCCAAGACGATGCCCACCTTCCCTACAAGAATCCATGGCCTCCCTGGCAGACAATATATCCAAATTCATTGCATCTCAAACCGAATTCACCGCCCAACTCAAGATTAACATGGAAAAACATAAACAAACCTTAGCCTTCATCTCATCGATCTACCAGGCTAACCAACGAGAAACCAACACACCAACTATCGCCACACCACACACAGGCACGCAACACGTTATCACAACACCACCACTAAATACCAAGAAACTTGAAATCACCTCGACAGACGTTGTCACCCAAAACATCACTACCGTCAACATGACTACAACCATCACCAAGACCAACATCGAGGTCACCACCTATACTCCTCCCGTGTTGTCGCCAACAGTCCAACGTGATATGGTCACCTTCCATTCAACCAACATTCATCAAACATGCGACTTTTCCACAGTGGAGGACAAGTTAGAAGCCAACCGACTTCGGATTTCGCCCTCACTCTTCATCACCCTTGGTTTTCCATGCGCGAAGATATGTCATTCCGGTCACCAATGCTATCCACCAAAGTTTGTTTTTCTCCAAACCGAACCGAAACCACCTTGGAAATCACATGACACGCGGTACACCACCATGAGTCTTGAGGACAAGACTCCTTTTGAGGCGCGGAGTATTGATACGTGCAAGAAGTTCAAGGCCAAGTCTAGTTGGAATAATTCAACCATGCATTATCTTCATATGCCATCATGCATTAATTTAGGAACTAGTACTTCGAGTAACCATGCACTAAACCATGCACGTTTAGATTATTGTGTTGGTCTTCACACGTTTACCTTTAGTTGCTTAATATTAGGATATCATTGTTCATTCCTTTGCCTATTTATATGTACTGGTTTATGAAATGAAAGAGAAGAAAAAAAGAATGAATTAGTTCAAGAGTTAGTTCTTAGTTTAGTTATAGTTTAGAAGGAGAATAACCATCTCGAATCGGTTTCTCTCAATGAAAGCACCATTGATAGAAACCGATTCGAGATGGTTATTCTCCTTCTAAACTATAACTAAACTAAGAACTAACTCTTGAACTAATTCATTCTTTTTTTCTTCTCTTTCATTTCATAAACCAGTACATATAAATAGGCAAAGGAATGAACAATGATATCCTAATATTAAGCAACTAAAGGTAAACGTGTGAAGACCAACACAATAATCTAAACGTGCATGGTTTAGTGCATGGTTACTGGAAGTACTAGTTCCTAAATTAATGCATGATGGCATATGAAGATAATGCATGGTTGAATTATTCCAACTAGACTTGGCCTTGAACTTCTTGCACGTATCAGTCTGTCTCCCATTAGGGATTAAGAAACAACAATAAACTTGTAACGCTCATCGTCAACAAACTTGCTAAACTTCCAGTGGGTTGGGTAATTGGTGAGAACAAGTTTTTTTGATAAATCTTCGTATGGCATGGGGTTAAGTTGGCCTGGAACCCATTTGTTTAAATTCTTTGAAAAAGCTAATGCGATTCCATTTATGTGGTTGTATATATTAATACGTCTGCACGATTTTCAACTTGCTTACTTTTTTAGTAAATTTTTGAAATTTGCCTATTCATCATTTTAGAGATATAACATAACCCAAATAGACCCATTTATAAGTAAATGGATCAAAATTGCCACCTTAAGTTAAAGCTTTCCGTAACAAAATTATACATTTCTTTATCATTCAAGCTGCAACTGATACTAAGAAAAATTCATTTGAATGCTTACAGGCTGAAGCCCCAATAAACCGTGGGAATAAAAGAATGCAACGATATTTTTTTCGATCAACATCCACAACAATTATTCGGATATGGTCATCATGGCTTGTTCATAAGACAACCGAGCAATTTGATTTTGCGCCTGAAGGTGTAGACAAGCTCCATCTTGATGCTCCAGATGAAACTTTTATGGATGTCATTCCCAGCATTGATGCTCTTGTACTTTCCTCGGGCCACTGGTTTGCCAAACAATCTGTTTACATTTTAAATATCGAGATTGTGGGTGGACAGTTATGGTGGCCTGATAATTCCAGGATGAAGAAAATTGATAGCACTGAAGCATTCGAGATATCTGTAGCAACCATAATGTCTTCACTGGTGACCAACCCGGACTACAAAGGTCTGACTGTGGTCCGTGCGTATTCACCTGATCACTATGAAGGTGGAACCTGGAATACGGGTGGGTCATGTACTGGGAAGGTAATGACCAACTTAGAGATAATTTGTAAAAAGACGGGTCTTTTCCTTGAGAAGAGAATCTCATTATAGACGGGTTGGGTAATGGGTCAACATAGCAAGAGGTGGCAAAATAGGTGGGTTGGGTAATGGGTCAAAGGTTTGGTACATTCAGGTCGACCCAATGATTTTTTGTCCTAATCTATTATAACAGTTAGTATTTTCAAATATGATTACAAATTTTATAAATAATGCTCAAATTTTAATGAAGTTTTAGGTCTTATCATTAAATAAACACTTTGGGCGACGTTTCACCCTTTTTACCAATTTTCGTTTTAGCCAAATATTTTGAATTTTACCAATTGGACCTGTTAGAGATTAAACATAACCCGAATCTACTAATTTCTAATTAAATGAGTTGAGATTGCCACCTCTGCTAAATTAGGTGCATTTATACATGAAAAACTACAACCTTTTTATCCCATGAAACAGCTTATATATAGAACAACACAATTAACTCATGCTAATCAGATTTGGCGCATGAAATCTATTTGAGATCCATTTGCTGCATTAAATTTAATCAGCTAGTATCTATGACATTTTGATTTGATTTGGTGCTTAAATTCTGATCAATTAATATGTTAAACAGGTAAAACCAGCAGTAGACGGTGAATTAGTCGAAAGCGGGTTCACAAACATAATGCATGACAAACAAATATCAGGGTTCAACCGTGGTATAAAGAAAAAGACGAACAAATCACGTTTGGCATTCATGGATATCACAAAACCTTTCGCGTATAGGCACGATGGTCACCCTGGGCCGTTCAGGAATCTTGACCCAAACAAAATCACAAAAAGAAGTGCTGATGGACGGCCACCACCACAAGACTGTTTACATTGGTGTATGCCGGGGCCAATTGATACCTGGAACGAGTTTTTGATGGAGACCATAAGAAGAGACTTTGAGTCTCAGGATACATGAGGGGACTGCATTTTTCCCACTCTTACCGGCTTTCTTTTTACAAGGTGTAGATGATAACTAGTTGTAACATGTTGTAATAGGCCACTGATATATGAGCTTATAGTTTTGTTGTTTCTTATACACGAGGATATATTACTTGCTTTTGACAAGTTCCATATGAGTTTCTGATCCTTAAAATATATAAAATAGGCAATATTTATTGATGTGTTGTGTTGTGTTATAGTCATGTTTGATTTTTGCCTATATTGGTAACATCTGTTATGTTGATCCAGTCACATTTGATTCTTGGTTGTGCTAGAATGTAACTACGCTGTTTTGTTTAAGGGTTATGGTACACAGAGGTTACCAAAGTTTCACCAAAATTTGCCCTAAGGAAACAAAGTTTCATTTTGTGCTTTTAGGTTACTAATGTAAACGGGTTTATTAATTTGGTCATTAGACTTATTAACTTGTGACGCTAGGGTCATTTTGTGGAAGGGTTACCGGTCGTTTCCCTTTACCCATGCCAACTTGGCATCTACATCACCAAATCGTCCTCCACGTTGGATTTCCACTTAGTTTACTTAATATTAAACCCGCCCCCTTTCTTATAACCCTAATTTTTATAACCCATTTCCACAATAATCCACCCAAATCAAACTTAGGGTTTCAGAAAATCTAAATCATCCACAATGAATGTGCTTTGTGGCTGTGGTGAAGTTGCTAGGCTTCGAACATCTTGGACTCAACATAACCCCGCAAGAAGGTTTCTTGGATGCCCCAATTACTTGGATCCGACAACAAATTGCAATTTCTTTCAATGGATTGATGCTCCTTTACCAAATCGTTTGTATCAAGCAAGAATGTATGAGATGCATGTGAATGTGATTAATGCTCAACAACAGATTGCTCAAGCTAACAATCAAGTGGCTCGATCTACTTTCTACAATCGGATTTTGATTGTCTTGATTGTTAGCATGTTGGTCATTAGGTTTCTAAGCTAGTTATGTTGGTCATTGTGTTGCTTTTGGTAGTTATGGCATGTTAGGTTTATGTGCTTTTTGGTTTAGATGTTAGTTTGGTAGGCTGTTGTATGATGAACATGGTGTAAGCTTCTTTTGGTTTGTGGTAGGCTGTAATGTAGGTGTCAAGTTATGGTATGATGCAACTTTGGCAAAGTAATGAAAAAGTTGTTTTGGTATGATGCAATGTTGTTATTTACTTCATTCTTTACAAGATTCTTTACATGTAACTTAAAACAAGTTGTAATACCTGAACATGGTGTATAAAATGACACAAGTTATGCAAAGTTAACATACCATAACCTGGATCATATTCATTCATCCATTACTAGTCATAAATTGTTCAAGTGATTACACAAAATAACTGATAGATGGCAGATGTACAAAATTGCCACACATTTGGCAAGCCATTCTAAATCAGTTATGCAAAGTAATCAACATCATCCTAAGTCATAAGTCCTACAAATTACCAGTTTATCATAGTTTACAACTTCATCATAATTGGCAGATGTACAAAATGGCCTAACATGTGGCCTGCCAATATAAGTCATATATAACAACTACTCAACTGAAATAGCATCAGTTGGATCCAATCTAGGTCCAGGTGGTAGTGGCTTGTTGAAAAGGATTTGCTTGATCCTTTCAGATCTTCTAACATGAGGTGGTGTGACTGGTTCTTCATCAGAATCATTTTGTTGTTCCTGCACATTTGGACTAACTTGTTCTTGGGAGGGTTGTGGTTGTGACTGGGTTAATTCAATCTCAGATTGTGCTTGAGCATGAATGATGCAATCCTCTGGTGTTATTCCTAATGGCCATGCAGGCTTAGGAAGACCCATTGTGTCCTGCTACATAAAAACAAATACCAAAAAAAACAAACACTAGTTTAACTAACCAAATATGCATTGTGTACAAAATTTTATAATAATACTTACTCCTAACATAGGCTCTCCATCAACTGGATCCCAAGACACTCCAAATCCAATTGGTTTCATTCCACCAAGATACATTCTAGCTTTTGATCCATCACCTCTACCTCTACTTCTAACAACTTTTCCATTCACACATCCTAACTGGCTCTTATCAACAAAACTGACATAATGTGCTTCAGATGCTATTTCTTTACCCCTAAGACTTACACCACCACCCCTCATCCTTACACCACCTCCTCTAATCCTTAAACCACCACTTGGTGTTGAAATTTCTGGTGCAAACAACTCAAAACCAGGTGGGGGAGTTGATAAAGTTTGTGGGGTAGACTTGGGCAGACTTGTTGAACTGACAGTTTCTGGGGTAGACTTGGGCAGACTTGTTGAATTGACAGTTTCTGGGGTAGACTTGGGCACACTTGTTGAATTGACAGTATCTTGGGTGGATGCTTTTGAACACCCCTTAGCACCTCTTGCAGAACCCTTACCACCTCTAGCAGAACCTTTTCCTGAACTAACTGAACACTTACCACCTCTTGCAGAACCCTTACCTGAACTAACTGACCCTTCTGCAGGCTTCTTTGGACAAGACCTTTGATTGTGTCCAGTTTGGTGACACAATGTACAATGGTTTGTTTGTCCCTTTCTACTGATCCTTGTCCTATTTTTACCATCTCCAAGATCCAATTGTCCTTATTCTCAACACTAACCACTGCCCATGCAATTGGATAAATCTGATTATTCCCATCTCTTCCTACTGCAGACAACAATTCTCCTTTGCATATGGTTTTCAAAAAGCAACCATCAAGACCTATAACCCTCCTACATCCTTCCAACCAACCTTCTTTCAAACCCTTAAAGCATACATAAAACCTACTGAAATAGTTCTTACCATCAGGCATAGCATCCACACTCATCAAACAAGTAGAACCTGGATTAGAATCAAGTATCTCCCTAGCATATGACCATAACATTCCATAATGATCCTCTAAACAATTCTCATATTGGTTTAAAGCTTTCTTCTTTCCCCTCCTAGCTTGACTGATACTCACCTTGCATTTATATTTTTTTAGAATCATTTCAATGAGTTCATTAACTTTCATACAAGGATTAACCATTATCTTTTTTGCATAGTTTCTAGCAATCCAGTTACTTGTGATTAAGGTCCCATATTCATAAGTCCTAGAACATGAGTGCTCATCATTCAATGTCTTTATTTGAAAAGTTTTCTCGTTTTGCATCCAAGATGCCCATAGTCTAAATGGACATTTTCTATCAACATCATCCTTACTACACTTAGCCAGAAGTCTCTTGGTGTTGTTCACTTGATAATATAACTTATACCCATTAGCTAAAGCATAATATGTCAAAGCTCTTTTAAGTTGATCTGGTGACTCAAACTTTTCACCTAAATGAGGTTTAATTAACTTCCATTTGATATGAGGATCATGTACTGGCCAGTGATCACCTAACTTATCAGTATCCTCTGAAGTCTTTTCAGTGGCAGCTACCTCATTTTCCTCAGCATATTCATCCTTAGGTAAGCCATTGTATAACCTACTCAGAAAGTTAGCATCAAACATTTTTTTTACTTCTACGTTTAGGTCCAGGCTCTGCTTTGCTCTTCCTAGTATCATAAACTTCCTCTTCACCATCAGATAAATGATCAACTGATGCAGTATCACTCTCATCAGAACTATCATACTCAAATACATTATAATCACCCTCTAATTCACTGTCACTATCATCATTTTCTTCTACACTTTGAACTTGACTAGTGGAAGTAGCATCATGTAACTCAAACACAGAGTGAGACACATAAATATGTGTTGATATAAATAATGTTTGTGAATGTTATTAATATTTCTCAATAAACCTATGTTTTGATAATCACAAAACTTAAATCAAATTAAGTCAAGAATAAGACATAAACAAGTATTTGGTGACAAATATTTACCTCTACATCTTATATCACTTAAGGTATGCATAAACTTAGTAACTTATGCATTACATGATCAAAGGAAATTTTATATTAATGCATAACATTATATAAAATGATTTTAACATTTTATATATATTTGTAAATCATTTTTGGTAAAGCTTTATTAAACCACAAAAATATGATTTCAAATTTCCAACTAAAAAGGGCAAATTTTATCCAGAGAATCTTTTCAAACGTTCAGGAGGGCGGCCCCCTTAATTTTACTAGGCGGCCCCCTTAATCATTAAGGGGACCGGCCTATAATTAAGGGGACCGGCCTATAAATACTGGATCATTTTGCACATTTTCCTCACCTTTTTGCACTATAAACTTTCTGATCCAATCTTCTTCTCTAGATCTAAAATCCTTTGATCATATATTTCATAAGTCTTTGTTTTCAAGTGATCCAAAGCTTCATTCATTCAAGTGCAAGAAGAAGAACACTTCTCTACATCCATCTTATTGTAGTGGTGTTGTGTATAGCTAGTTTCATATAGTACTAGTGATAGTTATTTGTAAAGGTGTTGTGTATATTTGTTGATTGTAGAATCTTGGTGTGTTGTAAACTAGTTTAGTAGTTGTGACTTAGTTGTGCATAGAAGAAGGTGTGAAGATTGACTAGGTGTGAAGACGGTGTGAAGTCTTGAAGAAGGTGTGAAGGTGTGATTAAGGTGTGAAGATCATGTGGTGTGATATTTGGTGTGAGATTGGTTCTAGCTACGATTAGAACTCGACATTTAGCTTAGTGTCGTTAACTTGTGTAAGCCAAGGTGTGTAAGGTTTCTCCACCATAAGGAGTTTGTTGACACAGTGAAGAAAACTCTCGAGTGTGGTACTCGGGGAGTGGAGTAGGGTAAGGAAGGTGTCCTTGTAGCCGAACCACTATAAATTCACGTGTTGTGGTTTGATCTTTCTAACTCTATATTTTCTTCATTATATTTCAATACTTTCAATATTAGTTTAGACTTGCTCATATTGGTTGTTGCTTGAATTCATTTAAGATCGAATCGAAAGTTTTTATAACCAACAAAATATTTTTAGAAATAAATTTAAAAGGACATAAAACTATTCAACCCCGCCTTCTAGTTTTCCACAATTGGTATCAGGAGCCACGTCTAGCAAGATCTTTAAAATATATTGTATTTTAAAACTTGTAACGATCTATGGAATCTGAAAAATATTTAGAAGGGCAATCTATGCAAAGACCACCACTATTTGAAAGTGATGGATTTTTATATTGGAAAAATCGATTCGAAACTTATGTGAAGTCAAAAGATCTAGATCTTTGGCATGTTATTACTAATGGTGATTTTTTACCTATTCAAAATAACCCGAAAACTAAGAAAGATGAAATCGTACCTTTTGAATAACAAAATGATGATTTAAAAAGAAAACTTGCTAAAAATAATGGAGCAAAAATGGTTATTTATAATGCGCTACCACGTAAAGAGTACGAAAGGATCTTTATGTGTGAAACCGCAAAAGAAATTTGGAACTCTTTACTAATAACTCACCAAGGTAATAGTCAAGTCAAAGATAATAAGATAGATCTACTTGTTCAACAATACGAGCAATTCATGATTCCGGAAGAGGAATCAATTGACAATGCTTTTGCTAGATTTAACACTATCATCACAAGTTTAAAAGCACTTGATGAGAATTTTTCTAGTAAGAATTTTGTTAGGAAGTTTCTTAGGGCTCTTCATCCAAAATGGCGAGCTAAAGTGACGGCTATTGAAGAATCGAAGAATTTGTCAACTTTGCAACTTGACGAATTAATTGGAAATCTAAAAGTCTACGAAGTCATCATTAAAAAGGACTCCGAAATGGTCAAGGAAAAACGAGAGCAAAGCAAGTCAATCGCCTTGAAAGCTAGAAAGGAATCTAGTATCGAAGATAGCTCATCTTCCGAAAGTGATGACGAAGAATACGCCATGGCCGTAAGAGATTTCAAGAAATTCTTCAAAAGGCGAGGAAGATTCGTAAGACAACCGTATGATGAAAAGAAAACATTTCAAAAGAGTAAAGATGACAAGAACAACAAGTTTGAAAGAAAGTGTTTCAAGTGTGGAGATCCAAATCACCTTATTGGAAAATGTCCAATGATGACAAGAGATCAAAATCAAAGAGCATTTGTTGGAGGTGCTTGGAGTGACAGTGATGATGATGAGAATGAAACGACAAAGGAAGAAAAATGTCTCATGGCGAATACACCAAATGAGGTACGTTCCGAAACCGAATATTTTAGTGATGAAAGTATATCATTAGATGAAAAAGATCTAGATAAGGAATATATTAAACTATGCAAATTAGGACAACTAGTAATGGCCAAAAACAAATCACTAAAATACATTAACAATTAATTAGAAAGTGAAGTACTTGAACTAAAAATTAAAATACATCAACTAGAAAAAGGTAAAGAAATTTTTGAAGGATGTAAATCATGTCAAGAGCTTAAAGGTGAAAACGAAATACTTAGGGAAGAAATTCGCAAACTTGACAAATTTGAAAATCGTAGTCAATCACTTAGTAAAACAATAAGTATTCAAAGAACATCCGGAGACAAAACCGGCTTAGGATTTAATTCAAATGAGGCTTCAACAAGCGAGATTAAAAATGTAAAATTTGAAAGTGAACTCAACAAACAAAAACCTTTAAAATCTAATCCTAAGTATATACTTATTAATGATAAGAAAATACCTCTTGCCAACGATGAAGAAGTTAAAGATTTTTATAAACCGTCTTTAAAGACCGAAGTAGGATCGTCTAAACCCAAAATAAGATCTAAAACTCCACCACCTAGAAAACCAAATAATTCTCATCCTAGGTCTAAAACACCTCAACCAAGAAGAAATCAAAATAGACAAAACTATAATAACAATAGTAATCAAATGTGGAACTACCAACAAAGCTACAATCCTTGGGGCATTCTACCACCTTTCATGCACTCGAGTCAAATGTTAAACATGTTTGGACCAAATAACTTTGGACCAAAAGGACAATGGAGATCAAATGGCTAGACGAACATTCCTTGAGGCAATCTTGGTTTTTCTCTCAACATAGACTTTTTCAAAGTCTATATTACATCTTGATGATGTTGAAGATTTTTTTTTTGAAGACCACCGGGTACGCCATTCTTTCACAACTCATTGCCATGCTTAGATAAATATGCATTGTTTGATTTCGTCAATTATTTAGATATAATTTGTCATTGTCTTCTATTTGTTAGAATCACATATATACTTATATATACATATATATACTATTATACGTAATATATTAAATATATATATATACATTCACTTGCACATAACCTAGATACGTCATTTGTTGACTTTCTAGAACTCCAAGAAATCGTTCTTTATCGAACCCTTTCTTTCCCCCCTCACGTTATTCTAGTAAGTCCTCTTTTAGGAGACTCATGATGATGAAGGGATATGAGTCAAGTGGACTTTTATAATGCAAGAACGCCTTCGCACGTGAACACTATGGATGAAACAAACTCCTCTCGCCAACTATATCCTATCTCCGCTACTATCCTTCAAATCTCACTCATCAACCCATCTTTCAATCACATTTATACTTATATATATATATATATATATATATATATATATATATATATATATATATATATATATATATATATATATATATATACACACTTATTCACATATTCCCGAACACACCTCAAACCCTTCATCAACTTAACACTTTGATCATTTTATCCAAAAATTGTCAAAGGTATATTTTAATTATCGAAACGGTAATTAAAAATTGTTAAGAATTTTATCATCGTGCCAATAGACGTTTACGTATTTTTGATATATTATAAATCTAAGTATATACGTATAAATATTTTTGTTCCAGAAACGAATTCCGCGAAATTTGGAAAATTTCAAAGGCGGCCCCCTTAATGATTAAGGGGACCGGCTTGTTATCGAGGGGGGTCCCCTTAATGTTTAAGGGGGCCGGCCATCTGACAGTTCCAAATCCGTTTTTCCTTCTTAATTCCATTCCCAAACACTCCATTCACTCATTTGTTCTTCCCCACTGCTACTGAGTACGAACCAAAACCCCCAAAAACTTCAAAATCCTCCATCATATCACCAATCCGGGGTTATTTCGTAAGGGGCAAACATCAACCAAACATATAACAACATCTTTTGTAAGTTTTCCAACATGCATTTCATCACATTTCATTTGATTTGGTGTCTAATCAATAATCATGCATTTTATTAAAATTCATTTTAATTCGATTTTAAGAGTAATTGAAGCTAGAAATTGAACTACCAAATGCTCCCCATAGGATTAGGATGATGTTTTGCAACTCAAAATTAGTATAACATATCATCTTGTCAAAATCATTAATCGCCCATAAACCCTAGTCGAATTTTATTTTTCATAAGTCACATTGTTGATATAACTCTTAAAAACCATTTAAAACATACTACATTACGTTGTTTTAACGATCTAAACAATCAAAGCATACTTTTCAAGTTGTTGTTAAATGGTTCATGAAGACAACATGGGCGTTTGGTTCATGAATAAACCATAACTATATGAAGTTATTTGAAACCTAAAACTAGCTTATAAGTTTTGTTAATAATACTAGAATCAATAGAGGTCATCAAGATATATAATCAATATATATATTGATATTTTTAGGATATTGTTATCTAGTTAAGGGAGCGTTTGGTTCGTCTCAAAAATGATATTTTTTTTGAAAACTAAAATTCGTATTTTAATCTTTTAGACAAACTTGTGTTGTCTCAAACTCTTATGGAATGGAAGATATATAATCTAATATATATCTAGCCTTATTTCGAAATGAATTATGATATCATACTCTTCGATATTATATATTCTAAACGAGTTTAAAATAAAAATAAAAGGAACATCATGAAACTACTTCATTGAATATTTTTTTTTTTTTTTTTGTGTCGAAGTAGAATTTCGTTCCACATATAGTGCATATAATTATATAAATATATAACATATGCATGATAGTTGTTTTTATATTAATTTTATTTTTGTTGTTATATTGTTTAGGTGAAAATGCCTAAGACCACGGTTGGTGATGTCTCCAAAACCAAACAATACATTCCAAATGTCTCTTCCACTCTCGGCATGTCTCCTTCAGTTGCATGTTTCTATCGTCCTATTGAAAATAGAAACATTCACAAAGGACGAATTGTCGATCCATCTTTCTATGAAAATGATCAAACCGAACGAATGTTCACCAATATTCGTTTTGAATGTCTTTTCCAAATCAACGAACCTATCATCCCTCGTTTTATCCTCGACTTCTATAGCCAAGTGACGGTGCAAACCGATCCCTATGGCCATCTCCTCATTTCCTTCATGATTCAAAATCAATTCATCACTCTTTCTCTTGCTCAATTTGGGCAAATTCTTAGAATCCCATTCAACGGCCAAGCCGTTTTCTCAAATGAATGGGATCTTTCCACTCTTGAAAGAAATCGTCCTCAGGATGGCCCCTACTATTCTGAGATTCCTAGTCCTGAAGACATTCGTCGAATGCTTGAACTAGAACGTCGTACGACTAGTCGAGTAATCAAGTCGAAGAATGTCGATATTCATGCCAATCAAATCCTCCTCAAAGAGCTAAGCCAAGATATGAAGAAGTGGGAAGAACTCATTCGAGAGAATGCGTTTGGTATTGGTGGTCACCGTGATCATGTCACGGCGAGCATTGCCCACATGCTTTATTGTGTCATTGCTGAAGAGCAATACAATTTGGCTTATCTTTTTGTTCATCGAATCATGTCCGCCAAAAACACCCCAAATGCTAATCTTCCTTACGGTATGTTTCTCACACAACTTTATCGTTATGTGATGGAACATTACCCACATCTTCAAAGAGACTACTACGTTCATATCCTTCCTACTTTGAACCAACTTACTCGTGTTCGTACTCGCCGTCCTCGTAGTGACAAAGGAAAATCTCGTGTTTCCTTGTACTCTAGGGGTCGTGGTTCTACATCTCATCATGATGACGATGATGATGAGGAGGAAGACACCTCACGTGTTAGTACTCCATCCCCCACGACCTTTGTTGATGATCTTCCTGATCTTGATTACTCCGATTATTCAGTCCCTCTTCCTCACAAACGTACCGATGAACTTCTCTTCACTCGCCAAACCTCCATCATCAATCAACAACAACAAATGCATGAAGAGATGCGAGGAGGCTTCAAAACTGTGGGAAAAATGTTTAGGAAGATGCTTGGAAAGAAAAAGAAGTAGGAACTATTGATGTATTGCTACTTGTTATTATTTGTTTCTATTTGACACATGTATGGCTTAATATTTGTCCGACGTGTTCGGAAGTACTTGTGTTAGCTCATGTTTATCTCTTGGATGATTTTTAGTCTTTGAATAATTATCATGCTACAATCTTAATTATATGATATGCTATGTTTCTCTTTTCATATGGATTATAATATGTCAATTTGTATGCAAAATTTGGTTATACATATATGTTTATATATCATCATTCCTAGTGCATATGATTCTAATAGAGCTTGCTGGAAAAACAAACTTGAAAAATGGCCAAATTCTGCAAATTTTAGGTTTCTGGTCGTCTGGGAAAACACCAGATGGGCGGCCCCCTTAATTCCCTAGGCGGTCCCCTTAATGATTAAGGGGGCCGGCATACAATTAAGGGGACCGCCATCTGGAACTGGATTCACTGTTTTCTTTTGCATCTTGTGAACCCCTTCTCTAGTTTCAGCTATCATTTCCCATTTTAACCAAACTGATTTTAGAATCTCTTTCAACCATTTCAAACATTTACCTAAATCACCCATTTTCATACTATAAATTCCCTCCACTATCACCATTCTTCATCTCATCATTCATCATATCATCATGACTCCTCCAAGCACCTCAAACTCCAAAACCTCCAAGAAACAAAAACTTGTGGTCATCCCTCCAAAACAACTCTTCATTGACTTAACAAACGAAGACAACAAAACACCATCACCTCCACCAAAATGCTCATCCCCAAGTGCACCCAATGCACCATCCAAAACACCTTCCACTCATAGAACTTCTTCATCATCCATACCCTCAACCTCATCAATAAATGACTACATCAACTTACACTTGTCACCACAAGTATTATCACCACCTCCTACACAAGAACCCATGTCTACTCATCTTACCATCTCACTTTCACCAATAACACCACTTGATACTCAACTCTCATCTCCACAAACTACACCACCATACTTTGCCAATCCCGTACCTTGGAGGATGCTTGAATCACATGGTGATTCTTGCCTTTGTTGTATCCACAACCGCACGGTCATCTTTGGCCTTAGAGATGAAATTCAATATATGTTTTCATATATTGAACATTTGCTTACCAACCCACCACCACCACCAACTCCACCATCCTCTCCAATAATCCCTCCACCACAATTCTCACCTATTACTCCACCATCACCATCATGCTCTCCAAATTAAGCATATGATATGCTTAATAAATAAAGCCTTTACCATCCCCTTTTGCGTGCAAGCTCTATGGAGTTCATGTACCCTTTGCATGATGATGTATTTCTAGTGTTGTTAGATTATGTAGTTGCTAATATCTTGTATTGTTGTGTCTTGACACAACCATTGCTCTAATATGAATGTTTCTTTCTTTCCTTATTACATTATATTTGTGTGCATGTTTATACTTGTGCTTCTAATATTTTTGTTTTGCAAGCATTCCATAGCTCGTTCTCTTGGTGCCCCCAAACGAGGGGGAGCACACATCAAGGGGGAGTTTCTACCCGTCAAAATTTTCACGAATGAAAACTTGTCGGCTTAACATTTTTGATGTTACAAAAAGGGGGAGGAGTACATATAAACTCACTAAAATACTTGTTTAAAAACTAATTTTTGAGTTAATGAATTTAAGTTTTGTAATCATCAAAAAGGGGGAGATTGTTGATATAAATAATGTTTGTGAATGTTATTAATATTTCTCAATAAACCTATGTTTTGATAATCACAAAACTTAAATCAAATTAAGTCAAGAATAAGACATAAACAAGTATTTGGTGACAAATATTTACCTTTACATCTTATATCACTTAAGGTATGCATAAACTTAGTAACTTATGCATTACATGATCAAAGGAAATTTTATATTAATGCATAACATTATATAAAATGATTTTAACATTTTATATATATTTGTAAATCATTTTTGGTAAAGCTTTATTAAACCACAAAAATATGATTTCAAATTTCCAACTAAAAAGGGCAAATTTTATCCAGAGAATCTTTTCAAACGTTCAGGAGGGCGGCCCCCTTAATTTTACTAGGCGGCCCCCTTAATTATTAAGGGGACCGGCCTATAATTAAGGGGACCGGCACGCTACCGAACAGTAAAATCTGGCTCTTTAAATACTGGATCATTTTGCACATTTTTCTCACCTTTTTGCACTATAAACTTTCTGATCCAATCTTCTTCTCTAGATCTAAAATCCTTTGATCATATATTTCATAAGTCTTTGTTTCCAAGTGATCCAAAGCTTCATTCATTCAAGTGCAAGAAGAAGAACACTTCTCTACATCCATCTTATTGTAGTGGTGTTGTGTATAGCTAGTTTCATATAGTACTAGTGATAGTTATTTGTAAAGGTGTTGTGTATATTTGTTGATTGTAGAATCTTGGTGTGTTGTAAACTAGTTTAGTAGTTGTGACTTAGTTGTGCATAGAAGAATGTGTGAAGATTGACTAGGTGTGAAGACGGTGTGAAGTCTTGAAGAAGGTGTGAAGGTGTGATTAAGGTGTGAAGATCACGTGGTGTGATATTTGGTGTGAGATTGGTTCTAGCTACGATTAGAACTCGACATTTAGCTTAGTGTCGTTAACTTGTGTAAGCCAAGGTGTGTAAGGTTTCTCCACCATAAGGAGTTTGTTGACATAGTTAAGAAAACTCTCGAGTGTGGTACTCGGGGAGTGGAGTAGGGCAAGGAAGGTGTCCTTGTAGCCGAACCACTATAAATTCACGTGTTGTGGTTTGATCTTTCTAACTCTATCTTTTCTTCATTATATTTCAATACTTTCAATATTAGTTTAGACTTGCTCATATTGGTTGTTGCTTGAATTCATTTAAGATCGAATCGAAAGTTTTTATAACCAACAAAATATTTTTAGAAATAAATTTAAAAGGACATAAAACTATTCAACCCCCCCTTCTAGTTTTCCACAATATGTATGACATTATCATTTTTTTCACCTACTTGAACACACTCAGCTAAGTCACCATCATTTTTTAAGGTTTTTAAACCTAAATCTAACTCAAGACCTGGAACACAATAAAATATCTGTTTGATATCACATGTAGTACATTGACTTACTAACAGCTTAACCAAACCAACAAATCCCAAATCAAACAGGTTCACATTTGGAATTTCAGTCAAAATATCGAAGTCATAAACAAGATTAGGATCCCTTACAAAGACACCACCATGATGAAATTTTATGAGAAATGTGGAAGATGATGACGAACTTGCCATCTGTAACAAGAAAATTCAATAAAAAGTGTTAATTAGACAAAACCCTAATTTGTTATACGAAACCCTAATTTTATTAGACCTTAATTGGAGTTACTAAAGAATTAAAAGGATTAATTAGGATGTTGATTTTACCTTGTTGGGAAGATGACAACCTTGATGCGAAGTCAATTTGAAAAAACAATTGGATGTTATGGTTGATTGGTTTGGGGGGAGTGAATATGCGTTTAGGGTTTTTTATGAAATAAGCTTTGGGATTGACCCGATAATATAATATGAGATGGGTCAATTTTGTGATTAAAATAATTAACCTCAGCCACGTATGATTGTTACTGGCTAACGTGAGTTGCAATATAATGGTAACATAAAGACCCGGTAACGTTTACATTAGTAACCTAAAAGCACAAAATGAAACTTTGTTTCCTTAGGGCAAATTTTGGTGAAACTTTAGTAACCTCCGTGTACCATAACCCTTTGTTTAATGAATCTCGACTTCTTGAGCACGTGTGTTTTTTGGAATGTGATA
This sequence comes from Artemisia argyi, assembly GCA_030686995.1. NCBI lineage: Eukaryota > Viridiplantae > Streptophyta > Magnoliopsida > Asterales > Asteraceae > Artemisia > Artemisia argyi. Next base: position 111,147,114 of record CM060699.1, read on the forward strand.
GGCTGAAATAGGTATCAGAGTATGGAACTGTGGGAAACTGGGAACAGTTATATCAAAAAAATCTGATGGATACAAATGATTTGGTTCATTTGGGTCTATTTGAATCTACGAAACGCATCTAAACTAACTTAAATAACCAATTTAGGTCCAAAATGATGTTATATTTAAGTCGAGGTTCTAGTTTTTGGGTGGTAGTCACTATTGATGAGTTTATAAGCGGGATGTAATGAGAATTGCTCCTAAACACAAATTTAGAACTAACAAACGATTATGCCCTCAACACTATTTTTACCTAATCTTTATACCATTAACCAAAACCTCATTAGAGCCTCATTACTTCCACTTCCTGCAACTCATTTCCATGAATGAATTTCATTTCGAAAGTTTCCCACCTTTTTTTTTTTTTTTTTTTTTTTTTTTTAAAAAAAAAATGGTGGATACTTAATAATTACTAAAAAACTGATGTGCAGGATCACAGCAATAAAGAAATTTACCATTCACTCAATTCATTTAACCAAATAAATCAAAACCAGCGCACCCCTATTCTTTATATACTGTAACATATATGATCATATGGTTGTCTTCTGCAACAGTCAAGTTAAACATGAATGAGCTATGAAAAACACATTCTGATATACAAAAAGTCACTAAAATTTCAAGATTGCAAAGAATCGAAACACTAAGAAATCTTGAATATATGTCGTAACAAGAATTTCATAAACTCATCTAATTTTCACCTCATACCAAATGACTCTAAACATATACGTCCATCATATTTATACAGAATAAACCAAAAAGCCTAAGAGATCGATCAACGATGAACCAACAGATGATGCATCATCGTGTTCACCACGGGTTTGTCCACACAGATACAACAGCAAAACATAACTGCTCGCCTTTTCTAAACGACCAAACTTGAATAGCCGTGCCTTCTTTCAAAACATTCTTGTTAGCTTCCACAAAATCGCTCCAGTTGTTCTTTAACACGTAGTTCATGTTATTCGACATCCCCCCAATCTTTAACGACATTGGTTTCTTGTACATTTGCAATTCTGGCCCGACCAATGCAACCTCGATCTCAGAACCATAACCAAGAACTTGTTTCTCTTCAGGCGTCAAGAAATCATGAGTCTCGACTTTCTTAAACGGCATGTTTAACCAATTTTGGGTAGCAATTCGTCCTGTACACACCATCTTTTGAATCACTAACTTGATATCTGAACCATTAATCTCATCACTCGTTATAAACTCTTGTAACCGTGTGATCACATCGTCGCTATCAACAACCATCTTTACCTTCTTGTTCTTGTTGTCAACTTCGTCCACTGACGAACCTTTACGCTTCGACCTACAAATTGACTCCATCTGTTCATCCGATTCATCAGACGATGACACATCAGACAGAACAAGTTTCCCATTAATAAATTGATTGAACTTTTCGTTGACCAATGCTTCTATCTTTCGATAATAATATTCTTCTTTATCCTCATCAAGAACATCGTTATCGCGTTTGCTAGCAGCAGAACCAACTTGTTCATTCGTTAACTTTTGATCATGACGATCAGCATTGCCAACACTCTTTTCCATGGTTGATTGCTTTTGGTTTCTTGAAGAAAATAGTTAGATTTTAATTTCGTTTTGGGTTTTGCATGTATGTGTGTACGTGTAGATATTTATGCGAAATAAAATGAATAACGGTTTGCATGCAAGATTGTGCTAATACGTAATATTGTTTAGCCTAGTGCCATATTTTGTGCATAAGGTTCTAGTTAATAAAGATAAAAGATTTATTGTATTTCGTAAGATTTAGTGGGTTTTGGTAATTTTGGGGAAAAGTGGTTAATCATAATTTCCAGATTAAAGATCATAATATATAAATGTATGGTGACCAGTAGTATATAAATAAACGGGACAAACCTGACTTAAATAGCCAATTTAGATATGTACAGATATATTAGTTTTTAATGGTAAAAGAAAAAAATACTCCATGTTCAAATTATATATCACAATGCATTTAATTAATATACATAAAATATATTGTCATTTAACATAACATTATTTACGGTCAAAAGGTCATGAATTTTGGTTTTACTTTATTAGTGTTTATAAAGGGTAAATTATGCATCTCATGGCAACCCTTATGTTAATTTCGAAATGAAAAGCGCGCTTATGTTAGAAATGCACATATTAAACTAGAAAAATCGTGTTCAGTATTTTGGAGTCATTTTGTCTGAAAATGTTAAATCTGCAATCAAAATGTCTGAAAATACTCTACAAAGTTGGAAATAATTTCTTCTAGATTCGAATCAAGTTTTGGGAACATTTTGTAGTCATGTTGAAGCTAGTATTATGGTAAAGAGAAACATTGCATTAACTTTGTGCAGGAAAGGAAATTTTTACATCCTATTTCAGTTATCATCCTATAAAATTTCAACAAAGTATTTAGCCTCATTCAAACTACCACAAATGGGAGATGTTGGTTCTCAACTATTCGAGGAATGCATGGTAGTTTCGACTTGAAGTGCGTATTAGGCTAGAGTCAGAAGTAAAACGATGTCCTATTCTCTAGCTCTTCGGTTCGCTTCCAACTTTCTGCTCATCTTGACTGGAGGGATAATTTGCAGCCTAGTTATATTTGATGTTTGGTTTGATATGGCTTGAAACAGTGCATTATAGTTCAACAAATGAATACAAAATTTTAATTTTCTTCGATTATTCTATGCAACTGCTTCAAAGAGAAATCCATTTGGAAATTTGCAGGCGCAAGTTCCATTAAACCGTGAGAAGTTGACATCCACAACGGTTATGCAGATATGGTTATAATGGCTTGTTCATAAGACAACTTAATTAAAATTTTGATTTTGCACCCAAAGGTGTACACAAGCTCCAGATCATGCTCCATATGAAACTTTTATGGATGTCGTTCCTAGTGTAGGTTGGCTTTCTTGTACTTTAATCGGGTCGATCACTGGTCTGCTGAACGATCTGTTTGCATTTTAAATAACAAGATTGCATGTGAGTGGACAGTTATGGTGGCCCGATAATTCCAGAACGAAGAAATTGATAGCACTGAAGCATTTGAGATATCTCTAGCAACCATTATGTCTTCACCGGTGACCAACCCGGGCTACAAAGGCTGACTATGGTCTGCGCGTATTCACTCGATCACTATGAAGATGTAACTTGGAATACGGGTATATTTACTGGGAAGGTATAATGACAAACTTGGAGAAGAATCCTCTGTATAGATTCTCAAGTCTTTACATACCTAGAAGTGACAATATGGGCGGGTTGCAGGGTAACGGGTCATATGTGTAGGTTAAATCACAGGTATGTATTGAGAAACAATTCCTATCGAGAACTGATTTTGACAGATTTTGACACAGATATTATCAATACACAAATTTAAAACGAATAAATGATTATACCCTCAACAATTTTTTTGGCTAATCTATTTACCATTAACCAAAACCTCATTAGAGTCTAATCTCTTCCAAGTACTTCCTGCAGCTCACTTCTAACAATGAACCTCTTTTGAAATTCTCGAACCTAATCTTCCTGCACTCCTTTTTTTAATAAAAGAATGAAGGATTAATTATCACAAAAAACACAGGATTGCAGCAATGACTTGTTCTTCTGAACAAAAAAAATTACCATCTGATCTAGCACCCCTGTTCTTTATACACATCTATGATCACATGGTTATCTTCTGCAAGTTGACTGCAACTATAGTCAAATTAAACTACTGTATTAAACATATATGAACTATGAAAAACACATTCTGATATACTCAAAATCATTGATATTTCAAGATTACAAAGAACCGAAATACTCAAACTCTTGAATGTCATTAAACGAATTCCATACACTCATATTTCACCTCTTACAAAATAAACCCTATACAGTACATCAGCTTTAAAGAACCAAAAATTAAAAAACTACGAGATCAATGATGAACCAGCACATGATGCATCCTCAAACAGGGTCGTGTTCACCATAGGATTGTCCACACATACAACAGCAAAACATAACTTCTCGTCTTTTCTAAATGACCAAACTTGAATAGTTGTATTTTCCTTCAAAACATTCATGTTTGCCTTCACAAAATCATACCAGTTGGTCTTCAACACATAGTTCTTGGTACGCCACATACTCCAAATCTTTAACCACATTGGTTTCTTGTACATTTGCAAATTTGGCCCCAAAATCTGAACCATGATCTCAGAATCATTACCAAGAATGTGTTTTTCTTCACGCGTCAAGAAATCATGAGTCTCAACTTGCTTAAACGGCATGTTTAACCTATTAAGGTTTCGATTCAAATCACTTGCATACAAAGTTTTTTGAATCACTAACTTCATATCTGAACCATTGATCTCATCACTCGTTATAAACTCCTTTAACTGTGTTATCGCCTCGTTGCTATCAACTACCATCTTTACCTTCTTCTTCTTGTTGTTGTGAACTTCATTAACAGATGAACTTTTACGTTTCGACCCACCCATTGGTTTCGTCCATTCATACGACACGTTAATATTTTCACCACCAAATAATTTCAACTTTTCGCTCACTAATTCTTCAATCTTTAGCCTATAATACTCCTCTTCGTCGTCATCCTTGTCATTAACTTCTTTCTTGCGTTTGCTAGCAGCAAAAGGGACTCCATCATTCGTTAGCTTCTGATCATGACGAGCAACATTGTTTCCCATTATAAATTGCTTTACTTTCTTGAAAATATGGTGATAATTTCGTTTAGGGTTTTGTATGTATGATAAAGGGAAAGGTACAGTATTTTGTGCATAAGGTATGAGTTTTTATACATAAAAGATATGTAGATATGTTTTGTGAGATTTTTGATGGCTTTTGCATGGGGTTTTGTGGAAATTTGGAGAGATGTATAGTTTGTTACGGTTTTTAAAATTTTAATTTTAATTGCGCATCCTTCTGTTTATAGATCGCGTGTTCTGTGATAACAAAATAATAATTTTCTTTTGAAGACACTCGTTTTATAATGTGCCAAAAGAAAGTTGATTCTAGACACTTTTATTTTCGCACTTTTAAGTGAAAATTTTTAATAGTTTATTTACGCTTAATGATGTGAAATGATTAGTTACATTAATAAGTGTAATAAAAAATTGAATAACAATAGATGTGAAGAAATCTAAAAAATGTTCATAATTATTATAGGTGTGGAGGTTATTTGTTACACCCAAATTCTCCACTTCATCAGTATAAAGGTGGAACCTGGGTCATGTAGTGGGACAATAATGATAAACTTAGAGATGATTTGTAAAAAGATGGGTCTTTTCCTTGGGAAGAGAATCCTCATTATACACTCTGAAGTATCAACTTATTAAGAGGTGGCAATATAGGCGGATTGAGTAATGAGTCCATCATTGGGTAAGTTTAGGTCAACTCAAAGCATTTTTTTTGTCCTAATCTTTTATAACAGATAATATGTCAAATATGATTACAAATTTTATAAATAATGCTCAAATTTTAGTAAGTTTTTGGGTTTATCATTAAATAAACACTTTGGGCGACTTTTGACCCTTTTTACCTGTTTTAGTTTTAGCCAAAAAATTTGAATTTTACCAGTTGGACTTGTTAGATATTAAACATAACCCGAATCTACTAATTTCTAATTAAATGGGTTGAGATTGCCACCTCTGCTAATTAGGTGCATTTATACATGAAAACGTACAACCTTTTTATCCCATAAAACATCTTATATATAGAATAACACAATTAAATCATGCTCAGATTTGGCGCAGCAAATCTATTTGAGATTGATTTTCTGCATAAAAGTTAATCACCTAGTATCTATGACGTTTTGATTTGGTTTGATGCTTAAATTCTGATAAACTAATATGTTAAAAATGTAAATCCAGCAGTAGACGGTGAATTTGATTTAGTTTGGGTAAGATTTAATTATTTTAATTTATTTTATTCTTGTTTGTAATATAATGGACCTATGTGAATAAAGTTGTGCTCACCCTAACAAGCCCATTTCAAATGCCAGCCCATCAAGTCTATAAAAGTCATTTTCTTTATGATTGTTCTTTTTTTAGTTTTCTTTGTTAAATCTCAAAACTTAAAATCTTTACACCAACAACCTTTAATGCACTTGAATGTATACTAACCGGTCATACATTGCATGTGATGCATGTTGTGTCACGTGTAGTATAGAGTGATTTTGCCTATTTAAGTTTTAAATTTATATTTAGCCGACTTATCCTATAACACACACACTAACGAGCAGTGTACCCGATCAATATGTATATCTTAAAATCTTTACACCAACCTTTAATGCACTTGAATGTATACTAACCGGTCATTCATTGCATGTGATGCGTGTTGTGTCATGTGTAGCATAGAGTGATTTTGCCTATTTAAGTTTTAAATTTATATTTAGCCGACTTATCATATAACACACACACACACACTAACGAGCAGTGTACCCGATCAATATGTATATAGTGGTAAGCAGAGTGTCGATCACTAAGAGTGAAACGTAATATCTAGTTAATCTAATCAGTATTTTAAATATATTAAGTTAGCTTTACAATCTAATCTAACGCAAAGGATGTTTTAGTCTGAGAGACTAGCACAGATTTGGTTAATTAATTAAACTAATAAAACTAATGAGAACGAAACAGCGATAGGCTAACACGTACACAGATAGAAGTCATGTCCTTTTGTTAAGTAGCTTGTCACTTGTTTTATTGCTAGTTTTATATGATGAGTATCGTAAACTCTTCTCTCTCGTTGGATCCTAAATATAGGCGAGTAAACTCTTAATGATCACTTATGTCTGTCTTACTTTCTAGACGCTAGATAAGTAAGCTTGGAGGGGGTATGGCAGCCCAAGCAAAATACAGCTAGACACAGAGGTTATCAAAGCACATATACAAGTCACAAAAAAAAATCATATAAACTGATAATCGATGGGAAAACAATTTAAAGTTGAGCAGTATGGCGGCCACAAACCCATCAATAAAGATGGATTATAGTTTACTAATACAATTAAATAAAACTACTTAATGAATTAAATACATGCAGGACCTTCTTACTGCTCTAAAATCTTCTTTGGAGGTGTATCTTGTGTTGTCTTGTCGTCTGAAATTCGTCTCCTTAGGGTTTGGTTGCACACAAAATTCGTCTAGGTCTTGGGGTATTTATAATTTCTGTCACAGGGTAGATGCGGCACATTAACTAAGTAGATGCGGCGCACGTACTTAACTTCGCGTGGGGTCAAAGATTAATATATTTTGGAATATTCGTACACCGCCTTTAGATGCGGCGTATCTTGAATCTTATTCGGTACATGTCCTTCAGCGTCTTGTATTGTATTTGGTGAAGTCTTGATAGTGATACGGCGCATGTTGATAATGCGATGCGGCGTATATGGAGTAGAACAAGCTGGTTCTTCTTTGTTGACCAAAGTTTTATATGCGGCGTATGATAAAATCAGATGCGGCGCATGCTTCAAAGTCAGGCAATGTTCTTTAATCTCTTCTATTCAGTAGACTTTTCCAATCTTAATCATTTATCTCCATGTTTCGTCTAAAATCGCCAAGTTTCACCAATCGCTTGTTTTTACCTGAGAATTACTAAAGTAAACGATTAAACACCAATTCTCATACATAATATAATAAAACAAGACAATTAAATAGGACAAATGATGACAATATAATGTACTTATTTGATGTCATCAGCATGTTGGAAGCATTCAAATGAAGTCTTGACCCTCCAATCTTTTCACTCGAATTCATTCTTACATTTAATGAATGACCGAGCATTAGGTCCTCTGGTGCCATCCCGCTTGTGCCGTGGGGAAAAGTGCTACTACATCAACACTTTTTCCAATAACACCAAAATCCCCTACAACACCAAAAACACCCTCCCTCCTATAACACCAGATTTTGGTGTGTCGTGCATTCTTGGATCCCACAAATATTTCTTTTATTTAAATAAACCAACACATTTAACTAAAATTAAAAATTTTAATAATAAAATAAATACGTTAAAAGAAGTACATTAACTAAAAAAAGACACAAAAATTAACGCATAAAAATAAAAGTAAATAAACTAAACTAGTTTGGTCCAAAATGTTCGAGGCGGATTTGGTCTTTAAGCGCCTCAATTCTAGCCGCGCTTGCCAGATTTAACCTGCTTGTGTCCATATCAAGCAACTTGAAGTCCTTGTCTCGTTTTTTAGTTGAAAAGGTCAACTCTTGCTTGTGTCGCACGCTCTATTTGTGTCATCTTCGCCTCACGATCTAATGCTAATTGTTTTTTCATCAACTCTTAAAACAAATCTTGATGTGGACCGGAAGTAGCGGTTGAGTTTGTGATCATTGATTTTTAGACTTTCATTCTTTGTAGGGTGGACGCTGCAAAGCATCATCTCCAAAAAAAACTTGGGTTCTGTGACAGTTATAACAATAGAAAACGAACTCTAATTGAGTCATTTTAAAAGATTTATCATTTGCATTATATAAATATTAGAGTTTACAAAATGAGGCCCCAGTAGTTTCATGGTTTACAAATTTCACAAATAAGTTTTCGATTGATAATCAAATTTATAGCCTTCTTGAGTATCCGTGCTCCTCCATGCTAGCCTCGTACATTATGGACCTGAACTAAAACATGCTAAAGTGTCAACACAAAGGTTGGTGAGTTCATAGGTTTATAGTTAATTGTTTGAACATATTGTTTGTAGTGTGAGTTATGATCTCACACCTAATCGTTGAAAAACAGTTACTATTCAACTAAGCTTATGTTATAAACGTCTTAACACAACATCAATTATAGTGCGTTTGGTTACCTACCCGGCTTAACACAAAAATTTTCAAATATAGCGCGTTTGGTAACCTAACCGCTTAACACAAATGTGGAAAACTAGAAAGGGGGTTGAATAGTTTACCGATTAAAATCTTTTTAACTTGTTAAGTTAGCTTTGAAACTTTCCGTTTGATCAAAGATATATACACAAACACAATATATAACATGCAAGTAAATGAAAGAAACGATTAAACCACAACACGAGTATTTATCGTGGTTCGGCTACAAGGACTCTTTTTCCTTGCCCTACGTCCACGCCCCGAGTATCCAACTCGAGAGTTTCTTTCACTAGTCAACAAGCTCCTTTCACCGGCGGAGAAAACCTTACACGTCGCTTATACTTTTACCGACACTAAGCTAGATGTCGAGTTCTTTACCAAGGGTACAACCACTCCCGTTAGTTCTTTTACAAGGGTACAACTACTCCCGATACACTTTGTATTTTGAGGACTAAAATACTAACCGATCACTACTGAAAATACACAATCAAATGAAGTGTAAACTACACAAGTCTACACAATGCTAAGCTAACAAGTCTTGCAATGTTGTGTTGAATACTTGTTACTTTTAATGAGCTCGTGAATCTCTTTGCTACAAAAAGAAACTTCACATATGAAATGTTAAAGGGTTAGATGAAAGAATGAATGTATGTGTGTAAAATATGATGTAAAGTGATAAACCAAAAATCAACTTGTGGCTTGGTATTTATAGCCAAACCTTCTGCAGGTCTGGCGGATCAGGCGAACCCCTCAGAAGGGTTCTGCCCGTGTACCCCCAGGGTACCGCCGGGCTTGCAGTTGGTTTTGCAATAAATCTTGCAAACCAAACAAAGTCACATCTCATAACTCCTTGCAAACCAAACAATGTCACATCTCATAATATCAAGTCAAACACTAAACTTGCAAGCAACATCTTAGTAAGTCAAACACATGTCTTTCAATAAATGTATAATGACAAAACTTGCCATAAATGTGATGTGACAATTCTATTTTTAGAAAATAAAAAGTGTTGTGTTTTATGAAATGTAAAATGTAGCAAAAGTCTAGTTTATGCAAGTCTTTAAAACTAAGATTATGTTTTACTTAGAAACTAAAGTTTACATTTTGTCGTTAACAAAACTTAGCGAAGATCGTAAAATATAAATAACGTTTTTAGGCGATATTTGTATTAACAATCTCCCACTTTTTGTTGATGACAAAACATAAACTTTGTTTTTAAGTAACTCACAAAATCTTGGCTTTTAAGACTTAAAAAAATTAATATTAAACTTGTTTTACTTAAGTTATGAAAATCATATTAAGTTTTGAAAGTTTAATATATTTCTCCCCCTTTTTGTCGAAACAAAAAGTAGAGTAGCGTAGCGGAAAAAATGCACTTGCTCCCCCTTGCTTGTTACTCCCCCTAAAAGGAGTGCCAAGTTGGGAAATATGGATTTTGGATCCTACATAAAAATGGTTAGTTGGTGATATATATAGTCAAGCTTGTAGTTACCACACACATTGCAACCACAATGACAACACAAAAGTGATCAACCAACAATGCACGAAAGTAAGTAGAAAGAACTAGCATCCCAAGTAAAATTTTGACTTATAAAAGTCAAAGGACAAGAAATGGATAATATTCTTCTACTTCTAAAAACTTAAAAAATAACCAAGAAAGAAAAATAAACGCCTAGTTTCCTAAATTGGGGCAAACGGCCTCCAAAGGTTGTCTAGGATTTGTTTGGGTGGGAAAGAGCATCCAAACGTTCTATGACGTGTTGGAATGCAAACCGGGTTTCATCTTGGAGTTGTTGAAGCAACGTTTTGATGCTTGCACCCATTTACTCACAATTTGAGCAAACATGGGGATGAGTGGGTGGAAATTGGTTGATTTTGGTTTCTTGGTTTGAGGGTTGGTTGGTTTTTGGTTCTTGGGTGGATGATGGGTTTGGTATTGAGTCAAGCAAGATGGTTTGAAATTCCATTGCTTGATGGAGGTGGTTCTTAACCATGCTTTGTATATCCTCATATGAGGGAAAGAAAGATTCAAAGGTTTGGGCTTGAGAATGTGGTGGAGTTGGGTGATCATGGTTTTCAAAGTTTGGTTCTCCATAAAGAGGACCATGGATGTCATTGTAGATGGGGTGAAACAACAATGGTTTGGGTTAATGGTATACTTGTTGTGGTGGTTGGGTGTGGTTAAAAAGCTCATTTTGGTCAAGAATTGGCCTTGGTGAAAAAGGTGGTGATTGTGAAGGTCTTGGTGGGAGATCATTTAGATCTTGGACAAAAGGGTGTGGTGATGTGGGAGGAGACCCAAATAACTCCATAGGTTCCATTTTGGGTAATGGTGATGGTGATGAAGTTTTGGATGGTTGGGTTGGAGCACTTGGTGGACTTGGGTCAATGGGTGATTTAGTAGGTGGTGGAGTGAGCTCATTTGGTTCTTGAGCTTTCCAAGGAATCTTCCAAGACTCTTAAACATCCCCTTTGTTTGCTTGAACTCCTACGACTCATTAGGAATATCCGAAAGTTGGGATAGGTATTCGAGAGGTGGGAGCCTAGAGTTTGGCAAATTGTCATCTTCACTCATTGAGGAAGACGAAGATGAGGTAGGAGGATGTGGACGTTTTCCTTGGGCTTTGTACACTCTCTTATCACTTAGTGGGACAAAGGTGTGTGGAATGAGAGAGTAGTTAAGGCGAAGACCGTTTGGAGTTGGTGGAATGGGTGAGATGAACCTAAAGAGATGGGTCAAGAGCATTCCATATGGCATAGCCGTTGTGCCATGCACGGGAATGTCGGCCATTCTCTTGGCCATGTAGTAGGCAAGGTTGAAGGGTTGCCTAATGGACAAGGAGTAGAGCATGTAGCAAAGACAAAGGTTGATATGATCTCGGTTTCCTATTGTGCTAATGACATTGGCTCTAAGGACTTCCTCCCATTTCTTGAATTGGGGCTTAAGTTCATTCATTTCCATTCCATATGGGTCCTTTTCAACCTTATTTCCCAAACGGGTTCTCCTAGTGTTGGTGGTCCTAACAAATAGGTGGTCTCGAAGTACATCTTTTGAGACAAGGGGTGTGTCATAAGGATGGATACGGTCTTGGAGGTTGTCAAGAGTTGAGAGGGAGTGCAAGTCGGAATAGAGGCAAGTACCACGGTTTGGGACACCTAGGATTTGAGCAAACTCCTCAAGAGTGAAGGAGTATTGATGACCACTAACTCTAACGTTGATAGACATTTGACCATAGTCATCCGTGGAGAGGACGGAGGATGCATAGAACTCTAGAATGAATCTAGGACAAATAGGCTCGTCGATATTCAAAAGACACTCAAAGTTGATTGTGGCAAATTCGGCATAAAGGTTTGTGCTTTCTAGGAAAGACGGGTCAATGGTTCTACCCTCATGGACATAGTGTTTTTCTAAGGCTTTGAAAACGTTGACTTGGTTTGGGGTAAGGCCTTTAGTTTTGTGGTGTTTTGGTAGGTACTTAATGGTGTCCTTGTGGTCGTAGTGGGTTAGAGGAGGCATGATGATTCCTAGAACAACAAAATTTCACATTTTAGTTTAAGTAAACTACTATTATAATGTGGATGTTCTAGTATGTGCCTATATGAAAACAATGTGGAGGTGCGGTTATCTTGACTCATTTTGATGCTTCAAAATCGTTTTATGCAAGTTTTGTTATAAAACAAAAGATAACCCAAACGCTCCTAGTTCAATGTAGCTTCGTTTGAATGTACCCGAAAATACATATTGGTTATGTATTCCCTTTAGCATTCAAAAGACATTATGCAAGTGATGTTTTAAACATAACGTTTTGATTTTGTATTCTCAATGTGAGACGAAAAAATATTTGTCCTACTTGTGAGAAATTTTTGGAAGGATTTGACATGGGGTGTTTTAGCAAACATGTTTATACTAATTAAGGATGCAATTCCTAACTATGGGAAACATGATTAGTTTTGTTAAACACCTAATCTTATGCATGAGTTTCTCAAGTTAATGCATAACCCCAAGTTTTTGTTTTTGTGAAAAAATAGAATTCCTAGACTCAGATCAGGATTGTAATCAAATTTAGAATACTTACAATGATGATTGATTTGCAATGTAAATGAATGGAAGACCAAGAATTCGTAGGTATGGATGAATGGTAAAGTGAATAGTAGCAGTTTGGAAGTGGTGGTATGAGATAATAGGTGTTTGGTTTAATATAAACAAAGATTTTGATTTTGCAGGTCGGCGGATACGGCGGACCCCTGGAATGGGTTCCGCCCGTTAAGTCTGAGGGTTCCGCCAACCCTGCGGAGAAAAATAGTTATGGATTTGTTTTGATTTTTGTGATTTTTGTCTAATGTCCATAACTATAATGTAGGTTCCATGAGTCCTAAACCTAGCCTAAGAAGGTTAAAAGGTTCACGTTTAAGGGGTTTTGTGAGAATGTTGGCTATGTTGTCTTCGGAAGAAACTTTCTCAATTGAGATATTTCCTTTTTGAACGTTGTCACGAAGGAAATGATGACGAATTTCAATATGTTTGGTACGAGCATGTTGAACCGGGTTTTTGCTAAGATCAATGGCATCTTTGTTGTCACAAAGAATTGTGATGTCGTTGAGTTGAATTCCATAGTCGACAAGAGCTTGCTTCATCCAAAGAGCTTGTTGACATGCCTTTCCGACCGAAACGTACTCGGCATCCGTTGTTGAGATAGCAAGAGCCGTTTGCTTCTTAGAGAACCATGAGGTGAGACAATGTCCAACAAAAGTACAAATACCACTTGTACTTTTTCTATCGACATAGTCACCGGTAAGATCCGAGTCGGCATACACTATGGTGTCTATTCCCTTTCCTTTGGGATACCATAAACCTAAATGTGTAGTGCCCTTAATATACCTAAAAATCCTTTTAACGGCTTCGAGATGGGTAGTTTTAGGATCTTCTTGAAAACGAGCACATAGACAAACACTAAACATAATGTCAGGTCTACTAGCCATTAGGTAAAGTAGACTACCAATCATACCTCTATATTTAGTGCTATCTACAGATTCACTTTCCTCATCCTTGGTGAGTTTGGTTTCCGTGGACATGGGAGTTTTGATAGGTTTCGAATCTTCTAATCCAAATTTCTTAAGCATGTCCTTAATATATTTAGATTGGTTAAAGAAGATACCATCTTCTAGTTGTTTAATTTGGAGTCCTAGGAAAAAGTTGAGTTCTCCCATCATACTCATTTCAAACTCGTCATGCATGATTTTTGAGAAATCCACACATAATTCTTGACAAGTTGATCCGAATATAATGTCATCAACATAGATTTGGACTATGATAATATGTGAATCTTTCTTCTTAGTGAAGAGAGTATTATTAACTAAGCCCATGGTATACTTATGGTCAACTAGGAATGTTTTAAGTCGATCATACCATGCTTTTGGAGCTTGCTTAAGTCCGTAAAGAGCCTTTTTAAGTTTGTAAACATGATTTGGTTTTTCAAAATCGATAAAGCCCGGTGGTCGAGCAACATACACTTCTTCATTAATGACTCCGTTTAGAAATGCACTTTTGACGTCCATTTGAAAGAGTTTAAAATTGTGTGCACATGCATATGCAAGTAAGATTCTAATTGACTCGAGCCTAGCAACCGGAGCACAAGTTTCATCGTAGTCAATGCCTTCTTGTTGGTTATATCCTTGTCCAACTAGCCTAACTTTGTTTCTAGACACAATTCCATTTTCATCCATTTTATTTTGAAATACCCATTTTGTTCCAATTATAGTTTGACTCTTTGGTTGAGGAACTAATTTCCATACATCATTCCTAACAAATTGGTTTAACTCTTCTTGCATTGCAATTACCCAAGACTCATCTTTAATGGCTTCATTAATATTTTTAGGTTCAATGGTTGACACGAAACAAAAGTAGTTGCTTTTATTTTGAACTTTTGACCTTAGTGTTCTTTCGTTAATATTGCCAATGACACCATCTAATGGATGACTTTTAGATTCTTTGACATTGACAAGTTCTTTGTTTAATAGTTCATCTTCTTTGTCATCACTTAAAATTTCTTGATTTTCTATTGCTTGGCTTTCAACTAAGTCATCATCTACCAAAGGTGATGTCTTAGAGGGAGGTGGACTCTCGTCAAATGTTACGTTCAACGATTCCTCGACTCTTAAGGTTTCTTTGTTCAAAACAATGTATGCTTTACTATTTTGTGAATATCCAAGAAATACACCTTCATAAGACTTTGGGTCAAATTTGGTGAGATAATCATTGGTGTTAAGAATGAAACATTTACTCCCAAATACTCTAAAGTATCCTAATATAGGCTTTTTACCTTTATATAGTTCATAAGGAGTTTTATTCAAAAATGGTCTAATTAAGACTTGATTTAAAATGTAAGTTGATGTGTCAACGGCATTACACCAAAACTTTTGTGGAATGTTTTGTTCATTAAGCATTGTTCTACTCATCTCTTGCAATGTCCGGTTTTTACGTTCTACTACACCATTAGATTGAGGAGTACGTGGAGCCGAAAAGTTATGAGTTATTCCATTATTATCACAAACGTTTCCAAATTGAAATTCATTATCAAATTCACGACCATGATCCATTCTAATAGACACAATATTAGACCCTACTTGATTTTGAATTTTCTTACTTAGAATCTCAAATTTATCAAAAGCTTCATTTTTACTTTTCAAAAATTTTGTCCAAGTATATCTTGAGTAATCATCAACTATGACCAAAGTGTAGAAGTTACCTCCATAACTTTGTATAGCGGATGGACCAAATAAATCCATATGTAAAAGTTCTAGACACCTAGATGTAGAAACCAAGTTTTTAGCCTTATGGCTATTATGGACTTGTTTACCGACTTTGCAAGCATCACAAAAGTGTTGGTCATATTTCAACTTAGGTAGGTTTCGAACTAAGTCTTTGGAGGAGAGGTTTTGGATTAGTCTCATGTTAGCGTGTCCTAAATGTCTATGCCCTAAAGTTGAAGATTCATCTAATGAGGTAAGACAAAGTTTGTCTCTAGATGTTGGATCCATCTTCATAACATATACGTTGTTCTTAAGGACACCTTTGGCTATGGTTATACCATCTTTAAGTATTTTACTTCCATTTTCACTAAAAAGAACATTATACTTATTACGACAAAGTTGACTAATACTAAGGAGATTAAAACCTAAGTTATCAACATGAGCTACATCATCAATAAAAAGGGAGTCATGAGAGATTGTACCTTTTCTGATGATTTTGCTCTTAGCATTACTACCAAACGTAACATTACCTCCGTCACATTTGTGATAAGAAGTGAAGAGGCTTTTGTTACCCATCATGTGCCTTGAACAACCGCTATCTTTAATCCATTCATCCGGTTCCAAACAAACTTTGAGGCACACCTATTTTATGAAAAACACTCAAACATTTGGTCCCCTATTTCTCATGGATCCATTTTGGTTAAGCATACCATTAACTTGTTCCAAGTATGAAAATAGAGTGTAAGGGTTCCATGGCATGTAATTTGGAGTTTGGTAATGTCTAGGAGTGTTTTGGTTCCAAACATGTTGGTAGTTTGGTCGAGCGTTGAAGTTGCTCTTTGGAAAGGGGCGTTTGGGAATTGGAGTCCTAGGTCTTGGTTGAGTAGTCTTAGCTTTAAATTCATGTTTACTAAATCCTACTTCAGTTTTAAACACAGGTTTTGTTCCATTTTTGTATGTAATTTTAACAAATTTTGAACGATCCGATGTGGATGGAGTTACTGCTGCAGCAGACCTGGCGGAACCTTCGGGTCCAACGGGCGGAACCCTAGATTGGGTTCCGTCTGATCCGCAGGCTGCTGTAGCAATTTTGTTTGTTTCTTGTGCAATCTTTTCTTGTTTCGTTTGACCCTTTGAAGTTTCTATTTTCATAAATCCTAGTCCTGTTTTATCAAAGGGTGACTTTTGAAGTTTCATAATTTCATCTGCACAAGAAATGCTCTTATCGAACTTCTTAAACTTTGTGGTTTGTTTTATTAGATCATTTTGAGTAATTTTGAGTTTCTCAACTTCTAGTTTAAGCTCTTCACATGATTTGCAAGATGTGTCAATACCTTTACTCTTTTATAATCTCTTAGCTTTTTCTTTTAACTCATAAACTTCATTTTCTAAAAACTCCTTTTAAGTTTTCAAAAATTTATTTTTGTTTATGATTTTTAAGCTCAATTCACAAAGTTTGTTATATTCTTTTTGTAAAGTGTCATCATCAATAGAAGAGTAAGATGAGTCGGAGAATACCTCATTTGAGTTGTGAGCCATGAGAGCAATATCATCATTCTTTGGCTCATCGTCATCTCCTTCATAGTCACTCCAAGCACCACCCACAAAGGCTTGTTGAGGTTTGCTCTTGGGTGGTTATGGACATTCTCCTACAAGATGACTTGTGTCTCCACACCTATAGCATTTTCTTTCAACCTTTCCTTTCCTATCATCGCGATCTTTTCGGAAAGTTTTCTTGTCATCTTTAGGTTGACTTACAAACTTTCCTCTTCTACGAAAGAACTTCTTGAAGTCTCTAACGGCCATAGCATATTCCTCATCATCACTATCCGAAGTGGATTCTTCATCATCACTTGATTGGACTCTAGCTTTCAAGGCAATGGACTTAACTTTTTCTTTCTTGCCTCTAACTAGTTCCGAATCTTTTTCCATTACCATTTCATGAACTTTGAGGTTTCCAATTAGCTCATCAAGTGACATGCTTGAAAGATCTTTGGATTCTTTAATTGCCGTCACTTTTGCTCTCCACTTCGGATGGAGTGCTCTAAGAAATTTCCAGACAAAGTTCTTACTACAAAAAGATTCATCAAGTCCTTTAAGTGAAGTAATAATAGTATTAAACCTAGCAAAAGCATTATCAATAATCTCATTTTCGAAAATAACAAATTGTTCATATTGTTGAACAAGGAGATCAATTTTGTTATCTTTAACTTGTGAGTTTCCTTGATGAGTGACAATTAAAGATTGCCAAATATCTTTGGCGGTTTTACACAAAAAGACTCTTTCATACTCTTTCTTAGGCAAAGCGTTGTAAAACATCATTTTAGCTTCATTATTTTTACCAATTAATTTCTTTTGATCATCATCTTTAATGTTAATAACTACGTTATCACCATCAATGATTATATACCACAAATCTATATCTTTAGATTTCACGTAAGTTTCAAAACGGTTTTTCCAATATATAAAACCATTTGCTTCAAAGAGTGGTGGTCTTTGCATAGATTGCCCTTCTTTGTAATTTTCAAAATCCATGGATCGTTTCAAGTTTTAAAACACAATATATTTTAAAAGCTTGAGTAACGTAGCTCTTGATGCCAATTGTGGAAAACTAGAATGGGGGTTGAATAGTTTACCGATTAAAATCTTTTTAATTTGTTAAGTTAGCTTTGAAACTTTCCGTTTGATCAAATATATATACACAAACACAATATATAACATGCAAGTAAATGAAAGAAACGATCAAACCACAACACGAGTATTTATCATAGTTCGACTACAAGGACTCTTTTTCCTTGCCCTACGTCCACGCCCCGAGTATCCAACTCGAGAGTTTCTTTCACTAGTCAACAAGCTCATTTCACCGGTGGAGAAAACCTTACACGTCGCTTATACTTTTACCGACACTAAGCTAGATGTCGAGTTCTTTACCAAGGGTACAACCACTCCCGTTAGTTCTTTTACAAGGGTACAACTACTCCCGATACACTTTGTATTTTGAGGACTAAAATACTAACAGATCACTACTGAAAATACACAATCAAATGAAGTGTAAACTACACAAGTCTACACAATGCTAAGCTAACAAGTCTTGCAACGTTGTGTTGAATACTTGTTATTTTTAATGAGCTCGTGAATCTCTTTGCTACAAAAAGAAACTTCACATATGAAATGTTAAAGGGTTAGATGAAAGAATGAATGTGTGTGTATAAAATATGATGTAAAGTGATAAACTAAAAATCAACTTGTGGCTTGGTATTTATAGCCAAACCTTCTGCAGGTCTGGCGGATCAGGCGGACCCCTCAGAAGGGTTTCGCCCGTGTACCCCCAGGGTACCACCGGGCTTGCAGTTGGTTTTGCAATAAATCTTGCAAACCAAACAAAGTCACATCTCATAACTCCTTGTAAACCAAACAATGTCACATCTCATAATATCAAGTTAAACACTAAACTTGCAAGCAACATCTTAGTAAGTCAAACATATTTCTTTCCATAAATGTATAATGACAAAACTTGCCATAAATGTGATGTGACAATTTTATTTTTAGAAAATAAAAAGTGTTGTGTTTTATGAAATGTAAAATGTAGCAAAAGTCTAGTTTATGCAAGTCTTTAAAACTAAGATTATGTTTTACTTAGAAACTAAAGTTTACATTTTGTCGTTAACAAAACTTAGCGAAGATCGTAAAATATAAATAACGTTTTTAGGCGATATTTGTATTAACAATAAACATCTTTAAATATAGTACGTTTGGTTACATAACCGGCTTAACATAAACATCATCAAATATAGTGCGTTTGGTTACCTAACTTGATTAACACAAACGTAGTATTCGCGCTTACTTAACTAGTGATTAGTGGTTCGTGATATAGGGACTTATGTGTGACAATAGTGTTTACTTAGTGCTAATACAACATTCAATTAAGACAATAGTACAGTTTGCAAATAATCGAGACTGAAATTAGAATAGTTGAGCATGTATCTCCCCCAAATGGTTAAACGAGTAAAAATGGGGATGTGACTCATGATAACATCAAATAGTCCTGATATTTTAGTGTCAGTTCCCCCTAATATGCTCATCATTTGTATTGTTTTACTTGAAAATATACTCTTATTTATTAATTTATCATTTTCAGGTCATAAATGAGCATAGGAACGAAGAGACGCGGATTTGGAAGTTTATTAAAGAATATATACAAGAGTATGTTGGCCAAACAGAAGTTACGGTGTAATTCCACTCTCTACATACGCCGTAACTAGGATTTACACTAGAAGACCAAAATTCAAAGCAGCTCAAGGTTACAGCGTAACTTCATAACATAGTTACGCCGTATATATTTCCAAACTTAGAAGAATTTTATGGTCAAGATATTTACGCCTTAACCCATTTGCAAGGTTACGGCGTAAAAGTGATGAAATTTACTACGAGACTTTTACGGTTGTAACCCATTCTCAAGGTTACGCCATAAAGATTTTATTATGGATGAGATCGTCTGAGATACGATGGTTACGGCGTAACCAATACCATGGGTTACATCGTAACTTTGACGAGGCTATAAATAGAAGCCCTAATTATGCATTTTCATCATTCACTTCCTAATACACAACACCAGGGGACGTAAAGGGCTTTGAGATAGACGCTATTCAATAGCATACGGAGCATCTCCAAAGGAGAATTCACGCCATTACTACACAAGCTTTAGTATTTCGAATCAAATTCTTGTATTTAATTCAATGTCTTCCATTATGATTTTAAACATTGAATTTACTGGATTATTTAATATGATTGGCTAAACACCTTTGGTGTTAACCTAGTTATTAAATTGTTATTGCCATGATTTAGTTTTCTCGTTTTCGTATCACTTTATGTGCATATTTTCTTTGCTTATTCGTGGACACCTTTGTTTCGGTAGTGTTAATGTTTGGTAGTATCTATGAAGCTAGGAGAATTGACCATCAGACCCTAGACGAGTAGGTTGCGAGTAGTGGTAAGAATTGACCATAGAACTACCACTATCTTGTGTGCAAATTGACCATAGGATCACCTACCAAACAGAGATGCTTAAGAAGTTAGGGGAAACCTAAGTTTTGAGAAGCCGGGTTTCATTAGAGTAAGTCTAGATTGTAGCTGGTACTTAATGACTCTACATAGATTAACCCACGAACTTCGATCGCATGATGATGGAATAGGAATCTATGAAATGCAGGCTAGACAAATTTACCCGAGGAGTCTAGTGACATTTACCCCCACATGAAGTGGTAGAAAGCACTAATAGGAAAACTTAATTATGGCGTAACAAGATTAGTAATTAGGCTAGCACATTTCTCCCTACTGATTATCTTTCTCATTTATTTTCTTTCGTTTTCATTTCATTTATTTAGTTTAATTATTAATCAATTCAAAACCCCCTTTAAAATCAGTGACATAAGACTTAAATTAGGATCCACACTCATAGCTCTTGGGACGACCTTGGCTTTACTGATTACTACACTACACACGAACGGGTATACTGCCCGTTAGTGCATATGTAGATCTTATGTAGACGAGAAATTATAAATATTAAAACCTGGTCAGAGATCAAGTTTTTGGCGTCGCTACCGGGGAGCTATTTTAGGATTTTTAATTTTAAGTTCTTTTAAATTTCAAGTTTTATTTTCTCTAATCTTTTGAATATGTCAGGATAAAAACTCGGAGCTCTAAACCTTTCTTAGCCACACGTTACGATAATCCGGAAAAGCAATTTCGGGTTAAAAGAAACAACATCCCTATTTCAGTTCACAACATTTTCTCTTTCTACAAGTCAGAGCATTTGGACTCTGAACCTGAGGGTAATGAAAAGACCAACATCAACACACTTACCATGGAACAATACTTGGGTATACCAAATGAAAACTCCACTAGAGGATCTGTCAAGCCACCAACCCCAGAAACAATGGGGTTTGAAATTAAAAGATAGATTATCCAAGAGCTTAATAACATACAATTATTGGGAGACGATGATGAAGATGTCCAGGAACATGTAAAGGAAGTTTTATACATAGTCATCCTTTTTAGTGTTCCAAATGTCTCGCACTATGCTCTTATGCTCAAGGTGTTTCCTATGACCCTTACTGGAACGGCAAAGAGATAGTTCAATAGACTTCCTCTAGAGTCAAAGGTTACTTGGGACCTCCTTAGGAGAGCGTTTGTACAAAGATTCTGCCACCTTCCAGATTAGCAAGCCTTCTTAGGGAAATTCACAGGTTTGTGCCAGAAAAGGAAGAAACACTCTACCAAGCTTGGAAAAGATGTAACAAACTTCTCTACAGATGTCCCACACATGATCTAAACAAACATCAAAAAATATATATCATTTATAGAGG
Source organism: Artemisia argyi (assembly GCA_030686995.1). Taxonomy (NCBI): domain Eukaryota; kingdom Viridiplantae; phylum Streptophyta; class Magnoliopsida; order Asterales; family Asteraceae; genus Artemisia; species Artemisia argyi. The sequence goes on from CM060699.1 coordinate 111,169,075, forward strand.
TTTGGATGCCGTGACTCGCCAACTTCTTGACCTTCAAGAGCCCATCCCAGGAATGACGCCTGATCAGGCCTTACAATCTATCCAAAGGATAGACAACCATTGTCATAAGTGGCATGTTGAAATAGGATATGGACCTAGGGATAGCTTTAAACATAAAGTTATCAAGACAATGATCAAGAAATTCAATGATTGTTCGCTCGAATTTGAGAAAAGGAAAGAGGAAGTAAAGAGTATGAGTGGCACAAAATAAACGCGTAGACTAGAGGAGCTAGTTTACAAGTACATTGATGAGTCCACAAAAAGACAAGCCTGTGAGGAAGAAATATTGAAAAAATTTGTTGAAAGCACCATTTCGCCTCTCAAAGCTCATGACATCGGAATCAAGAATCTCAAAATAAAAGTGGAACGATGCACCAAACCTATTAAAAGAAGTTTGGAAGAAAAAATGAAAGAGCAGAAGAGGGTATAGTCGGAACTATTCAAGAAACAAAATTGGTTTCAACTGATGAGGCATCAATAGAACCAACTACCTTTTCTGAAAAAGTCAAAAGGAGACTTGTGAAGGAACAACTTCTGCTTGATAGTTTGGGAACTCTTCCCGTTAATCTACCCTTAGTTGATACAATTAAAAATAAATCTAACGATATTCAATGTTTGCAGGAATTAATTGACAAGAAGGGTAGCTTGGAAGAGGTAGCATCAGTGAGGCTCAATGCTAGGTGCTCGACTATATTATGGAACGAATTACCTCCAAAGGCATTAGACCTAAGAAATTTTACTCTCCCTTGTTTAATTGGTAATCTCAAAATTAGTAATGCAATAGCACATTTGGGGGCTAACATCAGCATTATGCTCTATTATATGTCTACACGATTGGGAGTGGGGAGTTTGAAACCCATAAAGATGTAAATTGAAATCGCCGACAAGTCCATACAATCTCCTAAGGGGATCGTGGAAAATGTCTTAGTGAAAATTGATAAGTTTGTTTTTCCCGTCGATTTTGTTATGTTAGAGATTATAGAAGGTAAGAAAATCCCAATTATATTTGGAAGACCTATGCTTGCCACAACCCATGCTAAGGTTTATGTTTATGGAAAAAGAATGACCTTAGAAGTAGTAGGGGAGGAGATTATTTTTAAAGCTAATGAAATTGTATCCATCCAACAGAATGGATATGTTTGTGTTGTTAATCAGGTACATGAAGAGTTTGGAAATGATCTGGAAAATTTTATGATGGATGACGATAAAATTCAAGATGATTCTTTTGGACATAACGATCTTTTGTCAGGGGAAGATTCTGACGTATTTGTGGAGTTCGAAGAACATGATGAGAGAATATGAATTGGGCCGAAAGACTTTAACAATGACATGGATATGGTTCCTTGGCAGTTGAATGAAGGGCAAGATCATGCAAACAACCTAGCCTCGCTTTTGTGAAGCAAGTACAAGGATCCACCATCGCAACCCGTATAATTTGCAACTCACTTGTAAAATTGGGTTCGTTGACTTTCATGCTTTCATTACACTGGCACAAAAACTGGTATTGGTCAAGGCAGAAATGTGTAACGATATGCATATAGTCACACATGTATTTTGTTGTGTGTCACCAAACGTGCCACCACCGTAGGTGGCATATGGTCACATTGTTGAGTTCGTTGCCTTTTCCATCGAAAAAGATTGACCAAAACCTCGAATATGTATGATAAATTAGGCACCAGTTTTGTTGGATTAGTCACTATCAGTGTCCGTAAACACTTTATAGTCACACGAATGTTTTTTGAGAGTAACTTTTGTTCGTCCTTTGGCCACATAAATATATAATATATGTGACATTTGAGATGATTTATTCAAGTAAATGTGTATTATATGTGACTATTTCTTGTCCTGTGGCCACATGAATATATAATAAATGTGACGTTTGTGATGATTTAGTCACACTACAGGTATTGTTTTTTTTTTTTGAGTTAGTCACATACAATTTTTAAAAAAGTGGCAAAAAATGTTAATAAGTGTGACCATATGTTGTTTAAAGTGAAAGAAATGTGTATTTTGTGTGACTATTGATTATCCAATGGTCACATGAAATTTTTTTGTGTGGCCTTTTGTAATATTTAGTCACACAAAGCATGTCTGTTTTTGGTATTTAGTCACATACAATTAAGCATAAAGTGACCAAAAGTGTTAATAAATGTGACCATATGCTGTCTAAAGTGAAAAAATTTGTATTTTGTGTGACTATTGATCATCCAATTGCCACATCATTTTTTGTGGCCTTTTGTAATATTTAGTCACACAACAAATTAAGCAAACAGAGACTAAAAGTGTTAATAAGTGTGACTATATACATCTTTTAGTCACATTTAAGAAATCAATATATATCAAAACAAATTCAAATATATATATCAAAACAAATTCAAATACAATAAAATTGTAATGTATATAACTGAACCACTAATACATATCATATAAGCAGTACTAACTATATGAACCAACAGTACTAACTTATAACTAACAGTTGTAACTAATACACTAGCAGTACTAACAGTTGTAACTAATACACTAGCAGTTTCAACGAGGGCTTCATGTTCTTCGTCCAACCTTTTTATCTTTTCTCTGATTCATGAAAGTAACTTAAGTTATTTGTAGAATGGGAAGTAACCATCTTTTTTTTTTTTTTTTTTTTTTTTTTTTTTTTTCTGAAAATTCTGCTCGTGGCATCCTTGATTCATGAAAGTAACTAAAGTTTTTGGTCCTTCTCGTCGAAAAGTGGGATCCTCTCGCACCTAAAAGGTTATCGTAGTATAAATAAATTCACAACAGAGGTAATTCCAATTTATAATACTATACGTGTGATTATGACACGATTTTATATACATACATACATACATACATACATACATACATACATACATATACACAAGTATAAGATACTCATCTCCAAATATATTTTGTTTATGCATACTTGCAGATATTAATCTATGTAATATACACAATGTGTACATAACATGTACTAATCGCCTTGTAAGTTGTAACTTTATTTTTACCTTGATAACAACATAAAGATCACCAGGTTGATTTCCATCTGGATCTGCTCCCCCATGTCTTGACATTCTTAATTCTTCATTTGTATCCACTCCTGCAATTTTTACATGTAAATAAGTTTCCGATCACTATTGCTTTTACAAATGATCTATATTTGTTTAGGTGTTTCGGAACTCTAAATATGAAGGTACAATAAATTATCAGAAAATCATGCTTAAATGAGGGAGAAAATGAAATGTTAAGATAACAGATGCTCCTAGGAAAGCTTGTATTAAACATGCTACTACTTAGAGATTAGAGCTACAAACTATTAAAAGGCAATTACAAAATAAAAATTTGTGTATTAGTGCCTTACATAAATCTTGAATTAGGAAGAGCATGCTAGCAACATAACGCACATGAGAAACAACTCAATTTACACATTTTAACAATAAGAAATAACTCAGTTTCATATACACTAATCCAAAACAACTTATTTACTGCAAAGGCTAAATCTTTTCCCAGTAAACTGAGCCAAAAAAACTTATCGATACAACTAGTGTATGGATTAGCTAACTGCAATAATAACTCCAAAACAAGGTTAATCAATGAAGTAGCGACTGTACTATTCACATCTCAACCATTACAACCAATATACTCATGAACCCAATGACCCAAACCAAGAGCACCCACCTGAGAACACGTAGACAACACAGTTACCAAACTCAACACCTAAATCCCTCATCTCACAAAACACTCTACTCGCCAGGCCCAACTCATTACACTTGACGTAAAACTAACCAAAGCAGCCTGAACAAATGAATCTGACCCATACCCACAAACCATCACATGACAATATTAAGGTATTACCTCATCCTTCTCTATAGTTGCATCTGCAATTGTTCTAACATCCTCATGCACATCAAAGTGGAAAAGCTGTGGATGCAAGAAAAGCGTTCATGTAACTCTTCAAATTAATTAGTCCAAACTTCATACTAAAATAAAACGTGTATAAAGAAAGTTTAAACGTACCGGCCCACTTTTCCCCTAGCTTTGTTCACAATCGGCTAATAAAAACTGTGTTGCTAATGGACAACCATGGTTAGAACTAAGAAATAAATGTTCAAACCTGACCAATAATATCTTCTTTCAGGTGTAGAAGGTTTTCAACTGAAGTTGCGCATACTTCTCAAAATTCAGGAGCAAGTTGCTGATGGACAGCCCGTAAAAAGAACATTTACAATGGTTGGCGACTAAAAATAATTTATAGAATCTAAGAATTGACATAACAAATAACTGCATCACTCAGCGATGTCCTGCTCCATCCCAGTAACTAAAAGTGATTTCAAGGGCCTCATCTGCAATGCAACTAAATATGACTTGGATGATATCACTTCATAATAATACCATATAGCATTAAGTTCTTACAACGTAGATTACTTTTTACCTGCTCCTGCTCACGTAGCCACTGTTTTCGAAACCTTTCACGCTCAGCTTGCTCCTCTGCCTCCCTCTCACAGAAAGAATATGCTTCACACCACCACGGCGACAACAAATAAGCTTAACAGAAAGTAAAAATTGATCTTTTTTGTGTTTGTAAAAGAGGGCAGAGAGATGCCACACCTGTCTGGCAGAAAACTAGTTTCTACAATCGGATCTTTCCCAAAGCCTCTTCAACCAAACATATTTGACTCTTTATTTTCTGCATAAACAAGAAAACCATATGATAGGTTAATAAGTAGAAAAAGAAACTGCAATGATATATAGTTATTACATTGACACTTTGACAGATGAATCGAAATATATCACAAAGCACTTTTTAGTTAAAAAAATCTCATTCAGGCATTTTATCAAACACTTTAGCTGCGCATAAAAATATATAATTACAAAATCAAAAGAAAGGGAGAAACACCAATTATCTCATATTTCGAACTCATAAGCTTCAAAGGTTTATAATCATTTCAAAGAGACTGTGAGCTATGAACCATAGATAAATACTTCACAAAAATCAATGGCAATTATAAAAAAGATAAGCAAAAACTGCCTCAAGTTCTAAATTGAACTAATGACAAATCGATCGATTTATTGCTTGAACAAGAGTAAAACCATTAAATCTGATAGATTTGACGAATCTAGGGTTTCATCAGTTATATGTAAATTCCGACAATGACAACAGTGATGTTGACCACTGACGGCATCTAGTGAGATTGGAGGTGGTGGTGCTGGTGGTCGGTGATGTTACAGGTGGCAAGAGGGAGAGGGGTAAAAGATAGAAATAGAATGAGTTTTGCGAACGTGGGATATACATTATATGCCCTTTACTTTTTCTAAAAAAATTTAAGTACGGTAATTTTTTGGCTACTTTTTTATCTTCAATAACCTTTAGTCAGTAAAAGTGAGATCTGAGAAAAAAGATAAAGATGGATGGCGGGGCAATTTGATTTTGGGGAAAAGAGATAAAGATGGATGTGAGATCTGAGAACATATTAAGAAGATGGTGTGGCTGAATGTGAAAGGTTGGAGAAAGGGATCCAAAAATGTGATTTTGATTTTGGGGAAAATTAGGGCGGGATATAATGAAAATATTTGGGGGGAGGACCAAATTTTGGAAAAAGCTTTTTAAGACTAATTTAAGATATAAACGTGTGACCATATATGACATTTGGTCACACTGTTTAAGTGTGTAACATATATTTGTCACGTTTAAATGCATATCGTGACTAATGCTTCAAACTTACTTTTTAGTTGTCACACATTTCATTCATATGTGGCTAAATTTTCAACAAAAACTAGCAGTCACATTTAAATAATATGTAAGAAACTTGAGTATATGATTTAGCCACACACACAATTACTTCATGTGACCATATATAGATTTTGGTCACACTGTTCAATTATGTGACATATATTTGTCACATATGTATGTTTATATCTATATATATATATATATATATATATATATATATATATATATATATATATATATATATATATATATATATATATATATATATATATAGTGTGACTAATGTTTCAAACTTATTTTTATCCGTCACACGTCCCAAATTATAAGTGACTAAATAATCAAAACAAGTTTTACCAGATATCTCTAGTCACGAAAATATTCAAATGTGTGGCTATAGCCTTAGATGTAATTCTGAAATGGTCACACAAGTCGGTTCAAGTGTGGCTTTTATTCTGGTACATTTAGTCACATAAAAAAGTTGATGTGTGGCCATTCGAAAAACAACATGTGTGACGAAATCCCAGTTTTGTACAAGTATTAATACAAGCTAACGAGTGACTATTATTTCCAAAGAATGTTACAATCAAGTTATGAAAAAGGAGTTGGAATATAAAGGAAATAACTTCCTTGGTTTAGCTACTAATATTCACGTATTTGTTGGGGTCCACACATTTCTAGTAGACTTTATGGTCTTTGATGACATAAGTGGTTTGTAGAAAATGGCTTACCTTGTAAAATTTTAGGAAACCCTTGCAATATCCGAGTTGAAGGAAAATGCTAGCGAATGGATTGTTTGGATAAAAAAGGGTAATGACAAAACAATCTTCAGGATGCCAAGGACAGTTGCTAATTTCAAACATTGGACGAAAAAGCAATTAAGCTTAGCCCGGTCTCTCCTTGAAATTAGTCATGAAGACAAAGCTAACGGTTACAAATACCCCTACCAAAAATAAAAGAATTCTACAAGGGTGGTTTTTTGGAGCTTGGAGATGAATATAAAAGGGATGACAAGGTTATTGAGTGGATACACCAAGGGGAATCTAGTGTCCACGAGATGAGCAATAACCATTTTTGACCATGGCTTTGAGTCTAACTTAAAGACTCGTTAATAAATAAAAGTGCTTTTTCAGGAGACAACCCGAATTATCCCTTTCCTTCATTTTTAGTAGTATAGTTTGGTTTGGTATGTTTTGTTATAACATTTTGCAGGTATTGGAAGAAGAATGATGGCTTGGAACTCTCCACAGAGCTCTAACTCCTGGAATCTGTCCTCACAAAGTTTTTATGGTGTAACTCTGTGATAAAGTTACGCTGTAACCATCCTCAAACATTAGCAATTTTATCAGGTCACATACCTACAGCGTAACTCAAACCATGAGTTTACGCCGTAATCTTCCTCTATAACAGAAAAATTTTATTTTAAAATAACTTGCATATGCTAAATAAACTTTGTGGGTGTATTCCCTGTAAACCCTCACGAGACTTCACTCATCCACTCGGGACACCGAGTGGTTTAAAAGGCTTGTTGCATACGGTAAATGCAACCGGGATTCCTACGAAAGTGAGTTAGGTTTTATTTGTTTTTTGTTTTTCTTTTTGTTTTTCTTTTTATGCTTGTTGGAAGTGATGTTATTTCAGAGATTTGAAGTTTGCTCATGAAGGCGAAGTAAAGGCACGTCGTTTCTACGTGATCCTTCTACCATTTTTGGAGAAAATTTCAGGGGAGTTCTCATTCCAATTCTACTTTTCTCCTTTTATTATTACATATTTGTGTACAAAATAGACTTTGTACATTTCAAGTGGGGGGACAGGAGTAGAATTATAACTTTATTTGCCCGTTTTTTCTAGTTTATTTTGAAAAATTATGCCATTTTGAATTTTTTTTGACATATTTTCTCAACCGAACTAGAATAGACCTTAGCCGAACACACTATAACCCTTGATTTCATTAGTGAGGTTTAGCCTTTCATTTTCCCCATATTACTCAAATCCACCAAATATTGAGTGTGTCGGTAGTATTGTAAACTTTAGAACTTGGCATTTACATTATTATGAGACCATAGACGAGTATTGTGTCGAGTTAACTTGATATCTTTGGAAGGGATAGTTCGAGAAGCCAATGTTTTAGGATTTACACCTAAATATCCCATATGTGTATAATTGTGTGCGTTTATCGATTAGTCACCTCGACTTTTTGACCCCCGTGTAAACCCTTTTGTTGCACTCACCTTTAGTGCAAGATACCCCTAGTTACACCCTTTTGAGCCATTCTTTTCGTTTCTTTACCCATATTTTATATTGTTTCGTTATACCTATTAACCTTAGCCTATCGTATAGTCTTGGTCTATGATTGGAAAGTTGTTGTTTGCCTAAGTTTGAGGTTCTTGTAGAGAGATTCAGGAATCATGCTGCGGAAAATTAGAAGGGGTTAAATAGTTTTACCATTTTTTAAATTTCTTTTCTTTGTTATGTTATGTGAAATCAACTAACGTATTCAAATAAAATACCAATAAGTAAAATGCAAGAAAGATAGAAACGATCAAACCACAACACGAGGGTTTATGGTTGTTCGGTCTAAAAGGACTCTTTTTCCTTGCCCTACTCCACTCCCCGAGTATCCAACTTGAAAGTATCCTTCACTAGTCAACAAGCTCCTTTATCTGGCGGAGAAAACCTTTACATGTCGCTTACACAATATTTCCGACATAAAGCTGGATGTCGAGTTCTTTTACAAGGGTACAACCACTCCCATCACACTACGTATTTTGAGGACTAAAATACTAATCGATCACTACAGAGGTTTATGATGGTTTGGTATAAACAATGATGTATGAATAATTACAATACACACTGTGATGAACAAATAAGACTTGCAACACTTTGTTGAAGCTTATAAGTCTTCAATGATGCTTTGATCTTCTTGCTATCTATGAAGTTCACTAAAATGAATATGAATGAGTTAGATATAGGGAATAATGAGTGAGAAAGAATATACAATGTTTATGTATGTAAGTGATGAGAAAACAACTAAGTTTGGCTTGCTATTTATAGGCAAGAAGCCTCAGCAAGCCACGGATTGACCGGAACCAAAAAAAGGGTTCCACCCTTGTATTTTTTTAGTTCTGCTAGTCTGTCTGATATGATCTTCAAAATCTTTATTAAATCTAACCAAAATATTCTCCATGTCTCCCTAGCATCCTACAATGATATGGAATCTCGGATTATACTAGAATAGGATGATCCAAGTAGTGATGTTATAATGCATATTCATTTTGATTAAAATGTTTAACAAAGTTAATTTGTCAAATGTATATTGTAGCTAGCTAAATGATGTTAACTAAAAAGTAACAAGTTAGTTTTATAAGTTACTAAAAAATGTTTTATTACTTATGTTATCATAAGACACATTTTTATTATTTGTAAAACATACTTATGTTACTTTGACATCTAATGTGGCCCTTTATTTGTTTTTAACACCTAATGTTGTATTTTTCCTAATATGACTTGAATACTACTTATGTACAAATAATTTGTATCATATTGAATCTAGTTGTGTTTAAGTAAAACTTGTAGCTATATATAAAAGACTTGACTAAATTCATATTTTGCTAAAATAAAGTCTATATATGTCGTTAACAAAATATAGCAAAGATAGTAAAATATAAATAACGTTTTTAGACGATATTTGTATTACCACACGCCTACATTGAAGACATATATTTGAAGATCATTGAAGACCCCCATATTCCTCTTATATGATTCATCTCAAGTAGGAGGATGATTTATTTAGTTTGATGTTTTTATAGTTATGAAAAAAAAGTTAATTAGTTTATTGTTTATTGTAAAAGGATGGTGCAAACATTAGGACTTTGGGTGTGGGTTCACCGTGAGCTCGCCACTCCAACATGGCTTGCTCGCCGAACCTCGCCACCATATCCCATCCCTTCACCATATCTCGCCAAATGAAGGCTCCTCATCTGCACGAAGAGGATTCCTCTTGTCCTTGTTGCCAGTTCTCTCTCTCTCTCTCTCTCTCTTTCCTAAACTTGTAAATGTTTATATATTTAGGAATCTTTTAGAACTTGTAATGTTTTATGAAACTTGTAATGTGTTTTAAACTAGGAATTGAAAATACATTAAACATCGAATTGAAAATACATTAAACATCAAATTGAAAATACAAAGTACGATTAATACAAACTACGATACAGAAATGAAAATGAAAATACAAATTACAATGAAAAATTTGAGTTATAACCCACGTCACTCGAAGACTCTGCATCCCTAAACTCGCCATTATAATACGCTGCTTCCATAATGTCAAACCAGTTCCTCCTAAGATGTTCTTCATCCATGGCTTCCTGCTCCATACGAGCAGCTTCCTCTTGTAGTTCTCTTTCTTCTGTTTCTCTCATGACTTCTTCATCCTGCTCAAGAAGTCGGAGTTCATCCTTAGTGAGTTCAAACGAACTGGGTTGGTGTTCCACAACCAGTAGATTGGGTTGGTGTTCCACAACTGGTGGAGTGTATACCGGTTCATTTTTCGGTGTGAATACCGGAAAGATATCTTCCGATGGAGTGTTCACCGGTTCATTTGGAATCAGGTTGAAGTTGGGGAATTGCTGTGAGAAGTCGTGTTCATTTGGAAATTGTTGTGAGAAGTCATTGTGACTAGGGAACTGTTGCGAGAAGTCGTGATGACTTGGGAATTGCTGGGAGAAGTCTTTGCGAGACATTGAATTTAAATTTTGATTTTGAATGTGTATGTGTGTGTTTGTGATACGTGGGATTGTGCCCTCACAACAGGTTTCACCTCTCAAGGGATCTTGAGAAGCTTACAACCCCCACCAGGCAGTGTACCTGATTGTGAAGATCTATCAGTGTGTTATTGATTACATTAACATATCTAACGATTCTAGAGTGCTCAAGAAGATCTATCAAGGTCTTATATTTCAACAAGTATAGTGACAAGTACCGGGGGATTAATCGTTCAACTCAGGAATAGTGTCGCTAGGATTAGAAAGCCTACTAAACTAGGTCTAGAGGTGAGGGATGATTCTTTTTGTATTTTTATATTTTATGGAAAGCAAGTAAAATCTCGGGTTTTGAAGGAGTGGGCGGAATTAGTTGCTAGCCAACTAATCCAATTAACTAAAGATGCAATCAAAATAAAATAAAAGAAATGAAAATAAAACTAATATACTAATGTGGTGGAAACAATAATGATAAAAGTTGTGTTTACTTAGATTTCATTACTCCCTAGATATCTTTTACCGGTTGATTAGCTTGTTACAATTGCATGGATGATGGGTTATATTCCTTAATACTAGTCGTAGGGCAGTGTACAATATTCCCTAACTCTATAAGATCCTACTTCACTCCTATGTCGAGCCGATTAAAAGCTCCTAACACGGGATCATTAGAATTCACTTATGCATTAAAAACAACCAAAAATCGTAGTACACCTCCGATCATGTTTCTTAAGACGTTCAAGCAAGTTACCAATGGAAGTCTGCCAGTTTTCTTAAGCCTAACATCGAATACAATCATCCGTAACAATTATAGACAAACAATCAATCAACAACATCTAGGTTTCATTACATCTAAGCAAACACAATAAAAGCCTAGCCTAACATGTTAAAAGAAAGATAAACATAAGATAGAATCAAACAATACATAGACATATTGAATGATTATTGGAGAACTTATCTTTATTAAAACATGGAAGAAAGAAGGGTTTGAAACCCCTTCAATATGCAGGAAATTCGACCTAGGGTTTGTATGTGATATTCCAAAACTTGTTCCACACTTTACAATGAAAAATTGGAAAAATATATATAGACTAAGCATCCTGATGGCGTCATGTGTTGGCCTCTGACGCCGTCAACTCGCCACCAAGTTGAAATTCGTATTGCCTAGATCCAGTCTTGACGCCTTCATGTACAAATCTACTCTGGGCCGTCACTTGTATTTGGACCCTGACGGCCTTGGTGACGCCGTCAGGCCATTAACAAAGAAAATGTTCTAGGCCGTCACGTTATAAGTTCTACATCCACCTCTTTTGTCACTCTTGACGCCGTCATGTGTTAAAGCTTGACGTCGTCAGGTACTGTTCCCAGCAAGGAATTTGAAACTTTGCCGTTTTCTTCACTTTTATGCTCCAAAAACGTCCAAAGTGCTTCCTTTTCCAGATTTCTCCTCAAAAGTACCTAAAATGACAAAAGGAACGATTTAGGGTAATAATTGATCAAATAATCATGAATTCGGGCTTAAATAACCTCTTAAAAGCGGTACACTTTTCACCTCATCAGTGTGTGAGAAGTCTATGAATGTGAATGGGTAGTTATAAGCACATTTTGAAAAGTGAATTTGAATTTTGAACAACGATTTGGGGGGAGAAGCCTCCAATATGTTCACGTGTGGGAGGTTTTGAGAAACCACCCCAAATGGGACAAATGAAATGTTTAACTATGTTGTATGATTTATCTTTTGTATCGTTTTTAATATGTTGTACTGTTTGAATTTTAATTTTAATCCGTACTGTTACTTTTAGATTGAAATGGAATTTTTAAATATCCTCCAACGGCTATTTTCCCCTATAAATACCACTTTGCCTTTATTTCATTTTCTCAAACAACTTCTTATCAAACTCTTTTGCAAGTAACACTAATTTTAACACAAAAGGCATGGCTAACGAACCAGCTGAGGTGCACAACACTATGCTTACCCGAATACGCAATAAACAAGAGAAAGAACTCAAGCTGATTAAAAATTTGCTAGGTGAGATAACTCATATTATGCTACAGATGCATGATCGTGCTCCAGAGGTCGAAAGGATGTGTAAGCTGCCTCAAGACCATCCAGCTATCAATGTCGGTCTAGAAACTTTACTAAGAACCGAGGAAAAAGATATGCGTCTCTCAATCGCCTTGAAGCTCATTTGGGACAAGTGTTGCATGTTTGGGAGGAGGAGAAGAAAGTTATCATCGACAATTACAAATCAATATAAAAGTTTCGTGAGAATCATTGGATGATTTGTGTTTTCGTATCGTATTGTCATTTGTGTTTTAAATTTCGTAGTGTGTTTTTTATAACGTATTTTGTATCGTTTTTTGTTTTTTTTGTTTTTTTTTGTTTTTTTGTTTTTTTGTTTTTTTTGTTATCTTTATTTTATATTTTGTAAGGTTTTTTAATATGTTGTAATCTATTTTTATTTTTAATGAAATAAATTCAGTTTATTTGATAATTTGAATTAAAAAAATAAAGTTGTAAGTGGTTTGCCCCAAATGAGTAAGTTGAAGTTAGTTGTGATAAGAGGTGGTTGTAAAGGGAGGTTTTTTAAAGTGATGTGTATATATATGACTAAAGCTTAATTTGAGGAGACGAAATTTTTTTAATGGGAGAATGTGACATCTGTCGAAAATGCGTTTAGAGCATTTCCTCATCGAGTGCCTTAGTTTTGTATATGCATTCACGTCACATTTTAGACTTGGTAGTAGAAGGTATGTAATGATATACTAAGAGTTTGACATAGCGTGTATATATATATATATATATATATATATATATATATATATATATATATATATATATATATATATATATATATATATATATATATATATATATATATACAATTAGGATGGCTCTTGTTATCACTTTAAATCAACATCTAGCTTGTGTAATGTTACATTCAGTAAACTTTTAAGACTAACTAAGAACTCATATTTACATGCATATTTTCTTTTAAAAAATAGCCACTCTCTTTGATATATATATATATATATATATATATATATATATATATATATATATATATATATATATATATATATATATATATATATATATATATATATATATATATATATATATATATATATATATATATATATCCATTTTATTTGTTAATATTAAATTATTAAGTTTTAGATAACATGCGTTTTGACTTTTTGTAAAAATATGACATCAAATATTCTTTTAGCAAAACTCAAAACTTACTTTTCATTTCATATATATATAGCTCCTAGTTTGTGTCTATTTTATCACATTTTCTCTTTCAAACAAGCTCCTCTCTTTTTTCTTGCAAAAATTAAAGGTTAACTGCACTATGGCAACCTTCTCTACTTCACAAAGCCGGCCATTAGTTGGTTCTTGCAAGGACCAAACATTAAAGGTTGAGGATCAGTGGTTAGAAAGACATTGTATCTTCATTCATGTGGCGGATATAGCCTCCACCACGATTCGTAGGCTTACCGCTCATGGATATCATGACGAGCTTCAGCTCTCACCGGGACCACTTGCTGATTCTACTAAATTCGATGAGAACGATGAAGTTGCTCTATTTGTTTCTTGACCCAGAACGCGGTCTCGAAACCATCAGCAACTTAAAATAAAAAGACACATCCGTACAATATGTGTGTGTGTGTGTGTGTGTGTATATATATATATATATATATATATATATATATATATATATATATATATATATATATAACTAAAGATGGATTTCGGGAGACGAATTTTTTTTAATTGGGGGAGACTGTGACATCAGTCGAAAACGCATTTAGAGCATTTCCTCAATCGAATGCCTAAGTTTTGTATAAGCATTCACGTCACATTTTAAACTGGGTAGTAGAAGGCATGTAATGATCTACTAAGAGTTTGACTTAGCGTATATATATATATATATATATATATATATATATATATATATATATATATATATATATATATATACACACACACACGCAATTAGGGTGGCTCTTGTCATTACTTTAAATCAACATCTAGCTTGTATAATGTTACATTATGTAAACTTTTAAAACTAACTAAAATTAGTATATTTCAAATATGAAAATCACTTATGCATTTAAACAATGAAATTTTGTGTTATAGTATGAAACATAATATTAAGCCCACAAGTGGGTAAGTGGTTATTGTTCAAGCACCTTGACATGACTAGAGTAAAAATGAATTATTATGATGTGAGTCTCTCACACCTCTAGCTTGTAGTAGGTGATGTCTAAGGAATTCACATCAAATTCCTTTCAAAACACTGTGTATTTACGTCATGTAAATCACATGGTTTACAAGTTTTGGTTTTCAAAGTTGAAGAAACTATTTTTGACATATAAGGTTTTTTCTTTTGGTAATTTATGATAGTCAGAATTAAGTTCTTAGTTTATGACTTTATATAAATGGTTGTATTTGTGAAGGTTAATGTAGGTTTGTGGCTATTTTCATATAAATATCAGTTGTAATATGAACTAAACTTTGATCCTTATGTATCTTATTTTCCCAAATATTATAGAAAAATTATAGGACTAGCTTTATTAACGCTAAACAAAAAATGGTGAAGAAGTTAGTGTGTTAAATATCCTCTATGGTGATACCGTTTTTTTCCAACAATAAGATTGATATCCTCGAATAAGAGACTTCTCCTAGGTGCCCCAACTACATCTCATCTTGACAATGCAATAAAAAAGACTCCTCTTAAACACTCTCTTTTTACATTCTCATTTCAGAAAATCATTTCATTTCAAACAAAGAGAACAACAATTTCATATGTAGTTTTTAGGTTTATGCCTGTGTGGTTGTGTTTTTATAGGTTAATATTCATATAATCGACCTTCGACTGTAATGTTAATTAATTTTGATCCCCTTATATCTCATTTTACCAAATATTAAAGAAAAGCCAGTGGATTAACCTTTTAAATGCAAAACCAAAATTGTGTATTGCTACGAAGAACAATAAAAAAAGACTATGAGTTATGACGTTCGTGTTTAATATTATTGTTTGTTTTTAAAAGTAAAACAACCAAAAGGATATATACATGCACGCAATTGGACTTAACAAATCAACTTAAAGATCATAAGAGCAGAATATGTCATTTGCTATGGAAGATCCATAATCATGAGAGATATATGGGTGTGATTTTACGTGGCGGTTTTGAAACAAGCAGACACGATATTGAGGAATAGAATAATTTTGTGTTTGTGTGCGTTTGGTTGCACTTATGGATATCGAGATCGAATGAATCTTTAACTTATCTATAAAGTGGTCATGTAATTAGTGATCAGCCACAATTTGGCAATCATTAACACGTGTATTAATTAAGTTCGATTTCAATGTATAAGAGTTATTGTATTTAGTTTGAGATGTTAAAAAGGTAAGAGAAAGGATAGTCATTTCTCTATAAGTTGAACAAGGACATACTTAACATGGCTAAGTTTTTTTCGTTTAGGACAATAATAAAAAAGTTTACTAAGATTAACCATATATATATATATATATATATATATATATATATATATATATATATATATATATATATATATATATATATATATATATATATATATATATTGATGACGTATAGCCTATAGTTGGGCCACAAGCCCAAATTATAGACATTACTAAGCCTAAACTCACCAAGAGTGGGCTATCATGACAAATGACTTGCGCCATAAATACCAATGGCTTAGGCTCACGAAGCCCAAAGCCCAACTAAAATGACCGGTTAAAGGATAAGGATCTTCTATTTACGGAATAGATATCCTTACCCCGGATAAGCACCACGAGTGCGAAGAGTAAGGAGCAAGAAACCTACACGGTTTCTGCGCCCTATATATAGAATGATATATTCTCATTAAAAGGTACGATTTACACAATCCCTAACTCTTCAACTAAACCCTAAAACCGATTACTTACTCGCACGCCGGAGTCTAATCGTGGGAGACAATCCCACGATAAGCCTAACGGTGTTGTTTGCTTTCTTAGTGCGCATGTTTCACAAGCACTAAGGTTCTAATTTGTACGAGAGCAGGAGTCCAAACAAGGTAAGCCCAACTTTTGTATCAACAAGTGGCGCCATCCGTGGGACCCTACACTAAGAACTCAAGACTAGAATGCCGAAAAACAAGAACTCAGGCCAGCGGACTCCGCAGCCGGAGAAAACACGTGATGATTCACATAGGAAGAAGCATCAAGATTCGACTCCAAAGCCGACCTCTGGAACAACCAGTGCGCCTAGCCATCGTGAGTCGAATGTAACTCCAATCCCTACCACGGTAGAATTGCCTTTGGGGACAACCCGAACTACTACCGTAGTCTCAAGCGCTGAGGACATTCAGCGCACTCTCTTTACTACTCCCCACCAAGTGGCGTCCATAGTGGACAACACTGTGCCACCAAGAGCACCTAATAGAGAGAGGGAAACCCATGCGGAGACGGACATCCTCGCAGTAGAAGAGGATGCACATGAGGTGACATTAAATGATTTCGTGTCCCAACATTATGAGACTTTAACTAGCCTCATGCAAGAGGAAGCAAGAAGAAGGTCAAGCCGCGATCTACAAAACCGGCTGGACTTTAACCAAGAAAAATCTCCACCGCACCACTATGAGCGCAGAAACAATGAGAGGCGCACCAATGTTCACGATAGACTTGGTACAGCATCTAACTCTCAATACTCGGAGGATCACGAAGACAACGGGCAGCATACTAATGTCCACGCTAGGCTTGGTAGCTGCAGGATACAAGATAGACTTGGACGACAACGTTCACCAAGCGTAAGCGTTTCAAGGTCAGGAAGCAAAAGAATCCAAGATAGGCTTGGAAAACACCACTCCCCAAGTGAAAGTCCTTCAAACTTGGACTTCGAGGAAAAACGGCGCAAGCGCCACAGAAGGAACAACTCCCCTTCTAACAGCTCCTCGGACAACGAGGATAGGGAGACGGGATATTGGAAATCTAAAAACCAACGTCGATACGAGGAGGATGAAGATATTTCCCTTCCCTAGCGTCGCTAGAAGGTTGATGCGTTCACACGACGCATAAGCGATTTCTCAGATGACAAGAGAAGGCGCATGCCTACCAATGTTAAAACATATGATGGAACAGGTGATCCTGATGATCACCTAAAAATTTTTGAGTCAGCAGCTGCTATTGAAAATTGGCCACAACCTGTGTGGTGTCATATGTTCAACTCTACCCTAGTAGGGAATGCACGAACATGGTTCAGCAAGCTTCCACGACGAAGCATAAATGGGTTTGAAGAGTTGCGGAAAGCATTTCGCCTCAATTTCACGCAACGAAAGAAATGCGCAAAGAACCCTGTGGAACTAGCCAGAGTGAAACAGCGCCAAGGGGAATCCACAAGCGCCTATATGGAGCGCTTCAAGGATGAATGCATGCAAGTCAAGGCATGCCCCGAGGTACTAAAAATCTCAGGGTTCATGAACGGGATCAATAACCCAGAGCTGATACGGAAGCTAAACGATAAAGTACCCCAAAGCTTTGATGAGCTAACAAAGCGCACCAGATCTTTCATCCAAGGGGAAGCGGCGGCGGCAGACAGCAAAAAAGGTTACTCAACCTCTAAACCACAAGAACAGTCTAGGAGACAATCCAACGACCAAAGTGGCAACCGCAACAGGAATTACCGCAACCGAAGTAGTGGAAGGGATAACGACAGATACGTTCCACTCACCAAAACCCCTAAGGAAATATTCGTGACAGAAGGAGCAAATTTTCCAAACCTCCACCTATGAGCACTCCAGAAAAGAAGCGCATAGGAGGAGGATACTGCAAATACCATGGTCAGAAGGGTCACACCACTAACGAGTGCGTCCAACTACGTCAGCTAATTGATAACTTAATAAGAGAAGGGAAGATGGACCACCTCGTTAAAAACATCAAAGAGGGGAAAGATAGACAAAAGACTGGGGCCAAAATTGAGATACCAAAAAATAAGGCTGACACAATATACATGGTACAATCATGGCAGCGAAATATGAAACAAAAAGTCAGCCAAAGATTTTCCAAGGGAAACGAAATCTCTTTCCCCACTCTTACTGCGGACAACGCAGTGGTCGAACCACTCACCATCGAGATACAAGCGGGGGGTCACGACATCCACCGCATGTACGTCGACGGGGGAGCATCTGCGGACATCATGTATGAACACTACTTCAGAAGGCTAAAACCTGATATACAAAACTAGTTAATCCCGGCGACGACGTCATTGACTGGATTCACAGGTGAAAAAATTTGGCCCATGGGACAATTACGCATACTTGTGGTCATTGGCAATGAATACCATTCTACAACAGCTTAGATGAACTTCATGGTAATCAGGTCTCCCTCGTCATACAATGGCATCATTGGGAGACCAGGGATATCAGCCATGCACGCAGTTCTATCCACAACACATGGGATGCTAAAGTTTCCAGTGGAAGGGGGAATCGTCACCCTCTACAACACTACCGCATCTCCAAGAGAATGCAACATAGTAACAGATGAAGTTCCGCGCGCTCCAGAACAGCACACGACCAAGGTGACAAACCTGAAGGTTGAAATTCACCCAGATTATCCTGACCAAGAGATATCAATCGGGGGATCACTGTCCGACAAGGGCAGAGCAGCTGTGTGCGTATTATTGCAAAAGAACCTAAACATCTTTGCATGGGAACCCAAATGATACATGGGAATCGCACCAGGCTTTACCTCTCAAGGGATCTTGAGAAGCTTACAACCCCCACCAGGCAGTGTACCTGATCGTTGTAGTATAGTATAGTGACAAGTACCGGGGGATTAATCGTTCAGCTAGGAATAGTGTCGCTAGGATTAGAAAACCTAAATACTAGTTCTAAAGATGAGGGATGATTATTTTTGTATTTTTATATTTTTTTAGAAAGCAAGTAAATATCTCGGGTTTTAAGGATTTGGGCGGAATTAGTTGCTAGTCAACTAACCCAATACTAAAGATGCAATCAAAATAAAATACTAAAAATGAAAATAAACTAAATTAACTAAGGTTGTGAGCAATAAGTGGAGAAGTTGTGTTTACTTAGATTTCACTACTCCCTAGATATCTTTTACACGTTAATTACTTGTTATAGTTGCGTGGATGATGGGTTGTATTCCTTAATACCATTCATGGGGTGGCGCACTTAATTTCCCAATCCTATGAGTGCCTACTTCACTCCTATGTCGAGCCGGCTAAGAAGCTCCTAACATGGGATCATTAGAATTTACTCATGCATTAAATACAACCAATAAAACCTAGTGCACGTCAGTTCATGTTTCCTAAGACGTTCAAGCATGTTACCAATTGGAGATCTGCCAGTTTTCTTAAGCCTAACATCAAAATCATTCATCCAATACAACCATAAACAAGTAATCAACACATAATTAACATCTAGGTTTCATTAGATCCAAGCAAACACAAGATAGATCTAGCCTAGCATGATGGAATTAAGACAAGAACAAGATATAGACAACCAACACATAGACATATTGATTGAATTAAAAGAATACTTATCTCAATTACACTTGAAAGGGTTCAAGGGTTGAGAACCCTTGAAAAACCTGTAAAATTCGTACTAAGTTCGGCCTTAGGGTTTCTTCAAAACTTCTCTCTTTTATGAATGAAAATTAGAAAACTATATATAGGAAATTGAGGCTGACGGCGTCAAGACAAAATTGGTGACGCCGTCATCTCGCCGCCAAAATACTTCTCGGACTGCCTTGATCTACTTTTGACGCCGTCACGTTATAGCATTTTCCAGGCCGTCACGTATTTTACTCTTGACGCTCTACCTTGTGACGCCTTCAATTCTGTACTGGGCCGTCATGAAAATTACTCTTGACGCCGTCAGGATTTTCTTCTTGACGCCGTCACCTACTGTTCCCAGCAAGGAAAATTAAGACTTTGGCATTTTCTTCCCTTTTATGCTCCAAAAACGTCCGAATTGCTTCCTTTTCCAGATTTCTCTCCCAAAGTACCTAAAATCACAAAAGGAACAATTTAGGGCAATATTTGATCAAATAAATTCAATTCCGGGCTTAAATGACCCCCTAAAAATGGTTCATTTTTTGCCTCATCATATACACTTACACTTGAGATTTGCTTGTCCTCAAGCAAATGCGTTTTTATTCTAATCAAAATACAAGTTAGGGGTCATTTAACACTAATATAAAAGTAATTACAACAAATAATCGTTCCACTAAAGACCAATAGACAAGCACGGAGGTCATACACAAGCACCTCACAAATAGTGTTTAGATACTCACATCTCTCGGGTGTAATAAAATATAAATTACAATATGGAAACGGAAGATATCTCTCACTACCTGTCATAGCAAAATAGATTACCATAGGCTTGGGAAAGGATCAAACCTCCACCACATGGCGTAAGCACCTAGGATAAACTATCAAAGAGGTCTTTTAAAGGGTTGTAACGTTAGGTGTAGGGATATGAAATACACGATTTTGTTGGATAAAGGAAGTTTTACTGGTGGCGAGTTAACAATCTTGGTTAATTACATGTACAATGTGGTGTTGCTAAGCTAAGACTAGACTCGACTTAAGCTAATAAATGAAAAATAACAAAAACATAAAATGAACATAGAATGAAAAGGGATGGTAGTCCGTATGTTTTTTTCTCTTTTCTTTTTCTATTTTTTTTTCTTTTTTCTTGATTTTCTTCGATTTTTTTTTTTTTTTTTTTTTTTTTTTTTTTTTTTTTTTTTTTTTTTGCATACACTCTTACCCTACCATCCGAAATAATACATCATAGGGAATGAAAATTCCCCTTACACTTGAATTTTTACATACTTTACAATAAACTAATCTAATGACTCGAATTAAGATAATCAAAACACTTGGAGTACTTTTAAGATTAACGTTCATATGGAGGTAATAAATGATGTTCTTCCCCATTTCTCCATAAATAAGTACTTTACCCATGAGTCCCAATCGTCCCAAAACAATATGTACAACGATATGACTCGACTTAGCAACCATGTAATCAATTATATAGTTAACTTAGGGTTTAACAAATAACAATAATGCACTAAAGATGAGCGCATACACGGAAGGCTAAGGCGATTTGGGTGTACATTTAAGTGGGGTGTAACAAATTCTTCCTTTAAGTAAAATGCTTAAAGTTATAAATGAAAAGATAGGCTCGGAGGGGTGTACTAGGGGTTTCGTGTACTAAAAATGAGTACAACGCTAAGGGTGTGGGAAAAATTAGTTGACTTAACTAGCCAAGTAATATGACTTAAATGGTCAAGTAATTATGATACGGGTTTAACACAAGGGTGATCCTAATGCCTCTTATCATGTAGTAAATCCTACTACACGAATGTAGTCTCACTAGCGGTCTCGGGATGCATCACTAACGCAAGTTCTAGAATCTAAATGCTACCGGTACACTCATAAGCACTAATAGTAAATGCTTTTCCTATCAAATCTAAAGGCGAACCTCACATATTTGGGTGGAAAATTTTTCTGAATATACGGTTATGTGCTAGTCATACAATCTCCTATCCTTGAGACGCTTGTTATGGCTAAAGTTTCACTTCTAAATGTTGTAAAAAATTTTAAATTTGGCGCTAAAATTGCACTAATAAGTATTTCTCATAGTTTTATTACACATCTACCATCAAACAAAACAAACTCAAGCGAAAGTGCATATGTAAGGTATCATCATTTTACCCTCCTTTTACACTTAAGATGAACATTGTCCCCAATGTTCAAGTAAAGAACGTAAAAGTGAAAAAGTAAAAAAGAATGAAATCAAATACTCCCCTGATTCACTCGGTATGGATAATTAGGTGGCCAGGTTAAATCTTCCTCCAAGAAAATGAACAATCAAAGCTTCCCCTCCAGAATAATAATCATCTTCTTGTCATACATAACCTGTGAATCCTAAGAAAACAAACAAGACAACCTCACATAAAATCGGCGGCAACCTATATAAGTTACTAAATCCTAGAAAACAAAATAAGATATAATGCTTGTGGAATGAAGTTTGCAGATTTCCTGGAGATTATAAAACTTAATAATTCACAAAAACCATAAGACTCCGTTAGAAAAACAAAACCGGTAAAATTTCCAGATTTTTACACGTGACGCCGTCAAGAGTTAACTCGTGACGCCGTCAGAAGTGACCTGCAGAAATTCTTATGTTAAGTTTCCGGAAAATTTCTGGAAAAAACTTGGTCTTACTTCCTAGAAAATCCTGCAAAACTTCATTATGACTCAATACAAGCATTTGACTCTAACAAATACGAATATACATGTTCATTTAATATTGTGGAGAATCATGATCGGTTTGTTTCTTAAAAACATATTTGGGGTTTCCCCTTACACTTATCTTTTGCAAAAATACTTTTAGGTGGAGTTAAGACTAGGCCAAAACAACAAAGTAAAGTATTTCCACTATTTAATTTATAAACATGATCTACCAACAATAAAAATAAAGCATGCATACGGAAGCAAATAACAAACAAACAAACAAAATAAAATCACACAAAGCATGGGTTGCCTCCCAAGAAGTGCTTGTTTTTGTTCGAGTCACGAGCCTGACTCTACCCTTATTTAACGGAAATAAGAGAGGTTTTCCCTACACTTAGGATTAAGTGTGGGTGATAGTGCCGATACACACCAACTTGGTAATAGTATGCCTCGTGAGGAAAGAGTGGTGGATGAATTATATGCTCAAAGGGGTGTGCTCCTATCATCATAACCTTACCTAATTCAATCGGATTAATGGGTGGATTAAGATTTTCTCCTAGAAAGGGATCATTTTCAATCAATTTTAAGAGACTCCTAGTTGGGAATCCATCTTGACCTAATAAACCCGGTTTAAACCCATAATGTTTCTTGTGATCAATCATAAATGGGTGATGTAAGCATGTAAGGTCATTTTCCACTCCTATATTAGCTTCCTCTCTACAAGGCTTAGAGTCCACTTCCTTTGTCCTAAGACTACTCGGACTATATGGTTTGATGGGTGGATCGGAACTTATTTCAATTCCTAAATTTTCATCCAAGGATGGAAGATTAGGTAACGGTTTTGGTTGAGGCTCCGATTCATCAAAACTAAGAACTTCCCTAAAACTAAGAGTAAGGTTATCATTATAAGTATTCAAACCTATATCCTCTAGTTGTGTTTGGTTAAAAGGTTCTACCTCTATTGGGGTTCCTAAAGTCTCTTCTACTTCATCCGAATAAGTCACGGGCGGTGTATATGCCTTAAATGATGGTAGGACTTGTGGGGTACTTGGTGGGTTTAAATTTTCAACTCTATCCTCCATCTTATCAGGATTACCAATGTGCTCAGCTTGTATTGTGGTGAAATCAAACCACCCCGTGTGCCAGTTATCTCATCTATAGGTTTATCCCCAAACAATCTTCTTGCTTGTTCCCTTAAATTTGCTATCAATTGATCCGTAACAACGTTTGTTGGGTTGTCCATTTTTTTGGCAAGTTTGGCACAATTCTATGGTTTCCCATGCTTCATTAACACTTAATCCCCAAAGGTCCCCATCTGCGGCATGGTCAATGTCCACAGATCGAAATTATGATGAGAGACTTTTCGGAGTAAATATTTAAAACGAGCCCATGCATCATAGATAGGTTCATCTTCATGTTGTTTAAACATCAAGATGTCATTAGGAGTGGGTGAATTTTGTGGTCGGTAGTATGGTGGATTCGCATTCTCCATAATGGTGAACGGAATAGTCAATGGAAAGGTTTTTACAAACAAAGACACAAAAAAAAGATAGACTAAAGAAAACCTAAAAAATAAAAATAAAATCTTACTAGAAAGAAATCTAGCAAGTAGACCAAATAAAAAGAGATTCTAACCTAGACAATAACTATTCCCCGGCAACGGCGCCAAAAACTTGATACGTGGGAATCGCACCAGGCTTTACCTCTCAAGGGATCTTGAGAAGCTTACAACCCTCACCAGGCAGTGTACCTGATCGTTGTAGTATAGTATAGTGACAAGTACCGCGGGATTGATCGTTCAGCTAGGAATAGTGTCGCTAGGATTAGAAAACCTAAATACTAGTTCTAAAGATGAGGGATGATTATTTTTGTATTTTTATATTTTTTTAGAAAGCAAGTAAATATCTCGGGTTTTAAGGATTTGGGCGGAATTAGTTGCTAGTCAACTAACCCAATACTAAAGATGCAATCAAAATAAAATACTAAAAATGAAAATAAACTAAATTAACTAAGGTTTTGAGCAATAAGTGGAGAAGTTGTGTTTACTTAGATTTCACTACTCCCTAGATATCTTTTACACGTTAATTACTTGTTATAGTTGCGTGGATGATGGGTTATATTCCTTAATACCATTCATGGGGTGGCGCACTTAATTCCCCAATCCTATGAGTGCCTACTTCACTCCTATGTCGAGCCGGCTAAGAAGCTCCTAACATGGGATCATTAGAATTTACTCATGCATTAAATACAACCAATAAAACCTAGTGCACGTCAGTTCATGTTTCCTAAGACGTTCAAGCATGTTACCAATTGGAGATCTGCCAGTTTTCTTAAGCCTAACATCGAAATCATTCATCCAATACAACCATAAACAAGTAATCAACACATAATTAACATCTAGGTTTCATTAGATCCAAGCAAATACAAGATAGATCTAGCCTAGCATGATGGAATTAAGACAAGAACAAGATATAGACAACCAACACATAGACATATTGATTGAATTAAAAGAATACTTATCTCAATTACACATGAAAGGGTTCAAGGGCTGAGAACCCTTGAAAAACCTGTAAAATTCGTACTAAGTTCGGCCTTAGGGTTTCTTCAAAACTTCTCTCTTTTATCAATGAAAATTAGAAAACTATATATAGGAAATTGAGGCTGACGGCGTCAAGACAAAATTGGTAACGCCGTCATCTCGCCGCCAAAATACTTCTCGGACTGCCTTGATCTACTTTTGACGCCGTCACGTTATAGCATTTTCCAGGCCGTCACGTATTTTGCTCTTGACGCTCTACCTTGTGACGCCTTCAATTCTGTACTGGGCCGTCATGAAAATTACTCTTGACGCCGTCAGGATTTTCTTCTTGACGCCATCACCTACTGTTCCCAGCAAGGAAAATTAAGACTTTGGCGTTTTCTTCCCTTTTATGCTCCAAAAACGTCCGAATTGCTTCCTTTTCCAGATTTCTCTCCCAAAGTACCTAAAATCACAAAAGGAACGATTTAGGGCAATATTTGATCAAATAAATTCAATTCCGGGCTTAAATGACCCCTAAAAACGGTTCATTTTTCGCCTCATCACCAAACACATGACCGGAGTACCAAGAGCCATTACTGAACACAAGCTCGAAATCCGACAAGGATATCCTCCAATACGGCAGAAAAAACACGGCCAGGCTCCAGAACGAGCAAAAGCTATTCTAGAGGAAGTGCACAAGCTCGTGGTCGCAGGGATCATGCGAGAAGTTTATTACCACAATTGGCTTTCCAACCCAGTGATGGTAAAGAAAAGCGATGGTAGCTGGAGAATGTGCGTGGACTTCACCGACCTCAATAAAGCATGTCCACAAGACTGCTATCCGCTACCAGAAATCGATTGGAAAGTAGAATCCTTGTGCGGATATCCTTTCAAATGCTTCCTAGATGCATACAAAGGATACCATCAAATTCATATGGCCAAGGAAGATGAAGAAAAAACAGCCTTCCACACGAGTCAAGGGGTGTATTGCTACACAAAAATGCCCTTTGGCTTAAAAAATGCAGGAGCCACATACCAACGGTTAGTGGATAACGCATTTGAGAAGCAAGTGGGCCGCAATTTGGAGGTCTATGTTGATGACCTAGTCATAAAAAGCCATACCGAAGAAGAATTGGTGCGTGACATAGAGGAGACGTTTAAGACATTGGGAAGAATAAACATGAAGTTGAATCCCACGAAGTGCACTTTCGGAGCAACAGAAGGCATGTTTCTTGGATACCTAATAGAACCCGATGGTATTAAACCGTGCCCAGAAAAAACAAGAGCAGTCATCGAACTACCTTCACCGCGCACACTAAAAGAAGTCCAGTCACTAAACGGCAAATTAGCCGGGCTAAATCGATTCTTGTCCAAATCAGCGGACAAATCACTTCCTCTCTTTAAAACACTCACGAAGTGCACAAAGAAGGGAGATTTTAGATGGACTCCAGAAGCGGAAGAAGCTTTCCAGCAGCTAAAACAAAACCTAGCAAAGCTACCAAAGCTTGTCACACCCCGACAAGGGGAAGAACTGATCATGTATCTCTCAGCGACCCATGGAGCAGTCAGCGCGGTGCTACTGACAGACAGAAACTCTGTTCAAACACCTATATACTTAGTAAGCAAAGCCCTCAAGAAAACAGAGACTAACTACACCGCTATGGAGAAACTGGTCCTTGCTTTAGTATTTGCGGCTAAGAGACTGCGCAGGTACTTCCCAGCGCATCCAATAGCCGTAATTACAGACCAACCCATCAAGCAGGTTATCTCTAAACCTGATGCATCAGGGCGGCTACAAAAATGGAGCGTGTTATTGAGTGAGCATAACATTTCTTACAGACCTCGCACCGCGATCAAGGGACAGATATTGGCTGATTTCATTATCGAGAAGCCAGATGCTGATACTCCATCAACAATGGTTGACGCACCACTACAAGAGCTGTGGGTTCTATTTACTGACGGATCCTCGTGCGCAGAAGGGTCAGGCGCAGGCCTTATCCTTACCAGCCCAGATGGAACAGAACACACTTACGCACTGCGTTTTGAATTCATAGCCACAAACAATGAGGCGGAATATAAAGCATTACTGGCTGGACTCCGCATAGCAAATCAAATGGGTGTACACAATCTAGAAGCTAATGTGGATTCAAGATTAGTAGCTAACCACGTGTTAGGCGAGTATGTGGCTCAAGAAGAACACATGATCCAATACCTCAATAAAGCCAAATCCTTGATCAAGAATTTTGACAAGTTTTCCATTAAACAAATCCCACGAGGAGAAAATAAAAAAGCAGATGCGCTAAGTAAAATCGCATCCACAAGCTTTGCACACCTGTCAAAACAGGTACTGGTGGAAACCTTGAAGAACAAATCCATCTCCGAGATGGAAGTCTCCACAGTGATAGAGGAAGAGCATCCTACATGGATGACACCCATCATCGATTTTATTAGCAAGGGAACACTCCCTCAAGAACAAAAAGATGCTCAACGGATACGGCGCACAGCGCAGAGGTTCAAACTTCGAGATGGTATCCTATATCGGCGTTCATTCCTACAACCATGGCTCAGGTGCGTCGGACCTCTCCAGGCAGATTACGTACTCCGGGAAATCCACGCTGGCTCTTGCAGCATGCACTCAGGACCACGGTTTATTATAGCGCGCGCTTTGCGATCCAGATACTATTGGCCTACCATGCACCGCGACGCGCGAGACATGATTAGAAGATGCAACGACTGCCAAGTCCACAGACCCATTCCGCGTCGACCACAACATGAGCTAGCACCCATCACCTCACCATGGCCATTCCATAAATGGGGAATTGATATTGCAGGACCCTTTCCAGTCGCGGCAGGAGGACTCAAGTTCCTCATTGTCGCCATTAACTACTTCACCAAATGGATCGAGGCAAAAGCAGTGGCAAGTATCACAGGCAACCAGGTCAAATGATTCGTTTGGGATAACATTGTATGTCGCTTTAGCCTACCTGGAGAAATTATTTCGGACAACGGAAAACAATTCTGTGATAACCCATTCAAAGATTGGTGCGCGCAGTTAAACATCACACATCACTTCGCGTCAGTTAAACATCCACAAACAAATGGATTAGTAGAACGAGCGAATCGTAGTCTGGGTGAAGGAATTAAAGCACGCCTAGACAGACATAAAGGAATATGGGTGGATGAATTATCGCATGTTCTGTGGGCCCACCGCACAGAAATCAAAGTCAGCAATTGCGATACACCTTTTTCTCTTGTCTACGGGACAGAAGCCGTTATACCGGCAGAAATTGGAATACCAACAATCTGTACATCGGAAGTCAACGTCACAACAAACGATGATGAACGACGTATTGACTTAGATCTGTTGGAAGAACGACGCAAAAGGGCGGCTATCCGCGAAGCAAAAGCTAAATCAAAGATGAAGAAGTATTATGATGCAAGAGTCAGAAACACTTCTTTCAAACCAGGGGACTTTGTATACCGCGCCAACGATGCAAGCCATGCAGAAGATACGGGCAAGCTCGGACCCAAGTGGGAAGGGCCTTACGAGGTCACAGAGGCATTAGGCGATGGTGCGTACAGAGTGCGCGACATGAAAGGCCACGAGCTACCACGCACCTGGAACATTTGCAATCTCAAGAGATGCTACCTTTAGGCCACGGCCCACACACCGACACCTCTGCACTTTAGTAAGCGCTCAATAAGTGTTGGTGTATTTACTTTTTTTTTCTTAGGAAATTGTCTTTTTGCTCTTGCAACAATTAATAAAGCGTTGTGGTTTCTAGCTAACTCCACAACACATTTCAACATTATTGCTTACATTATTCATTTATGTTTCAATTCTGTTTACATTATTGCCTACATGGCGTGCATGCACATATTAAGACCACACGAGGGCAGAAAGGATGAGTAAACCTACTAAAGTACTCGTTGAGTAAGAGGGTTGCAAACCTATCAACATCGGGTCACGTATCCCTGTTAAACACCTTACTATCAAGACGTTGGAGTAAGTTAACAAGTACATTCCACGATGGATGCACTTCATCGCACACTGTGCGCGTTTAACAAAACATGGACTCAAGACAATTGACTCCTACATAGTGGAATTCGCAGTACGCTGCACTCCACCACATGGATTCAAAACAACTGACTCCTAAATTTGTACACTAACTTCATACAAGCTTATGACTTTAGTACGCATCTCACAATGAATGCGCAACAACAAGTTTAAAAGAAACTAATAGACCAAGACACTTGGTTACTAAAAATGATAAACGTAGCACGCTACACATTTACTCGCACGTTTAAGGTTATGGACCGAAAATGTTTCTTAAGTTACGGACTTAATGCACAAAGTTCTGGGCTCAATACAAGATACTATATGCACATCGTAACTCTAGATAAGTCTTTCACACAAGGCTGTCAAACTCGCGAGTTTACACGTAAGATCGTACGATCTTACGTGTACACCAGTCAAAATCGTGTAGGATCGTGGTAGGATCGCATCTGAGGTAGGATCATAAGTAAGATCGTAGGATCGCACGTAAGATCGTAGGATCGACACGCGATCCGAGTTCACCTTTTTTTTTCTTTTTTTTTTTCTTTTTCTTTTTTTAATCTTTTAAGTCCATCCCACTTGCTTAGGCAAAAAAAACAAACGTGTGTTTTACTAATGTCTAATGAGTAAACCACTATTGTTTCAGTTTCTAAATAGATTATAGTTTATATATAGTTTTCTACTTTTCTAAATAGATTATAGTCTAAAAGTGTTTAATAGTTTAATTTACTTTACTTTACTGTGATTAAACTAATCAAAGAGTATGTTTTGAAATGCCACTTATGAAACGTTTGTTTTCTTGAAATCATATTATGGCTCATATATTTTGAGACATTTAGGACCTATGTTATGTAATATTATTCAACTAAATCGTTAATGTAACGATTGAAATTTGCCTTTTTTGTGTTTTACTATTACTTTGGTGTTTGAACTTTGAACTTTGTCATTTTCAAGAGGATATTATATGAATTTATCTTTGACGTTGAGTAGAAACGTAAAACAGTTTGACTCGTATATCATTTGTTTACAAAATATGACAAATTGGTAGGATCGTAGGATCGCGATCCGATCTTACGATCTCGATCTTGCAAAGACAAAAACGATCCTGCGCGGGATCGCGATCTTGACAGCCTTGCTTTCACATAATAAAGACAAAAAATCTAAGTATAAAACAATATACGTGCACGAAAGAGTTCCATAATTTCATTTACCAAAAAACTACGAGTTTTTACAAAGCTACAACTACGAGTATACATATCTACACACTATGGATACGCTCGGGGGAATGCTCTGGCGCAGCAGAGCTCCCCGCCTCCTGAAGTTTCTTCAACAACAGCGCATCTTTTGGTGACACGGTCGCCACACTGACTGCAATACCATCCGACCTAGGAAGATGTGCAGCACCCACACCGCAAAGAGTGGCCTTCCCTTTAAGACCCTTCTTCTTTGCCGCCCTCTCTACATGACGCTCCAACACTTCCTTCAGAGGCACCTCCGTCTCAAGAGCGAAGGGGTTAAGGATGTCACGCGGTTGCGCGAACACTGGACCCTGCAGTTGAGACTCATCAGGCTTCAAGAAAAAGTCAGCTTCAGCCTCTGCGTTCTCTGCTATGTGCCTCCCAAGAGTTAATCCCTGCATGATCAATCGGATAGGATAATCTTGGTCGCGCTCCAGCTGAGCAATCTGTGGAAGATCAAAGAGCCTCATTCCTTCCATTGCCTGCACAAGTTCGTCAAAGGCACCAGCATTATAGTCAGGAACTTCAGAGGGGGAAACCTTCAGCAGTTGCGCCTCAGCCAACTCTTCCACAGCCTGCGCCTTGCCATGAGCAACGGCGCACTCCACTACCTTCCCAAAGGCACCCCCGACCTCTGGGGACTCCAATGTGCTCATGGCAGCCAGGCGCAAGCAATGGCTGATCAACCACCTTCACAAACAGCAACAAACGCATTAGAAAAGAAACATAAAAGATACAAGAATTAACGAGGAATGTACAACAAGTACCTGCGCTCCACAATCGTAGACATCAGATGAGGATACAACTCCTCATCATACTCTATGCTCAACCTATGCAGCTTCTCTTCCTGCGCCTCCACAGAGTCTTCTACCTTCTTGCCAAAGACGGCAAGCTGATTGATCAGCTCGGACTTCTTCTCCTCCAGATACTTAACCCCCCAGGCGAGGTCAGCCTTGTACTTCTGCGACTCCCCACGTTCGCGTTGCAGCTCAGCCATCACAGTTAGCTTCTCCTCAGTGGCCTTCTTGGCGCGCTCATCGGCAGCCAATACCTCTGCCTGCGCCTCAGCCACCTGCGCCTTGAGCTGAATGATTTGCTCATCCCTTTGGGCAAGGCTTCCTCCCACCACAATGGTCCGTGCCTTTAGCTGAGTGACCAACTCAGCCTAGCGAGCAGCAACATCAGCCAGCTCCTCCACCAACTCCTGCACAGACATCTGCGCTGCCGCCTTCAAAGGCTCGTCCACATTAGCAGTCTGTGGTGATGCGGCACGATCAGCAAAGGCTGCATCACCATCTGCAGCATGGTCCCTACAAAATGAAGAGGGTGTGGTTAGTACGCGGATACGGCAAATAAAGAAGATTACAGTTATAAATACTTACACAAGTGATGGAGATTTGGCCTGATTCTTCTCCGTGCTAGTAGCAGACATCTCATCTGGCGCAGTTGACTCCTCCTCAGCAATCAAGTGGCTCCTCCTTTTGGAGGTACTAGCAACATAACCACTAGAAGACGCTTCCTTGCGCTTCTCCCTATGAACCTCCGCAGGCTCCAAAATCTCCACGCTGTTGGATGACTCCACATGCGTCTCTTCCTCCACGGGAGACTTCTCCTCAGTAGGAGGGACAACCTGCACTGGCACAACAAGCGCAGCTGCAGGGGGAGAGTCCTCGTGCTCAACAGGCCCAAAAACTGTCAGGTGCCCCGCCGTGGCCTGCAAAATGGGTTGCTCACCCTCCCTCAGGGGACGCACCCCCACCGTCACATGCTTGGGCTCCTTCAGCTTCACAACAGCGAACAAATCCATCTCTGCGACAGACAAAAGACAAATAACAAGAACAAGTTAGTTATTCAAGGGAAAAAAGCAAAATACTTACATTATAGAGGCAATAAAGGATGAGCACCCACCCTGGCTGTTCTCATCGATAAAGGTTGAAACCTCGTCCGCACCATCAAAATAATTATGGCTCAGCCCCATATGCACCAAGAACTCCTCAGGATAGGAGTTAATGGGAATGCGGTTACCATCGATTATGTCCGCATCCGCGGCGCTGTAAGAACCAGGGATAGGACGCTCATCCCTCGGCAATGACCCTTGAGTATAGAACTCAAAGCGCGACGGAAATACAACATCATCTACCCAGAAAAAGTACTCTCTCCAATGCCTTAAAGAATATACTTTCTCGGTGTAACATTGGAGGTGCCCTGCGCGTTTTGCAAAAGAAACCCATCCATGCGACCACATTGTGTGGTAAAACGCACGAAATAGGTCAACTGTCAGATTGATAGCAAGTAACCGACAATTTATTTCAAAATTTGATATCTTAGCCGCACCTATACAGTGCAGCTGTGAGATATGGAGTTGGTAATGATTAAGCACGTTGCTCAAAAATACAGATATGGGTACGCGATAATTCGCGTAATCAAAAAAGTGTGTATATAAACCAATCTTCCCAACGGGGAAATCGGCAATACACGCATCCACATCTGGTGCTTCAGGATGGATGTCCAGAGGAATGAAGTAGTCAGAAGAAAACTGACGTACGTCATCCTCATCCAACCTAGAGCGGAACTCGTGTAACTGAGCAACCATTGTATAAATACGGTGTACTAAATATTGCGCACGCGCAGTTACCTAATGAAAACATAAGATCGACGAGAGAAAAAGCTTCAAAAGTTTTGCAAATGGTGAAAAACGTTTTGACTGTGTGAATCACAGTGAAATGGGGGCGGTGATTTATATAGGCTACCAAGAAACCCTAAATGGGATGCCACGTGGATCTTACTAACAAAACGTGTGGCTGGGAGATGAACGGTACAAACACTTTTCCCCTTTTCTCGAGGCACACGTGGACAACGTCCCCATTTTTCGAAGCACCCTTTGTGATATTTTGGGACTTGATACATAGTTCCAATTTTTTGGGCGGGAAGTATTTAATTTCTTCCCGTCACGCTTACCGCTAGTCTCATTAGTTTAGTATCCGCGGCTAAGAGCCGCGCACACTAGACTGGGGGGACATGATGACGTATAGCCTATAGTTGGGCCACAAGCCCAAATTATAGACATTACTAAGCCCAAACTCACAAAGAGTGGGCTATCATGACAAATGACTTGGGCCATAAATACCAATGGCTTGGGCTCACGAAGCCCAAAGCCCAACTAAAATGACCGGTTAAAGGATAAGGATCTTCTATTTACAGAATAGATATCCTTACCCCGGATAAGCACCACGAGTGCGAAGAGTAAGGAGCAAGAAACCTACACGGTTTCTGCACCCTATACATAGAATGATATATTCTCATTAAAAGGTACGATTTATACAATCCCTAACTCTTCAACTAAACCCTAAAACCGATTACTTACTCTCACGCCGGAGTCTAATCGTGGAAGACAATCCCACGATAAGCCTAACGGTGTTGTTTGCTTTCTTAGTGCGTAGGTTTAACACAATTATATCTAAACATTTGTTGACCACAGCCCATCGTATTACAGTATTACTAGTGAAACTATATCTTTAATTAAAGATTACATAATTGTGTTAAACATAAATTAAGTACTTAACTGATGATAGATGTTACTTGAATCTAAATAAATAGTTAAGCATCTATCTTGGCTAGATGTTGGTAATGACTTGTGGTTGCTCTTAGATCTATAGCTAGGGTTTCACTTTTAACTTTCCATATATTTTATCTAGAAAAGTGTGTGTAATATTTTGACAAGAAGGTATATCTAGTGAGAGTGACATGAGAATCCTTTCACTCTTTATTAAACCCTCTTTTTACTTACTCAGCTTATTTCAGTAAAGCATCTCATATCAAACAAAAACAACAATAATGGTTGTTTCCATCATCCTCCGAAGAGCTAAAAAACGTATCCTTACAAACCCATTCCCTCGTCAACTTGCTCATTTCACCACCTCATCCTCATCACCTTAAAACGAATCTAATTATGGTGATAAGATATGGATGACACGTGTCAAACTGACACTGCCAAGAAACAAAGCTAAAGATATTGGATCGAATGAAGGTCTTGCTTTGATATTTGTTGACCCAATATCAGACTCTCCTGAAGTCGTTGGCGAACATACTCGTGACGTCATTCTGGCTCAAAAAGGTCCGGATCTTTTGCTTATATATGTATATTTTCTTTTGTGTTTTGTTATAAGTACCAGATTTGTAAAGTTTTTTTTCTTCACTTTAATTAATCTAGATATTCTATAGAAAGAGCAAGGTTACTATGGACCCTTTTATCATGCAGCAAGTGATTATCTCAAAGGTTTTGTTTCATGTTATTCCATATGTATTTTTTATTTATTTTCCCTTTATCTATACTAATATATAGTATTATTTATTTGTATTAAATAGGATGAGTTCAGATATCTTACACATTGGTTCTTTTTCATTCTCTACTTTTTGGTCTGTTAATATTGTTTTCATTTTTTCAGAGGGGGTAACTAAGAAAGTTTGTATTCCTTTGCGATAGATGGTGCTTGTTTCAGAGATGGTGTTGTTGGTTTAATAGAAAGGTTGAAGTCTGATGTCTATCTCGAAGATAAACAGGATGGTGATGGTAAAATAAACAATTTGGTGAGCAACAAGGTTTGGAAAAATCTAGTGGACCTTATATCATCTTAGCTACAATATGTTTTTATCCCGTAGATAACGAAATCTTGGTCATAACCGTCTAAATTTGTCACTTTAGACAAGACTGTACCTTAGGTATAAAGAAACACATACTATATAATAAAATTTGATGAACAACAAAATGTATGTTAAAGAGTCAAGTCAAGTAGCTTGGTTCACTTACACCTCTAGATTTGTGTGTATCTTATGTTATTAAATTGAAATTTTGTATTAGTTGGATTTGACGAGGCCTGAAAGCATATACATATTTTACCAGAAAGATCCAAAAAATCCGATAGGGCTCGAGCTTTAACCCAACTTGCTTCGAGTCTTATTTTTAACCTAAAGACTAACGCATAAGGGTCGTTGGGTTGGCTTGTGTTCCAAGCCCAACCCGTTTTTCTTTTTGCCTGTTATTCACAGCCGACATTGAGTCCATGTATGAGTCAGTTTTCTTCAACCTTCGTCTCCATAAAAAGGAGGTGGAGCGGGGGGGGGGGGGGGGGGGGGTTGTCACGTCATTCTTTCAAGCTTAATCAAACATTCGGTTAAGGGTAATCATCTTGTGCATGTGCTTTACTTTTCCTATCGAGATAACAAGTTACTGGTGAGTGTGTGTTTTCTTCAACCTTTGTCCATGTATGAGTCAGTTTTCTTCAACCTTCGTCTCCATAAAAAGGAGGTGGGGGGGGGGGGTTGTCACGTCATTCTTTCAAGCTTAATCAAACATTGGGTTAAGGGTAATCATCTTGTGCATGTGCTTTACTTTTCCTATCGAGATAACAAGTTACTGGTGAGTGTGTGTTTCTTTGTTCGATCGCGATATATTCCGCTTAAGTATCCAGGTTTATTGTAGAGATTACAACAAGTGGTATCGGAGCTCGGTTTTGCGGGTTCGCCGCATTTTTTTTTTGCACCCAGGAACAAATGGGACAACAATGTCGTCCCTAAATTAAAAATAAGTGTCGTCCCATTTTGCTTTGGTGCCACATAGTCTCGTCCCAAACGAATTAAAATTAAATAAGAAAAAACAATTTGGGACGACAATATCGTCCCTTTGTTTTTTGAAAATGTCATCCCATTTTGTTTTTTAAAAACATTTTCTTCTTTTATCAAAAATAGTTTAGAAAGTAAAAATATTAATAATACCTTTGGGACGATAAACTCGTCCCTTTTTTCATATAAGA
Source organism: Artemisia argyi (assembly GCA_030686995.1). Taxonomy (NCBI): domain Eukaryota; kingdom Viridiplantae; phylum Streptophyta; class Magnoliopsida; order Asterales; family Asteraceae; genus Artemisia; species Artemisia argyi. Next base: position 111,205,498 of record CM060699.1, read on the forward strand.
TGTTGTCCCGTTTGTTTTATTTTGTTGACTTGCTCATGGGTCCCAGCTAAATGCCGTACCAAATTTACAAAGGAATGTCGTCCTATATTTTTTTGGGACAAACAAAATGGGACGGTGTGTCGTACCATAATTTTCTTTGGATGACATGTTTGTTTTTTGGGTCGAAATTGGCGTCCCAAAATGCTTGTATTTTTGTAGTATATATAGTGTTATTTGTTTATAGATTTTAACCGGATAAATAACCATAAACATTAGAAGGAAAAAACCTAGGCGAAGGCTATTTGGTGCACGGGATACAAACGAGCCAACTATATATACCCTTGAGCTTTCAAGTGCCTTACACCAACTATAACTAACAAAAGGGAGTTCTAATAATCAACATTATTAGTCCTTCTTAACAGAATTGACATAATGAGTCATAAGAAAAATAGCTACATAAAAAGCCCTTATCACATTCTGTCTACTTAAAATGGATGTTGGCATGACTCATGTAACACCCCAACCCGGCATGGGTCCGGAGCGCTAAAGTATGGTGACATATCAAAGCATACAAAGCATACAACGCAAGCGGAAGACTTAAAAACAAAAGGTTGCAAAGATACACTAAGGGTACAAAAGAAATGCTAACTCTATACAAAAGAATTACAAGTCCAAACAAATCTAAATGGATCAAAATCTAAGTCCAATGCAAATGGTCTTCTAGTCATTGGGGTAGTCCACTAACGCTCATATGCACTTTTCACCCAAACCTAGCTTCCAACCTAAAACCTGCCGCAGGAAAAGGAATGCGGTTGAGCTTAAAAAGGCCAGTGAACAGATATATAACAAACGGATAATCAAAACGTATATAAGTAATAGAAAAGGGAATCATAAACTCCTGCTGAAAAGGATATCATCTGTCAAATGCATAAGAGATCAACGATCAACAGAACCAATATCATAAGTCATCAGAATGAAGAACATGAACAATTGAATAGTAATAATCAAACGAAGTGAGAAGGATCATAAGAATCAGCACAATGTATCATAAGTCAAATGAAACGAAGTATCATAGATATATCAAGCATAAACAAATCATAAGAGAATCAAGAGCACGTATCAACAAAGAAGCGTCTTAACAAGGTACTTGAATAGACAAACTAATCATAAGAAAGCCACGAGCCGACCTGCCAAGGTACTTGACAGATCTCCTACAACATAACCATATATCCTACAAATCCGACATGCACAAAGAGGGAATACCTCTAAGTACCAAATGGAGTAGCTAGCTCTAACATGAAGGAGTGTAAAGCATACACCCACATTCACTCGACAAAACAAATCCAACATATCCGACAAGCCTAGGATGCATCCATACGCCTCCCCCCCTATAAAGCAAATCATACATATCATAATATCCAAGTGTGCACATAATATATCCGACAAAATGGGGACCCGTGGATCAATCACACCTCCACAGAAAGTGTCATGCCATTGGTGCTTCAATTACACGGCCATGGTACCTCCATGACTAGAAATAAAGCTCGAGCATAAGAACATACAAGCATATCATATCATATCTGACAAACATATCATATCCAACAGAACAAAATCATATCATAATAGATGAATAACTAACAGATATCAAATCATAAAATCATATCAAAGGATCATAATCAATGAATCATATCAACAAATCAAAGTCAAAGGGAGCATAGCAATGGCTCAGATGATCATATCAGAGAAATCATATCATGAATCATGTCATAAAGGAATCATAAGAAGGTGTCACACCCCCAGATTTGGGTCGCAGTGGAATGGAACCCGAGGGCGCAACTTTCATGGCAATCAAAGTACAAGGAAATAAAGAATGACCTCTAAGTGAGTCATTTTAAAACAAGCGTTTGGTTTAACATAAAGTTTTACAAAACATCAGAGTTCACGTTCAAAACACAAAATCAAACGCTAAGTAAAGTAAAGACATCTTCATCATGATGTGCATCCATAACGTGACTCTAGCGTGGTCCATACATACTTATGCAAACTGCATCTATTTACCTGAAAATACACGCTAAAACGTCAACATAATTGTTGGTGAGTTCATAGGTTTAAGTAAACAAGTATTTAGCGGAACACAAGATTTTTAGTGGAGATAACCATTATAACAAATACAATGTTAACCCAAAAATAAAATACAATGCCATAAGCTCATGACCCCGAAGCTCGACGTAATCATATGAAATCAATCATAACAATGCCCCTAGTAAGTGTTTGCCAGACACTCGGAAATAATCCGAATGATATGCGTCCGTTTAACAGGTTGGCGCGACCAACTCGGACGGGGTGTCAACCCAAATAGATCTATCCACAGCATTCGCGCTTACACGCATGTAATTAACGGTTCATGATAAAGGGGACTTTAGCGGCAGTAATCGGTAACTCAGGCAATGTAACAGTTTTATACTCATGTCCGCAATAAAGTAAAGCAATGTATTTCCACCCCAAGTATTTGAAATCAAGTAATAAAAGTGTACAAGTGGGGCTATGACTCACCTTAGCAAAAGCAAATCCGATAGACAAAGTAGTAGGAAATAAGGTCCGGTAACTCTAAACGCAACCTAGATAGTACATATGTCTTAGATTCAAAAACAAGGTCAAGCATGCAAGTCATACACTATATTATCACTTGTACATGTTGTTGGAATTTTTATAGTCAAAATGTAGGTAATTAAAGTGATCTCGTATTTAAGTCATCCACCATTTTAGAAAACGTAGCTTATAAATCTCACAACCCAATATTAGTCGTCTTGAAAATATATATTTTGAAAAACTCTAACGCACCTAAATAATATACACAATGTCCTACCATTTATATTTACGTCATTTTAGCCAAAATACACTCTGAAGTGTCCAAAAATCCATTTTAATATTTCCATCAGCTTTCCTAATATTAGCACATAAGCTGTCAAAAAGTATATGTTTCGTCGCAACTTCTTTGGACTATAACTTTTGCGTCGTAACTCCGTTTTTCAAGTTCTATATATTCCCGCGAAGGTAATCAAGTATACTTTAGGTTTTTCAAGGTCTCGGCTAGCCTAAATGTCATTTAACCTCAGTTTTCCTAGCTCAAAAATCGGGACAGAAACCATTTTTCAGAAAATATAGTTTTCGTCGTCAATCTTGAAAATAGCATATCTTTTTCGTTATAAGGCCGTTTCAACCCGTTCAAGCGGCTATGTTTTCGTTATTAAGTCTATTTTCTATATTTCTAGCCCAATATAGTCGCCAAAGTACTGATTTTTCTGTGAAGGGTCGAATGGGACAGATTTGACATCTAAAATGTCAACTATATTTACCAAATCTTTTAGTCATCCTACCTTTTCAACAATAACTCCAAAAATAATATTAGTTCATCCATCATCATCTCAACTAGAAAATAATGATCTAAACCTAAACTTATCAATATTCAAGAGTTCAAGTAAAAGATCATCAAGGATGTTTAAAACTACTAGTTTACTAACATATATATATATATATATATAATGTTTTCATCTTCAACTTCTTTTAGAGATTTTTACTAACCAACTTTCTTATGTTTAAAACTTGTTCAAAAACATCATTTCTTGCTAAAAGATCAAGGTGGATGTAAGATTTTTCAACATGTACCAAGTGATACTAAGTATATATACTAGACAAGCATAAAAATCATGAAAAATCATGAAGTATTAGTAGTGTAAAAAAAATCACTTACAAAGGTGATTAGTGAGATGAGAGTTGTAAAACACTAGTGTAACCCCAAGATTGGTATTAAACCCTTGTTAATCTTGCCCTAAGTATCCTTGAAAGTACCCAACAAACTCTCCTTCCTTCCTTGCTCCTTGTGTGTGTCGAAATATGTATATAGATGGGAGGTGATATTTTTTTTTTTTACAACTAAAAATGAGTACTAGAGCATGGTTTATATATATAGAAAATGTGGTAAAAGGGTGGTCAAAATATCTAATCTTGGTCTTGTGGTTTGCCGAATTTTTAGGAAAAGAGAGGAGGCAAGATTATGGCTCTAGCCACCAAAAATTAATGCCATGTTTCATGGTCTATGGTTGCAAGTATATAAAAAAATAGTGAGTAATTATGGAACAAGGGGAGGGGCGGCTCATAGGGTAATATTGGAAGAAATGAGTTGTAATTTGTATAAAATGTATATATTGAATGTATTGGGTAGTAAAAATATGTATTGGGTATTAGTTTGGTAGTTAACGAAAGTTACACGTAATTAAACGTAATATGTAAAGAATTTAACTTGGCCATCGGAAAATATTTTTGGGACTTTTGTAATAATTTTGGAAGTATAAAAATACCCTAAAAATAATTGTTGAGAAAATCGGGTATGTCATGTGTTACATTCTTGAATAAAAATTAACATTTTGTTGAATTTAAAACCGTAAGTATTTAAAGAATAGAAATTTTGTTTTATAGCATAAAATTATGAATTGGGAAAGGAGCAAGGTACCGGAGCGTTGTGGACTAAAATTAACCTAAGTCCTAGAGTACTTAGAATTTAATTAGAAATTCGCGTCGATTCAAGTAAAAGGCTCATATAAAAATGTTTCAAATCAAACGTCAAGAATTTAAATTCTAGTTTAGAAATTAGTATTGACCTGGGAAATAGCGGGTTGTGACATTCTACCCCCCTAAAAAGGGAATCTCGTCCGCGAGATTCAGTCAGCGTTGGTCATTGGAGTGGTATTGGTGAAGAGATGGGGGTACTTCTGACGAATCTGGTCTTCTCGTTCCCAAGTGAACTCAGGACCTCGTTGAGAATTCCAGCGAACCTTGACGATAGGAATTCGGCTATGTTTCAATTGTTTGACATCACGATCCATAATCTCGACCGGTTCCTCGATAAAGTTAAGCTTGTCATCAAGCTGAATCTCTTCTAACGGAATGATAAGGGATTCGTCCGCTAAGCACTTCTTGAGATTGGAAACATGAAACGTATTGTGCACACTGCTGAGCTCCGGCGGAAGCTCAAGTCTATAGGCCACTGGACCGACTCTAGCTAGAATCTTGAATGGTCCAATGAACCTGGGGCTTAACTTCCCTCGTTTTCCAAATCGTATAACGCCTTTCCAAGGCGATACTTTTAACATTACCATGTCTCCAACATTGAACTCCAAAGGCTTACGTCTCACATCGGCGTAACTCTTTTGACGATCTCTAGCAGCCTTTAGTCTGTTCCGAATCTGAAAAATCTTCTCGGTCGTTTCGTGGACAATGTCCGGACCGGTGAGTTGAGCCTCTCCGACTTCGGCCCAACAGATAGGTGATCGACATTTTCTACCGTATAATGCTTCGAACGGTGCGGCCTTTATGCTCGTGTGATAACTATTGTTGTAGGAAAACTCGATCAATGGCAAATGATCATCCCAACTATTCCCGAAATCGATCACACAGGCACGGAGCATTTCTTCTAGTGTTTGGATGGTCCTCTCACTCTGACCATCGGTTTGGGGATGATAGGCCGTGCTCATGTCAAGGCGGGATCCAAAGGAATCATTGAGTAATTCCCAAAATCTTGAAGTGAATCGACTATCTCGATCTGAAATAATCGAAACTGGTACACCATGTCTAGATACAATTTCCTTGATGTAAATTCTAGCTAACTTCTCCATCTTATAGGTTTCCTTAATAGGTATGAAATGAGCTGACTTGGTGAGACGATCAACGATCACCCAAATTGCATCGTGACCGCTCGGATTTTAGGAAGTTTAGTGATGAAATCCATGGTAATACGCTCCTATTTCCATTGAGGAAGCTCGGGTTGTTGTAGTAAACCCGACGGTTTCTGGTATTCGGCCGTAACTTTGGAACAAGTAAGACATTTGCTGACATAAGTGGCAATGTCAGCCTTCATGTTCGGCCACCAATAAAGCTTCTTAAGGTCCTGATACATCTTATCGGAACCTGGGTGTATGGAATACTTTGACTTGTGGGATTCATGCATGATCAAATCTCGCAAACCACCAAAATGTGGTATCCAACTTCTTTCTTTCAAGCATAGCGTCCCATCTGCTCTTTTTGTAAAACCATTCTTACTTTCTGGCATACCGTAGATATTTTCCTTAGGTCGATTCTCTGCTTTAAGGGCTTCAGTCTGGGCCTCAAGAATTTTGGATGGGAGTGGTGAACAAATTGTCATGCCCAATGATCTTACTCTTAGAGGTTTAAGTCGCTCCTTCCTACTAAGAGCATCTGCTACAACGTTTGCTTTGCCTGGGTGGTATCGAATTTCACAATCATAATCGCTGAGCAATTCTAACCAACGGCGTTGCCTCATATTAAGCTCTTTCTGATCTAAAATGTGTTGGAGACTTTTGTGATCCGTGTACACCGTACACTTAGTGCCATAGAGATAATGTCTCCAAATCTTTAGTGCAAAGACAACTGCTCCTAACTCCAAGTCATGAGTGGTATAATTCTTCTCATGCACCTTAAGTTGTCGAGAAGCGTAAGCTATGACTTTTTCTTTCTGCATTAATACAGCTCCAAGCCCTTTATACGAAGCATCACAATAGACTACAAAATTTTCCATTCCTTCGGGCAATGCCAAAATCGGCGCACTACAAAGTTTTTGTTTCAACAACTGGAAAGCAGATTCTTGTTTCTCTCCCCACTCGTACTTCTGGTTCTTCTGTGTCAATTTGGTCAAAGGCTTAGCTATTTTAGAGAACCCTTCGATGAATCTTCTATAATACCCAGCAAGACCTAGAAATTGTCGAATCTCAGTGGGAGTCGTAGGGGTTTCCCAATCTTTGATAGCCTCGATCTTAGCGGGATCGACATGCAGTCCTTGACTATCAATTACGTGTCCTAGAAATTGTACTTTCCGAATCCAAAAATCACACTTGGAAAACTTCGCATACAACTTCTCATTCTTGAGCAATTCTAAAATAGCCTTGAGGTGTTCTTCATGCTCTTCTTTGCTTTTAGAGTAGATTAGTATGTCGTCAATGAACACAATTACAAATTTGTCCAAATACGGCTTGCACACGCGATTCATGAGATCCATAAATACTGCCGGCGCGTTAGTTAATCCAAACGGCATCACTTGGAACTCGTAATGACCATAACGAGTCCTGAAGGCCGTCTTCGGGATATCTTCTTCCCGAACTCTAAGCTGATGATAACCCGACCTCAAATCAATCTTCGAGTAAAATTTGGAGCCTTGCAACTGATCGAACAAATCGTCGATTCTTGGGAGTGGGTAACGGTTCTTCACTGTTAACTTGTTTAGCTCACGATAATCTATACACATTCGGAAAGACCCATCCTTCTTCTTTACAAATAAAACAGGTGCTCCCCAAGGCGAGGAACTTGGTCTGATGAATCCCTTGTCTAATAGTTCTTGTAACTGATTAGACAACTCTTGCAACTCAGATGGTGCTAGTCGGTAGGGTGCTCTAGCTACTGGTGCAGCTCCTGGAATCAAATCAATCTGAAACTCGACTTGTCGGGTAGGTGGTAATCCCGGCAATTCCTCAGGAAAGACCTCCGGGAAATCTCGGACAATTGGTACATCTTCCAATCGTTTCTCATCCGATTTCTTTTCGGTTATGTGTGCTAGAAAAGCATAACATCCTTTCTTTATGTACTTTTCGGTCTTAATACATGATATTATGCTTAGTCGAGTTCCGATTCGTTCACCACAAATAATCAAGGTTTCACCATTATAAGGGAGATGAACAACCTTTTCATTGCAAATAATTCTTGCGTGATGTTTGGATAGCCAATCCATTCCAATAATGACGTCAAAACTACCGAGTTCAACAGGGATGAGATCGATATGAAACGGATGGTTTAGGAAGTTAAAGGTACAACCGCGGATTATGGTGTCAGAGTCAACTACATCACCGTTAGCTAATTCAATCTTATAGATAGTGTCTAGAGGGATTGGTGCGATGTTAAGTAAAGGAGCAAAAGTAGTAGACACAAAACTTCTATCGGCACCCGAATCAAATAAAACCAAAGCATAATGATTATTGAGAAGGAACGTACCCGTAACAACGTTCGGGTCCTCTCTAGCTTCCCTTCCTCGGAGATTGTAGACTCTTCCCCGAGCTCCATTATTCTGAGTTTCCGCTCCCTTATTCTTATCCTTTGGGCAATTATTCTTGTAGTGTCCCGTTTCGCCGCATCCGAAACATGTACCGGGAATCCTCTGATTTGTTGCGGGAGTAGGAATTCTGCAGTCCTTGGTCATGTGACCCATCTTTTTGCAGTTACCACATATTGGAGGGCATGGACCTGGATTATGGTGACGTTGGCAATTGTCACATTTAGGAAGAGTTCCGCCATATCCCTTTTTCTCGGCTGGGCCTGTTGCATAAGCCTTAACCACTTCTTGTTTCTTGTTTGGTTGTGGTGTAGCATTTCCTTCCTGAGTTGTATTCCATTTCCTCTTGTTGTTTCGGTTGTTGTAGCGGTTGTTGTAGTTGTTGCGGTTACTAGTATTGCCATCTCGAGCAGCCCTTGCTCGAACAACTTGGTCCATTAAATTGTGAGACATTCGAATTGCCTCATCCAGAGTACTTGGCTTAGAAGATGTGACATTTCCCTGAATATTAGGCGGAAGTCCCCAGATGTACCTTTCAATCCTTTTCCGTGTAGTGGAAACCATTTCCGGACAGAGAGTAGACAATTCATGGTATCGTTTAGTATAAGCAGCAATGTCAACTCCTTTCACAGCTAAGTTCCAAAATTCAACTTCCATCTTTTGAACTTCATTTCTTGGACAATACTCAGCCATCATCATTTCCTTAAAATCAGCCCATGGTGTCTCAAAAGCAGTATCAACTCCCACTGATTGAGCATAAGAATTCCACCACGATAAGGCACCGTCCAGCAAGGTACCTGTAGCATATGCCACCTTACAGTCCTCTGCGCACTTACTTGTACGAAAAACCGATTCCAACTTCTCGAACCATCTTACCAAACCAACGGCTCCTTCAGTGCCACTAAAAGTCTGTGGCTTGCAAGCCGAAAATTCCCTGTAAGTACATCCACGAACTGCAGGTTCAACTCTAGTCGCAATTCCACTAGCTTCCCCGCCATTGCCACTGTTGCAATTAGTTTCGTATTCAGCCATAGCAGCAGCAACTTGTTCAGCAACTCGTTGAGCAACAAGTCGATCAATGGCTGCGGTACTCATGTTTTGTTTCTTTGGTGGCATTGTTCTTCTAATCACAAGAAATAACAATGGTTAGTGTCCATGAGTAACAAAGGTCATCACAAGCATATACATATAGCCATGACGTATACAAACCACAATAGGATCAACCACAAGGATAGGAGTAATTCATGACAAGAATGAATCACGATGGGAATAAAAGTCAACCATAATAAATCACCATAGCCATAATATATTCACATCATGAGTAGATACAACCATGAAAATGATAGAAATATATCGCGACAAGGATAAATCATGATAAAAGTATACTGTGATAAGAGTCAACCATAGACATAATCCTAATATGTGTAGATCAACCACAACACACAAGAATAATACATGGAAAATCTCGGCTAACATAGGCCGATATCATCATATAGCATCATACCATAAGTCTACATAACTTGTTACAGTTTTGTACAACATACAAAATATCACAAGCGTCTTTAGTTATGCCACACACCCCGTGGCTAGGATATGGATACAAAAGCTACATAAGATACTAGTCTAGTCTAGCTACCACCGAGTGGAACACCCAAGCGACTCTGGAGCTCTCTGATCTGCCTGGTCAAGCTAGCTATGATGTCATCAGTCAGTCCCTGGCGTGTCTGAGAATCCTCAACAGTCTGCTCCAAAGTGGTAATCCGAGTACGACTCAAGAGCTGCTGATCTGTGAGACGTCCCCTCATGTGACGCTCATGCTGGATACTCTCACGAAGCTCTAAGATCTCATCTCTCCTGCGAGCATCTCGCTCCTCCAACTCAACAATACGTGCCATAGCAATCTCTAGTCGGTCTCTAAGTGCCTCTCGCTCATCATGGGCATCTGCAGCTGAGGAATACTGATCCTCCTGATGCTGTGCGAGCTGACTCTGTAAATCTGCAACCTGCTCAAGAGTCTGGTCCAGAGTAGTCCCTAATCTAGCGACAGTCTGTTGGATGTCACCTCGACCATCCAACGAGAGTGCAACATCCCCCTCTAAGTCGTAGATACGACCCAAAGGGAAATCATGGAGACGATCACAGACTCGGTCAAGTCGGTCCTCATGACGAACCAACCTAGCAATCAATAGAGGGATAGTATGATGAATAGGCTCTCGAGTGACCGGAAGGACTCGGGCACCAGCCATAGATGAGCTCTCACCTAACTCATAGGTACTAGGTGTACCCTCCTCGTACCTCCAATCACTAAGAGTATCTGGAATGAATGACCACATGCGTGCGTCGACTCTACGACGTGCTTTGGGTCGATCAGATGCCTCAGCAGCAGCCTGGACGTAAGGGTCCGATGATGAGGGTAGTATGGTAAAAGACCTCTTACGAGGTGGTAGAACAGTGTCTGGAATAGCTCCGGATGATGGTGGTAGTGGAACAGTAGTAGTCTGACGATAGGTGAAGACTGGTGGTGTAACATAAGAGGGTAACATATATGGAGGTGGTCGAAAGGATGAAGCAGGTAGTGGTGCAACATCATCAGGTGATAGCCACTGCTGAGTCTCTAGGTACTGGTCATATGTCAGTGGTCCGTAGACAGGAGGTGGTGATGGAACTGCTGTAGTCTGAGGGGTAGTAGAGAAAGGTAATGGTAATGAAGATGGTGCAATCGATGGTGATGGGAGGGTAGAGGTAACTGGTACTGATGGTGATATCTGTGGAGTAGGTGCAGTCTCGTCATCCTCAAATGGCTCGGTCTCTGCAGAGATGTCGCCAGAGGGTGCGAGGGATGGAATAGCAGGTGATACTGGAACGGTAGGGGACGATGAGGTATCCTCAATGTCCAAGTCTGAGGGAATGATAATGGGATTAGTGGATGAGGACATGTCGCTGTGACCAGGTCAATAAAAAAATACATACGTATGAGTATAAGTATAATGTAAGTATAAGTATAAGTAACTTGTATAAAATGAGTAAATGAAAGCATGTATAGTAATCGCCTACGCACATCATGATGTAGTGAAGTGTCGTGACCTAGTGGTTATAGTCTAGGGTCAATGATGCATCCTAGTTCTCTATAACCTTGGCTCTGGTACCAATCTGTCACACCCCCAGATTTGGGTCGCAGCGGAATGGAACCCGAGGGCGCAACTTTCATGGCAATCAAAGTACAAGGAAATAAAGAATGACCTCTAAGTGAGTCATTTTAAAACAAGCGTTTGGTTTAACATAAAGTTTTACAAAACATCAGAGTTCACGTTCAAAACACAAAATCAAACGCTAAGTAAAGTAAAGACATCTTCATCATGATGTGCATCCATAACGTGACTCTAGCGTGGTCCATACATACTTATGCAAACTGCATCTAGTTACCTGAAAATACACGCTAAAACGTCAACATAATTGTTGGTGAGTTCATAGGTTTAAGTAAACAAGTATTTAGCGGAACACAAGATTTTTAGTGGAGATAACCATTATAACAAATACAATGTTAACCCAAAAATAAAATACAATGCCATAAGCTCATGACCCCGAAGCTCGACGTAATCATATGAAATCAATCATAACAATGCCCCTAGTAAGTGTTTGCCAGACACTCGGAAATAATCCGAATGATATGCGTCCGTTTAACAGGTTGGCGCGACCAACTCGGACGGGGTGTCAACCCAAATAGATCTATCCACAGCATTCGCGCTTACACGCATGTAATTAACGGTTCATGATAAAGGGGACTTTAGCGGCAGTAATCGGTAACTCAGGCAATGTAACAGTTTTATACTCATGTCCGCAATAAAGTAAAGCAATGTATTTCCACCCCAAGTATTTGAAATCAAGTAATAAAAGTGTACAAGTGGGGCTATGACTCACCTTAGCAAAAGCAAATCCGATAGACAAAGTAGTAGGAAATAAGGTCCGGTAACTCTAAACGCAACCTAGATAGTACATATGTCTTAGATTCAAAAACAAGGTCAAGCATGCAAGTCATACACTATATTATCACTTGTACATGTTGTTGGAATTTTTATAGTCAAAATGTAGGTAATTAAAGTGATCTCGTATTTAAGTCATCCACCATTTTAGAAAACGTAGCTTATAAATCTCACAACCCAATATTAGTCGTCTTGAAAATATATATTTTGAAAAACTCTAACGCACCTAAATAATATACACAATGTCCTACCATTTATATTTACGTCATTTTAGCCAAAATACACTCTGAAGTGTCCAAAAATCCATTTTAATATTTCCATCAGCTTTCCTAATATTAGCACATAAGCTGTCAAAAAGTATATGTTTCGTCGCAACTTCTTTGGACTATAACTTTTGCGTCGTAACTCCGTTTTTCAAGTTCTATATATTCCCGCGAAGGTAATCAAGTATACTTTAGGTTTTTCAAGGTCTCGGCTAGCCTAAATGTCATTTAACCTCAGTTTTCCTAGCTCAAAAATCGGGACAGAAACCATTTTTCAGAAAATATAGTTTTCGTCGTCAATCTTGAAAATAGCATATCTTTTTCGTTATAAGGCCGTTTCAACCCGTTCAAGCGGCTATGTTTTCGTTATTAAGTCTATTTTCTATATTTCTAGCCCAATATAGTCGCCAAAGTACTGATTTTTCTGTGAAGGGTCGAATGGGACAGATTTGACATCTAAAATGTCAACTATATTTACCAAATCTTTTAGTCATCCTACCTTTTCAACAATAACTCCAAAAATAATATTAGTTCATCCATCATCATCTCAACTAGAAAATAATGATCTAAACCTAAACTTATCAATATTCAAGAGTCCAAGTAAAAGATCATCAAGGATGTTTAAAACTACTAGTTTACTAACATATATATATATAATGTTTTCATCTTCAACTTCTTTTAGAGATTTTTACTAACCAACTTTCTTATGTTTAAAACTTGTTCAAAAACATCATTTCTTGCTAAAAGATCAAGGTGGATGTAAGATTTTTCAACATGTACCAAGTGATACTAAGTATATATACTAGACAAGCATAAAAATCATGAAGTATTAGTAGTGTAAAAAAAATCACTTACAAAGGTGATTAGTGAGATGAGAGTTGTAAAACACTAGTGTAACCCCAAGATTGGTATTAAACCCTTGTTAATCTTGCCCTAAGTATCCTTGAAAGTACCCAACAAACTCTCCTTCCTTCCTTGCTCCTTGTGTGTGTCGAAATATGTATATAGATGGGAGGTGATATGTTTTTTTTTTTTTTTTTTACAACTAAAAATGAGTACTAGAGCATGGTTTATATATATAAAAAATGTGGTAAAAGGGTGGTCAAAATATCTAATCTTGGTCTTGTGGTTTGCCGAATTTTTAGGAAAAGAGAGGAGGCAAGATTATGGCTCTAGCCACCAAAAATTAATGCCATGTTTCATGGTCTATGGTTGCAAGTATATAAAAAAATAGTGAGTAATTATGGAACAAGGGGAGGGGCGGCTCATAGGGTAATATTGGAAGAAATGAGTTGTAATTTGTATAAAATGTATATATTGAATGTATTGGGTAGTAAAAATATGTATTTGGTATTAGTTTGGTAGTTAACGAAAGTTACACGTAATTAAACGTAATATGTAAAGAATTTAACTTGGCCATCGGAAAATATTTTTGGGACTTTTGTAATAATTTTGGAAGTATAAAAATACCTTAAAAATAATTGTTGAGAAAATCGGATATGTCATGTGTTACATTCTTGAATAAAAATTAACATTTTGTTGAATTTAAAACCGTAAGTATTTAAAGAATAGAAATTTTGTTTTATAGCATAAAATTATGAATTGGGAAAGGAGCAAGGTACCGGAGCGTTGTGGACTAAAATTAACCTAAGTCCTAGAGTACTTAGAATTTAATTAGAAATTCGCGTCGATTCAAGTAAAAGGCTCATATAAAAATGTTTCAAATCAAACGTCAAGAATTTAAATTCTAGTTTAGAAATTAGTATTGACCTGGGAAATAGCGGGTTGTGACAGAAGGTCAAGAATCAAAAGAGTCATGAGATGTCCCTACTGAAAAGGGAAGAATATATTTACCTTAAACCACAAATGAAACCATATCATAAACATAAGGATCGAAAGTTACTCCTTCTTCAGCGAATCTATACAAATTAGTGATCGGCTTATTATTAAGGACTTATTTAAAATAGATTGCTCATTTTAGTCGGCTTCCCATTTTTAGTAACTTCTATATTCAGTACTTTCCAAAAGTAGTAACTTTCTCAAAATGTCAATATTAGCCCTTTATGATTATAATTAATATTTAATTAGAAATGCTCAAAATGATAATTATAATAGTTTAAGGTTTAATATGTCAAATATCTTAGTTTAGGGTCTAACGTGATAACTTCCAAAGATTAGGGTTTAAAATGTCGAAAGTCTAAGTTCTAACTTTGTCATAAGAAATCAGAATTCAACTTCTCATATTGAACTCCATGCATGCAATCATCCCTTTGTAAATCTTAATACCGATATATAGCCGAAATCGATTTTGACGAAATCGATTTTGAAACCTTCCTTACTTGTTTTAGATCCTAGTTTTAAATCCTTTATTATCATAATACTATAGCAGATGACATTGTTAAATGTATTTATTTTGTTTCAAGAGCAGGTTTGCAATAATCAGTTCTTTACTCGTTTATAGCATGCGTTTAATAACATAGAACCTTTAATCGAATTCTAAATCCTTTTTATAACCCTCTTCATGTTTTAAATCCCATACGATCCACACCTATAATCGATTAGTCACAGGTTTAAAGTCGATCAAGTCGAAGCCAAGAGCATAAAAGATAATCATGACAAAACGGAAAACAACACACGAGTTTTTTTTTTTTTTTTTTTTTTTTTTGGAAAGGAACAACACACGAGTTTTATAAGTTGATTAACATAGTCTTCCTTGTTATATAAGTGTGATGTGTACGCGACTTTATTATTCGATAAAGAAAATAGATACATGCTCGAAATAGAATCAATAAAAAGGGAATGGAACAAGGATGCATATATTACCCTCGTAGTCGCGACACACGAGTAGGAAAGAACACAACACGGTCGTATACCAATCACCAACACCGAAGCTGCACCAAGCCCTCGAATAGGGAATAAACACACGTACTCACACTCTCTTCGAACAGAAATAAGCCACTCGTAGCGTGATAAAAGAAAAGAAGCAGGAAACGAGCTTGACACAAGCCAACCCGACGCCCCACAACCAGGTCAAACCCACGATTGTTACACTTGTCGAAACAGAAAGACATACCTCATCTCAACTCCTTTCGAACCAGACGCAACCCATGACCACACCTTCAACCGAAGTACCGAACCCACGAGCAACCCTTGACAGTAACTTTAAATTACCCACGCCCAAGGGCCCCTCGAATCACAATCATATCATAATCCCGACCTCTGCAAGACACCATAATTGTAAAACCCTAAAATCTAAAACTTGTGAAATGACTATTTTGCCCCTCTAATTTTGAATCTATAAATACGTGTAATATTACAAGCTCATTAAAATGTATTTAACCTAAGTTATAAAATAGTTATTATAACGCCAGACAATTGAATACATCTTATAATCATTTGAATTCGAATTGAACCTAAGAACGTGAACCTTAATACATGAAATCTATCAAGCATTAAATTAAGAACTTGTGACTAATATAAAATCAACTCATCTTGGCCTAAGTTAAAGTAACCTAGCACGTTTATAAGTTATGGGCTGAATATTAACTAAACATGTACACCATATTTGTAACTTATGATAAAATGCTAAATGTATTTCTGGATTGAATTTATAAATCTGGTCTTGAGTCTTCCATAATACACGACCCACTTTCTCCCATTTAACTCCTCACTTTTCTCATTCAAACGTACCTATCTCACTTAATAACTTAACACACATTTAATCCTAATCAAAGTGGCGGCTAGAACCTTTATTCTCTCCCTCCTTGTTCGGTTCAAAGGTAATACAAAAGAAGGGTCCAATTTTGTCTTCCTGTTAGAAGTGTAAATGTGGTACGAGGGTGTGTTGCTAAGGTGTTTTGATCGTGGGAGTGCCCTGATTCGAAGAAGGGTGTTGGTTCTGGTTCGACATATTCTAGTTCAGGTTCTTGGTGTCCTTATTCGACTCAAGGTGTGTGTCGTGAAGGAGTGACAAAGATGGGAATCATGTAAATATTTGTGAGCGTGTACAATGGAATTCAGGCTCGGCATTACTCTTTTGATTCATGTGATCGTCTTGCACATATTCTTGCTGTTGTCTCGATCTAACATTCGACTAAAGGTATACTCTCTCGATTCCGTTTCGAAACCCACTCGATACTTATAATATACGTATATGTTGTAAAATGATATAAGAACTATATAAAAACATGCATGGTATTAATGTTTTGGTCTCACTAAAAAGGTATTATGATTATCTTGTTAGATTATGGACATTATTTTAGTAGTCGTATGTTAGGATCGAACTCGAGATCACGGGATTGCACACTTTACGTATGAGAGTTAAAGTCTAATAATTAAATGTAAAAGTTTGTATTTAATTATTTATTACACAAATATATATAATGATTATTTAGTATTTAAGATAAATGACTAATGATCATTAGACGAATATTAGGAAAGAATGTGTATGATTAATTGGTAAGTCAAGAAGCATCCGGAAGCCCCTTTGGGCCTAGATCCGCTCGGCCAACCCAAAAGGAGGGCACCTCCTTTGTTTCTTGAGCTCCAAGTTTCATACACTATATATACAAGGCTAAGGGTTAAAGGTTTGTATCTCTTGTGCACACACACAAACCCTAAACTTGTTTTTCTTCTTGTTTTCTTGTAGTCGATCAAACAAAAACCCTTAAAAGGTTGATCGATTTTCTTCCGTAAACAAAAGGTTTTGGTTTAATTTTGTGTTCTAAAAACTAGCATTACTTTAAATTGTTTTAGTACGTGTGTACAAGAACGTGATTCAAACATATTTTTGTTTGATTCTTGGATTGAATTACAAAAGAGGTAAGGGGTAATTCTTATAATCCACATAAACCCTAATTAGGGTTCATAAGTTGAAGATTGCATATTGATTCTTATTCGGGCTAGAATCACAAAGGTATGTTTACTATTTATTATTGATTAATTAATTACATGTTATATGATCTTGTTATAATTGATTCCGCTATGCTCACTTGATGTGTTTGGTTTATTTTATATGATTGTCATGATTTATAATTCTAACAGTGCATCTAGAGCCGTTATAATGTGTAATTAATTATTGAAACGCATAAAAATTGGATCTTGATTCGTTTAGTTACATGTTTTTAGGGTTTTTAGATTCCTAACCCTAAATTTTTTTATGGGCCGATTTAGACCTTAAAGTGTTTTAGGGTTTTGGTTTTTGATTTTTTAATATGATTAGAAACCCTAGAATGTCATGTAATTTGTTATGCGTTTTAGTAAACGATCTTGGTGCAATATTTTAATTGTTAAGCTTAATCCATGAAAAAGTGCATATTTGCATGGATTTTATAATTGTTTGATAATTTAAATTGGATATATATATATATATATATATATATATATATATATATATATATATATATATATATATATATATATATATATATATATATATATATATATATTAATTGTTAAGTTATATCAAAACATGTAAATTTATTAATAGATGTCGAATTAGGAAAGACTCCAATATTAAGTAATCAATTATGTGCTATGTGGTATTTATTTAGTTTTGGCTTACACAATCGATTTATCGATTTATGTGGCTCTTTTTCCTAGAAGAAGAAAGCCTTAATTGAATAAATACGTTATACACCTAGATTTGATTATTAATAGGACTATTGAATAAGATTTACATGTGGCTACATGTTTTATACATATTTAATTGTTATGATTATTTATATATGTTTATTTAGTTGTTTTATTTTTTATTTTATATTACTTGTTTTTGTTTATTATTATGTTAGACATGTTTATAAACGAAAAGGGTAATTTTTTGAATAGAAAAATAATACGGACTAAATAAATGGCAAAATTGTTTTGGTTTTAAGAGTAAATTTCAAAGGATTGGTTGATTGATGTTTTTGTACATAGTGTGCGAAAGGCGGACCGAAGGTTGCCATCCAATGTACTTGTAGAGAGGGGGTTTTAAAGCTCATGCACCTACCGGTTCTCTACAACTGCTTGGTTGCCGACTCTAGACTTACCTATATCACTATATTACGTACACTGTCATCTTAAGGGTGAATTCACCACAATTCCACAATGATTATCCGAAACACTAAGCCTTATGGCTTATGCAAAAGTACGATATAAGTGGATGATAATTGTTGGTAATTCTTTAATTGGTGAACCCGATACCTCAATCAAAACTTTGTTATTTTACTCTTAGTAAATTGGTAATAAAAATGTTTTATAAAACCAATATTATGAAGTTGTATGCATGCTTCTTCATACATTATTTTGATTACACGTCAAAATTTAATACCCTTATAAAATTAAGTCGAATGCCATCTAATTAAGAACACTTGAAGTTGTAATTTACGTCATGTGAGAACTTGGCGAGATTGCAATGGAGAAGTGAATTTCATAAATTCATTGCTAGCAGATCAACTGATGTGATGGATTTGTGAGTTTACAGTTTTTAAGTTAGACGACTTAAATTGAGTAGGAAGTGAGATCTTGGACTCAAGGCATTAAGATGAGGATCAAACATGCTTACAATACAAAAGTTTTGTGATTGTAAATCCCATAAATCTAGGAATTGCAATATGATATTGGCAATTATTGTTCGACAATTACCTTGTTGAATACTATCATTACTAGCAGATCAGCTGATGTAATGGTACTATGTCAATTTGGATCCTAGCTTTAAGAAAATACTACGGTTTATATGAATATTTACCAATGGGTATTTTATTTTCTTAAAGACCAAATTATTGAAAATACTGAAATTGAATTTTGTAATTCGTTTTAATGTATTAATGCAACGTTCAAACTGTAAACGCACTTTGGGCTTTGGTAAATTGATCTCGTTCTGTTTTCAAACAAATGTTTGATTAAGAATAATTTACTTAAAAGACAAATGAAGTCTCCTTTCTATGAAAGAAGAGTGAGACACAATCCTATTCATTTTCATGAATGAGAAAGGATAATAGGAATACTAGATATGTCTAAATTCTAATATAACTCATAGCAAATTTTTTAATAGTTAAGAAAAGTGCGAATATTTTTCATAAGGATTTTATCATCCTCATTCGGTGATCAAATTCTTAGTAACAAATATGATATTTGATTAACAGAAAATTATGTATAACATTTTATGAGTTATTATAATTAGAAGCTAGACTAATTACTGCAAAATGTTTAAAGACAAACTGGTTGTTTTGACTATTTTAAAGGTGCTACATACATTGTAGGATGGTAGACCTGTTAAGGAAGAAATTGCATGCCCAATTTTTCAAGTTAATAGCATTCGGTGGATAGTCCATCATTTACGTAGTAGAATACACTCTTTAGTGCATAAGTAATTGTTACGTATGGACATTTAAAGGTGTAGGAAAGTTAAAAGCACAATATTTGTTTTCACTGGATATGAAACATTTACAATGTTGTCAAATTCAGTGGGAGTATGTGTACCTATTATTGAATAAGGAATTATTGTAATGATCTTTAATTCAGTGGGAGTTACAAGCTTTGACATCTTGGTAGCTAAAGATAATTACTTTCTAAGTGTAGACACTCATACTTTTAAGGATAATCTTGTACGTTTCCTTACTAGACATTGTTGTTCTATAACTACTTGTTATGCTAAAATCTATGACACAATCATATTGATCATATAAACAAATGCATGGTGTGTTGTTTATCAATTATATGAGGTTGTTCCATGCACAAGTGGGAGAAATGTTATCTTTAATGTGTGCAAGAAACAACTCATAAAGATATGATTTAATGGATTCTCTTGACTGCAAGGTAAGAGAATAACGTTCTAATATGAATTATACTAATCTAATTCAAGAAACACTTGGTGTTACTATTTATGTTATGTGAAAGCTTAGCTAGATTGCAACAACAAGGTGAATTTCATATTTTCATTACTAGCAGATCAACTGATGTAATTGAACTATGAGAATTTGTAGTTTCTAAATTAAATACCTATTAGAACATGTGTCAACATGATATCAAGACTACTTTAATTTGTATATTTATGAATTCATGGAATGACATAAATTAATAAAGTAATCTATTGCTGCTTCAATCTGAATATTTATGTGTTCTTGGAACGACATAAATAAAGAAATAATGTTATTTACATTATTGTGAAGTAATATATTAACTTGAAATTGCTATTGAAACCAAAAGATGGTGTTCACAATTACTTTAGTTAAATGATTCACCTCAAACAGTCAAATAATTATTAGTCAACCACTTGTGAATGGTCAAGTATAATAGTCAAACAGCTGAGGCAAATGCTTCCGTGAAATACAGTGTTTTCCCGGGTCGTAATGTCCCAACGAGGTGTGCGATGTTTTATTATAAACGAATCTGTGATTAGTGAATGTGAACAGGAAAGGTATAAAGTGTGTGTGAGATTAAACTAGGGTTTTATAACTTAAAATAACTTAAATAAACTATTTTAATGATTACGTGAAAGCTAGGTATCTAAAACGTATAAACGTACACCAATTTAACATCAGACGCGATTGCGTACTGAGAAAAAGGTGAGTTTTAAGAAAAACAAAACTACAAGGGTTAAAAATGAAAATTCTATAAACTTAAACTTAAAATAAAATTAAATTAAAAAGAAAACTATTTTTTAGATTATTATATTATTAATTATTTAAATAAAAACTATTTAACTATTTAATTAGAAAATTATAAATACTACAAATTAAACTAAAAACTTATAAAAATATTTTCTAAACCTAAAATAGAACTTGAATAAAGTATAAAAAATAAAAATAAATCTTTTTGTCTTTTTATGAATTTCTTATTAATTAAAAACTATTTATATTAATTAAACTAATTAAACTGTTTTAAATTACAAATAATATAAAACTAACTTAGAAAATTATGGAAAAATTTATAAAACTATTTTATGACTTATAAAAGCTATAAAAAATATAAAAACTAGGTTTTGCTATATAAAAATTAATTATGCTATTAAAAACTTATTTATTGATTAATTATTAAATAAATTAATATTAATTATAATAAATACTAAATTACAAAATAAAAATCTAAGAAAATTATTAAAAATACTTTAACCTAAAAGGAAATTAATAAAAATATAAAAACACAACTTACTTAATTAAAATCTAAAAATGAAAATTAAAATTAAATTAAATTAAATAGAAACTATCACTTATTTTTATGTTGTATTTTTTGGATTTTCTTTTACAAAACTAATTTATATATAAAAACAACTAACTTTTGTAAAAATAATTAATTTATAACTTAATAATAAGCTGTGTGTAAGCTTATTAGTGTGGCAGTTGACCACAGTTGACCAAACAAGGAAATAAGCTCAACTGAGCTTATGTGGGACCCACTTTGGATAATTATGGTACTAATGAGTTGGACTTGTCAAAGCTTGATTTGACCAAATAAGCTCAGTAGATAAGCTGACAAGCACAAATAAGCTAATCCAAAACTCAAATACTACACAGATTGGGGACAGATTATATGATCAATTTCAAGTGGGGTCCACTCTGATTCAGGTCAAACTAAAGGTCAATCTAGGTTCCCTGGTAGGAGGGGAGTTGTAAGAACCTAACTAGAGGGTGTGGGACCCACTGAGGTGGTCACAAAACACCACCAAAGGTGGTGTTGTGACTGAGGTCTGATGGAGCAGGGCACACCCTTGCCCTGCAAGTGTGTGTGGAGGCCTGTGGGGCCCACCCTAAAATTCACAAAAATATAACAAGGTGGGGAAAATAAAGTTGAAGTGGTAGACTAAGATTGGGAACAAATTTCAAGTCTTAAAACCTTCTCCTAAATTCTAAAGAAATCTGGGAGTTTTGGGAAAAATCTGAGTTGAGCAAATCTTGACTTTTAATGAAACTTGGTGTGTTGA
The DNA here is from genome assembly GCA_030686995.1 of Artemisia argyi. Classification (NCBI taxonomy): domain Eukaryota; kingdom Viridiplantae; phylum Streptophyta; class Magnoliopsida; order Asterales; family Asteraceae; genus Artemisia; species Artemisia argyi. The sequence goes on from CM060699.1 coordinate 111,227,734, forward strand.
CTTATTTGAGTTTCTAACATTCACTACTGATTAATTAAGTTAATATAAGCTATATAGAACCTATTTTGAGCTTAAGCTACAACTAATGAAGTAATATGAGGATTTGTGGATCACAAATCCCTCACAGTTAACTGTGAGGGGTGATCAAATGGTTCTTTGACTTTTTATACTAGACTTACCCAATTATATGACTTAACTAACTGTGTTAGACCTATTATGACTTGCCTAAACCAGAAACAACAACCACAACACCTAAGAACCTATCCAACTCAGCAAAACCAAACACCCCTTCTTGTGAATCTGTTAAGAAGTTTTCAAAGCAACTCAATGTTGTAAGCCTTAAATCTAATTCCTAACACTATATTGATATTATTAAAGATCAAATGAACCAGAACCAATCACAATACAAGCAGATAACAAAAGTTTGTCAAATTTAAGTTACACACTGTATGATTTTCAATTTTTAGAACAAATGATTTCCTATGAACACAACACTAATTTTACTTGATATTATAACTTAACAATACTAATTAAACATGAAATCACAAAGATCAAAGCAATAAACTTACATTTACAGTGAAATGTAAAAAATGGTAAAAAGGCTTACAATGGAAATTGTACTGAGCAACAATGAACCATGGACCAAACTTACTTCCTAATGTCTCCCATAAGACAATTAACCCAGAAACAATCCAAAACAACACCCTGCTCAATCCTTCTTTTTTTTCTTCACTCTATTTTTTTATTTTCTCTATTTAACTTATTATTTTTGGTATTTTTGCTTTTCTATGGTAAATAGCTAAGTAAGGTTTTCTTAAGCTTATTTAAGCTTTGTCAAAGCTTTTATGAGCTTATGAACTCAATAACGATAACAAATAACAACAAACAATGCTAGTGAGATTTTTGAGAATTTAAGAAATTTGCATAAACTGAGACAGCAAAGGAAATTTGAAATTAACTTTAATTAAAGATTAAGATACATGAAATTGACTGAGTACAAACTATTTTATTTGAAATTACAACTGAATTAAAAGTTTTCACTACATACGACCTAATTGAACTAAACCTAAACTAATAATCCATCACCACTGCCTCTTTTGCCTTTTGTAGAGTTTTTCTGAGCATTGTGGGACCCACTTGTCATTTCCCACCATATCCAAGCCGTTGATATGGTCTAATTAATCCCCACCGTTTAAATATCAAACTTGGCGCCAAAGTCTCCCTAGAGTACTGTAGATTACTTGGAGCGGGTTTTAAGGCATTAAATGGTTGTTGGAGTGTTATGGAGGTGGAGGTGTGAGGTGGAAAGGTGGGTGATGAGGTGGAAGGTGGTTTTGGTAGCAGCGGTGGTGGTGGTATGGTTTGGGAGGGAAGGCGGTATAAGGGTGGTTTTGTTTGTGGGTTTGACCGGGTTGACCAAGGGGGTGGACTGGGCTGGTTAGTGGGCTAGGAATTAGTGGGTGGGCTGTTTGGTGTTTGGGTAGTGGATTAGGATTTGGTGGATTTATAATAAAAGGGTCCGTTTGGTTTTTTGTAACTTGGAAAACAAAAGGACCAATTTTGTAATTTAGGTAAAGTTGAAGGTTTGGTTTTGTAAGTTTATCAAAGTTCTTATAGGGACCAAACTTGACAAGGGTGAATAGTACAAGGGTATTTTTTATGTTTTTCAATTTTTTAAATACCGGGGACTATTTTTGCCAATTCACCAAACTTCAGGGACTGATTATGTAATTTCACCAAACTTATCACCAAGGACCATTCCTGCAAAAGATTATTAGTATAAGGACCAAAATTGATTTTCTCAAAGTTTTTACATCCCAGGGACCATTTCTGTCAATTTCCAAAGTATAGGGACTAAACTTGTAATTTTATGAAACTTTGCACCAAAGGACTAAATATGTAACTTTATGATTAAAAAGGACCTTTGGTGACTTTTTCAAGTTTTTAGAATAACCAGGGACTAGTTTTGACAATTTATGAAACTTGAGGGACTGAAACTGCCAATTATGCAAACTTTGTACGTTTTTCATCTGTTTTTGCATATTTTGTATTTGAAACATATAAAACACAACTTTAAGATATTTTAAGTATTTTGATATATATTTGAGTGTTTTTGTATGTTTTGGCAGTTCAGATTAGTATAAAATGATGAGTATTTAGACACTCATCAATCCCCCACACTAAACTATTGCTAGTCCCTAGCAATCTATTGAGAAAAACTTAATGGATTTGAAAAACTCTTTACCAAAAGCCATCACTTCTGGAGTAGCCAGATGTAAGAACTGTGGCACACCTGATAACCGTGTGATTTTGAGCAAACCACCAGCTGTCAACGGATTTGATTAGTCTTTACCAAAAGCCGTTTGCTTCTGGACTAGCCAACTCTTGATGGAATAGTCAACATCTTGGTGAGCTGATTACCAATTATGGTTTTTCCACGGCCTTTACCACAAGCCATAATCTTGCGGGCTAGCCAACTCATTAGCTTTTGAGGATAATGGGAAGTTGAGGAACCATACAATTTTTGGCAAATTGCAAGCCATAAACGGGTTTGAGTTATCTTTACCAAGAACCGTTTGCTCCTGGATTAGCCAATCCTGTTGTGGGTTAGACATGGAGGATTGATACCATTTATTGCGTTCTAAGTGAGAAAAAATTTAAAATTTGGGCTAAAATGGGGGTTCTTGATGGAACATGTGTTTAAATTCGTTAGAATAACGAATCTCCCCCCACACTTAGAACTGAATATTGTCCTCAATATTCAAAGTACCGGGTGTTAAACCGAGCTTAGAACGTAAGAAGAAAATACTCTATAGCCTTTATTTAAGATGTATATACATACAATTATTTTTTTAGATAAAACTTCTTAAATAGAAGTTATCACTATATGTACATTTTTTTTTTTTTTTTTTTGTGAGATATATATATATATATATAACATGTGGGGTATCTCCCCCACACTAGGGTGGTACACGGGTGAAAACCTATATACATGCTAATGTTTTTGATTACCGAGTCACTAACTTGACTCGACCCCGAATTCATTTGTCCATGGGGAAGTATGATGTGGAAGAGACAATCTGCATCGGACTTTCATTCAAGACGTTTGGATAAACATTTGAAGCACGTGAAAGTTCCACACCGATGATATAAGTAACCGGCTCATAATTTATAAATGAGAATGCCGGGGTCAAAGATAATGTCCTCATTCCCGAAGGAGTGAAGAACAGGATAGGGAACAGAATATATGAAGAAAAGAAAGAAAGTCATGATGAAAATCATGATTAACTCCTCATCTTCAATAGGAGAATTCATTGTTTCATGAATCTCCTCGTTTAAGCTCGTTTGATCAAGACATATTATGGGTATGTCTAGATCAAAATAAAAGTTATCATACTCCGGTGGACATATGATATGAGTGAGTTCACCGGAGAACTCCTCAAAGGTGAATGATTCGAATTCGGAATTCAATTGAGTGAGTTCATTGGGGAACTCCTCAAAAGTAAATGATTCATAAACGGGAAGAGAATTATAAGAATGAGAAGTGGTGATACCACTTATCTTCTCTTCCGTTTGATCAAAATGGAACGTTTGCAATTCCGGAATAGAATCATTGATCAAAATCTCACTATCCTTGACGGGGATAGGAGATGAAATAGGTTTTTCATTAAAAGCCTCGATTCTAGAAATGAGGAGATTAGCATTTAATAATGTAAGACGAAGAGATTCGTCTTGGATTATTTCTTCCTCATTCTCTTCTTCTGAGTTGACAAGCTCAGAAGGTAATTCCCCCATATAACTTATGTCTCCACAAGATAAAGAATAGTTCTCATCAGAATCAGAGAACATTTCAATATGATCATTTGGAAAGACAAGAGGGGGAGGAATATCACACACATGATCAAGAATTCCCTGTGACTCACTTGGGATTGGGACAAGGTTCTCAACACTAGACTTTATGAATTCGTCCGATTCCTTTGCAGGAACAGTGTCAAGATGCTCGTCCCCCATGTTCAGAGAGTGAGTGGGAACCTCGGGTGTGATAACATCATACTCAGGGAGATGAGAAGGACTAGCAGTAATGGAGTCTACAAGTTCCATTATTTCTACTGCTGGTGATTCAGTTATATTCTTTTCTCCCTGTATATGCATGGAAGGAGTCTCAACTGATGAACATGATGAGGTATCATCACTTTCATCATCCACATCGAGAAAAACAGCATTTTGAAATTTGGTACGTGTTATAGCTGCTTGTTCTAAGACTAGTAATTCTTCCATGCTTCTTTCGTCTCTAGCAGCATGTTTTTTAGCAAGTAATTCCGTGACAGATTTATCACGAGAATATTGAGTGAGTGGAAATTGTGGGGGTGTGGATGTGTCAAAACCGGAGGTTGACATTGATCATCATTATGAGGACCTCCACAACATACACAAGAAGAACTTGGTGCATTGTGAGACGACATATTAGCAAACTCCTCCTTAAGATCTTTAAGTTTCTCAAGAACCTCTATATAAGGGTCTTGCTGGATGTGAGGAGTTGCTTGAATTATTTGGCACTGTGGAGGTGGGTCTTGAAACGAATAGTCGTAATTGTTACAAGGAAATGGATTCCTTGTTTGACAATCAGAGCTAAAGTGTGGACCTCCACAGTACTCACAACAGTTGAACTGATGTGGCTGTGAGTCGTATGTGTTTGAGTCATAATTGTTATTAGGAACCTGCTCATAGACAAGCGTGTCTCCTGATTGACAATCAGAACTATAGTGTGCACCACCACAATACTCACAACAGTTAAACTGCTGAGTCTCGCTTGGTGTATTTTGATACGAAGCATCATTGAGATTTGGATAATATGATTCTTGCTCGTATGAATGTGATGGGTAGTTGGAAAAATTTGAGGAGTTTTTGAATGCGTTTTGATTAGGATCATAAGCAATGAATTACTCGATCCACAAAACAAACAACTCCCGTCTTGAATATCATTACCACATTGTTCACATGTACACCAACGACATGGAAAACCGAAAAGCGGCTCACCACAACCGACACAAGAAACAAAAACTGGAGGTGGGACAAGTGGTGTGCTCTTAGAGCTAGGAATTTCCACCACTTCTGTTATGGTCTCGGGTTTTTGTTTTTGATAAATGTGAAGATTAGGCAAATCGTTCTTTTCAGTCACTGCCCTAAGCTCTGTACGTTTGCTTGACAAACTTTTAACCGTAAACCGTGAAAGATCAGGATTGATTCTTGAAGGTTTAGGAGCATTTGTGAGCTCAGGTTTTTGGACAACCGTGGTTTGGACGTATTTAGCACCTCCATCGTCAGAGGAAAGTACAAGGTCCTTTGTCACCTCGGTTTCATGATCTCTTTCCCTCACCGGAGAGGGAATAGGAATCGAAGGTCCATCATAATCAACATGACATCTCGACATTTTTGACAAGGCCATAAGTTTTTCAACTTCGCTTTTAAAGGCCCTTTGTTTAAAGAAATCGTCATCGAGAGATGCCATTAGAATTAATTATGGGACAAGTAGAAGAAAGTAGAATCAAAGGGTTTAGGGGATGAGAAATGAAGAATCAAATAGATAGGGGGAGTAAAGGTGAATATTTTTGTGTTTTGTTTTATAAAAATATGGATAAAATATGGTAAATATACAATGAATGTATATCCAGAATCACTAATACGCAAAATCGTTAGAATAAGCGCAGAACCTCCCCGGCAGCGGCGCCAAATTTTGATTTGCCTCAAACAGTCAAATAATTATTAGTCAACCACTTGTGAATGGTCAAGTATAATAGTCAAACAGCTGAGGCAAATGCTTCCGTGAAATACAGTGTTTTCCCGGGTCGTAATGTCCCAACGAGGTGTGCGATGTTTTATTATAAACGATCTGTGATTAGTGAATGTGAACAGGAAAGGTATAAAGTGTGTGTGAGATTAAACTAGGGTTTTATAACTTAAAATAACTTAAATAAACTATTTTAATGATTACGTGAAAGCTAGGTATCTAAAACGTATAAACGTACACCAATTTAACATCAGACGCGATTGCGTACTGAGAAAAAGGTGAGTTTTAAGAAAAATAAACTACAAGGGTTAAAAATGAAAATTCTATAAACTTAAACTTAAAATAAAATTAAATTAAAAAGAAAACTATTTTTTAGATTATTATATTATTTATTATTAATTATTTAAATAAAAACTATTTAACTATTTAATTAGAAAATTATAAATACTACAAATTAAACTAAAAACTTATAAAAATATTTTCTAAACCTAAAATAGAACTTGAAGAAAGTATAAAAAATAAAAATAAATCTTTTTGTCTTTTTATGAATTTCTTATTAATTAAAAACTATTTATATTAATTAAACTAATTAAACTGTTTTAAATTACAAATAATATAAAACTAACTTAGAAAATTATGGAAAAATTTATAAAACTATTTTATGACTTATAAAAGCTATAAAAAATATAAAAACTAGGTGTTGCTATATAAAAATTAATTATGCTATTAAAAACTTATTTATTGATTAATTATTAAATAAACTAATCTTAATTATAATAAATACTAAATTACAAAATAAAAATCTGAGAAAATTATTAAAAATACTTTAACCTAAAAGGAAATTAATAAAAATATAAAAACACAACTTACTTAATTAAAATCTAAAAATGAAAATTAAAATTAAATTAAATTAAATAGAAACTATCACTTATTTTTATGTTGTATTTTCTGGATTTTCTTTTACAAAACTAATTTATATATAAAAAAAACTAACTTTTGTAAAAATAATTAATTTATAACTTAATAATAAGCTGTGTGTAAGCTTATTAGTGTGGCAGTTGACCACAGTTGACCAAACAAGGAAATAAGCTCAACTGAGCTTATGTGGGACCCACTTTGGATAATTCTGGTACTAATAAGTGAGTTGGACTTGTCAAAGCTTGATTTGACCAAATAAGCTCAATAGATAAGCTGATAAGCACAAATAAGCTAATCCAAAACTCAAATACTACACAGACTGGGGACAGATTATATGATCAATTTCAAGTGGGGTTCACTCTGATTCAGGTCAAACTAAAGGTCAATCTAGGTTCCCTGGTAGGAGGGGGTTGTAAGAACCTAACTAGAGGGTGTGGGACCCACTGAGGTGGTCACAAAACACCACCAAAGGTGGTGTTGTGACTGAGGTCTGATGGAGCAGGGCACACCCTTGCCCTGCAAGTGTGTGTGGAGGCCTGTGGGGCCCACCCTAAAATTCACAAAAATATAACAAGGTGGGGAAAATAAAGTTGAAGTGGTAGACTAAGATTGGGAACAAATTTCAAGTCTTAAAACCTTCTCCTAAATTCTAAAGAAATCTGAGAGTTTTGGGAAAAATCTGAGTTGAGCAAATCTTGACTTTTAATGAAACTTGGTGTGTTGACTTATTTGAGTTTCTAACATTCACTACTGATTAATTAAGTTAATATAAGCTATATAGAACCTATTTTGAGCTTAAGCTACAACTAATGGAGTAATATGAGGATTTGTGGATCACAAATCCCTCACAGTTAACTGTGAGGGGTGATCAAATGGTTCTTTGACTTTTTATACTAGACTTACCCAATTATATGACTTAACTAACTGTGTTAGACCTATTATGACTTTCCTAAACCAGAAACAACAACCACAACACCTAAGAACCTATTCAACTCAGCAAAACCAAACACCCCTTCTTGTGAATCTGTTAAGAAGTTTTCAAAGCAACTCAATGTTGTAAGCCTTAAATCTAATTCCTAACACTATATTGATATTATTAAAGATTAAATGAACCAGAACCAATCACAATACAAGCAGATAACAAAAGTTTGTCAAATTTAAGTTACACACTGTATGATTTTCAATTTTTAGAACAAATGATTTCCTATGAACACAACACTAATTTTACTTGATATTATAACTTAACAATACTAATTAAACATGAAATCACAAAGATCAAAGCAATAAACTTACATTTACAGTGAAATGTAAAAAATGGTAAAAAGGCTTACAATGGAAATTGTACTGAGCAACAATGAACCATGGACCAAACTTACTTCCTAATGTCTCCCATAAGACAATTAACCCAGAAACAATCCAAAACAACACCCTGCTCAATCCTTCTTTTTTTTCTTCACTCTATTTTTTTATTTTCTCTATTTAACTTATTATTTTTGGTATTTTTGCTTTTCTATGGTAAATAGCTAAGTAAGGTTTTCTTAAGCTTATTTAAGCTTTGTCAAAGCTTTTATGAGCTTATGAACTCAATAACGATAACAAATAACAACAAACAATGCTAGTGAGATTTTTGAGAATTTAAGAAATTTGCATAAACTGAGACAGCAAAGGAAATTTGAAATTAACTTTAATTAAAGATTAAGATACATGAAATTGACTGAGTACAAACTATTTTATTTGAAATTACAACTGAATTAAAAGTTTTCACTACATACGACCTAATTGAACTAAACCTAAACTAATAATCCATCACCACTGCCTCTTTTGCCCTTTGTAGAGTTTTTCTGAGCATTGTGGGACCCACTTGTCATTTCCCACCATATCCAAGCCGTTGATATGGTCTAATTAATCCCCACCGTTTAAATATCAAACTTGGCGCCAAAGTCTCCCTAGAGTACTGTAGATTACTTGGAGCGGGTTTTAAGGCATTAAATGGTTGTTGGAGTGTTATGGAGGTGGAGGTGTGAGGTGGAAAGGTGGGTGATGAGGTGGAAGGTGGTTTTGGTAGCAGCGGTGGTGGTGGTATGGTTTGGGAGGGAAGGCGGTATAAGGGTGGTTTTGTTTGTGGGTTTGACCGGGTTGACCAAGGGGGGTGGACTGGGCTGGTTAGTGGGCTAGGAATTAGTGGGTGGGCTGTTTGGTGTTTGGGTAGTGGATTAGGATTTGGTGGATTTATAATAAAAGGGTCCGTTTGGTTTTTTGTAACTTGGAAAACAAAAGGACCAATTTTGTAATTTAGGTAAAGTTGAAGGTTTGGTTTTGTAAGTTTATCAAAGTTCTTATAGGGACCAAACTTGACAAGGGTGAATAGTACAAGGGTATTTTTTATGTTTTTCAATTTTTTAAATACCGGGGACTATTTTTGCCAATTCACCAAACTTCAGGGACTGATTATGTAATTTCACCAAACTTATCACCAAGGACCATTCCTGCAAAAGATTATTAGTATAAGGACCAAAATTGATTTTCTCAAAGTTTTTACATCCCAGGGACCATTTCTGTCAATTTCCAAAGTATAGGGACTAAACTTGTAATTTTATGAAACTTTGCACCAAAGGACTAAATATGTAACTTTATGATTAAAAAGGACCTTTGGTGACTTTTTCAAGTTTTTAGAATAACCAGGGACTAGTTTTGACAATTTATGAAACTTGAGGGACTGAAACTGCCAATTATGCAAACTTTGTACGTTTTTCATCTGTTTTTGCATATTTTGTATTTGAAACATATAAAACACAACTTTAAGATATTTTAAGTATTTTGATATATATTTGAGTGTTTTTGTATGTTTTGGCAGTTCAGATTAGTATAAAATGATGAGTATTTAGACACTCATCATTAAACATGTTTATGTTTTATTGTAAAGATATAAACATAAAGTCTTTTAATTGTTACAAGACTTATAATAAAGTAAGACGTTATCTTGTTATGTTTTTTAATTAAGACATATACATGTAGTCATTAAATTGTTAAATGACTTATAACGTATAGTGGGATTATAACAGTTTATGTTTTCTTGTAAAGACATGGACATGAAGTAACTTTGTAAAAAGTACTTGTGTTATAAAACATGTAATTGGCTTGGAACTTATTATACCATTAAAATGCATTAGTTGGTAAATAGACAAGTCAAAAGGAAATATGGTTATCTTAAATATTGTTAGATTGTCTTACAATATTAATACTAATGAAATACCAAATGTTTATGGTATGTTCAGTTAGGAAAATCAAACTCTTGTTATATTGTTTGATTAAAGATAACTATGACTTCTTTTCTTTCAAAAGTTATCAAGGTTAGAGTGTTGAGTATGACTTGGACATATTTATAAAACTCAAACATAGAAGGTTTATAAGACATTATTATATGATGGAATGTGATGAATGTGTGAATCACATTAAGTCTTAAATTGAAGTTTTAAATTTGTTTAACTGCTTATGAAGAGGTTATTAACAAAGTTAAGTCAGGAACTGTCAATATGTATTTGTAATATCCCAAAAGAGAATATTGTGTTGTTGCTTTATTTGCTAAGTATTTAAAGATAGTCATTAAATTGCTAAAAGCAAGTGGGAGTTTTGATCTTTAAAAGATAAAATTACAAGATACATAATCTTCTAAAATACACTAGTAAATATCATGATGAAGTTTGACATTTGAATGTTAAATCTCAACATGATAATAAAGTTTGACATTTAAATGTTAAATGTTAAATCTCAAAATGATGGAATTATCATTCATCGAATAGTAATATATCTCAGATATTTGATTAATATGTTGAGGGCTATGATTTACAGGATTATTGTAAACCTGATAATCATTATGATACATTACCAAATATGAGATTGGGTAAAGTATACATGATATGAATGATTAAGATGTTGTCCATAAAGATAATCAATTTTTGAAACTTGGTTTATCTTAATAGTTAGACTAGAAAATGAAGATGAATTTCTTCAAAGATAAGGTAACCCTTGTGATTTAAATCTTTGTTAGAAATCATATGGACAATATTGTACACGCATTTAATGCATGTCTTATGACAAGAATATTAATCACAATTAAGCGATTAACTGTGATTGAATATTCTTTTCTAAACACATTAAATATATAAAGATTATAATTGTCATATTTATGAAATTGACAATAGAATATCAAAACTCTTTCTTGAGTGATTACTTGAGCGTGGACGATAAGTAATCAAAGGGAGTTTATGAATTCAAATAAATCTTTGGAAGTGTACAAAGTGCAATAATCCATGGATGGATAAATGCATGCATCTAGAAGACTCTTATGTTTAATTATTAAATTCATGTTTTGATTTATAATTAAAATAGGATAATTTCTAAGTATTCCTAAAAGCTAGTGGGAGTATTATGTTTAATTTCTTAAATCATATATGTTGTGGAACATATAAAAGTAACATTCCATATAAGTTAAAAGTTAACTCTTAGTTTGGAATGAAACTTTACTTGTAAGATTTAGGAAATAAGACATACAACCTTGGAATGGATGTTTATTGTTGAAACATGAGCGGTAAATGAATCTAATATAACATGATAAATTATTTAGAAAGTCTAAATAGATATGTATGACATGAATAAAACCTAAGTATGACTTGAAGATTTTTCATGAATATCATGTTTTGTTGTATCATGCTTGATTACAAGATGATTTAGCAATATTAATATCTATTAAAAGGTTATTAGATAACTTGTGTAATATTTTAAACGAATATGTTTGATTATAAAATCGCATCCTAAATCTGGAACAGCTTCCAAATTCTATAGATGAACAATTTTTCAATTGTTGTGAAAATTGTCATAGCCAACAAACTTGAAAGTTTGAAGGGCATCAAACATTACACAATAGATATTAATGTTTACGGGAAGTTTTATAGCATATTGTTGATTGTATACAATGATGCTAATGAAATTGAGATAACACTCAATACTAGTTATGGTAAGGATTTCGTCCTTGGCTATTACTAGTTATGCTTACTAAAAGTATAGTTGCATTATACGTTAAGAGAATAAGAATACTTTAAACTTTAAAATGTTTGGAAGTTTGATTATCATAAATTGGTGGTTAAATATGTCACACATTTTATAAAATATTATATGGCATTATCAAAATAGTTGAGTATGCATATACAAGAACTTCAATAGTTGAATTCTTGAAATAAGTATTCTTAAAATTCTGATAGATCAAAGTTGGATGATTTATGTCTTGTCAACAAGTATGAATGTCATTACTTGAGACATAATTCATCAACAAGAGTTATCATGCATTGATCTATTTAGTGTTTGGATAAGGGATGTTAAACAATTATTATAAATTGAAATACATGGTATGTTTAATTTATAGTATATTGTATCCTATATTTGTATGTTTAATCCATGAATAAATGTTATTCTAAATTGTCCATGGTCAGTTAATAATATGGAAATATTATTAAATCAAGACAAATCTGAAGGTTGGTATAATATACTTAAAGTGCATTGATGCGTAGTCATGCCATTTCAGATGATATTCAATGTTACCGAATGTAGGACTTATCCCAAATACATGATGTTACTTTATGGATTTTGTTATTAAGTAAATCATGAGAAGTTATCCTCAGACTTGAGATGCAAGATAAGTGTCATGAATGTAGTACATTTTTGTGGAACAACTTAACGCTATACGTAACTGGTAGTCATAAGGGTTGTTTTCGGAAGTGTTACAAAGTTTGTGGGTTTTGCTTATAGTCAAGATAGAATTTGTTCTTTCAAATTTATTTTTGGAGTTTAATACTGCTGGTCCCCTCGTAGGGTTGATAAGATGCATGTGCGGCCGCACCCAAGATCTCCCCTGAATATGTTCAGAAGATTTGATAATCTTGATCAATCACAAACAACGAGAAACAGAATGGTTAATTAAGGAATGACTTTAATCCATATCCTTATTAACATGGTATTAGAAACAAAAGGATAATAATAATGAGAAATCATTAAAAGGTTTTTCCAAGAGCCTTACTCGAGATCGTACTAGAGGCATCGAAGTGTTGCTAGACGCTAACCAATGTGATTACACTATTAAAATATGTCCAAGTGGGAGCTGTTAGATTATGGACATTATTTTAGTAGTCGTATGTTACGATCGAACTCGAGATCACGGGATTGCACACTTTACGTATGAGAGTTAAAGTCTAATAATTAAATGTAAAAGTTTATATTTAATTATTTATTACACAAATATATATAATGATTATTTAGTATTTAAGATAAATGACTAATGATCATTAGACAAATATTAGGAAAGAATGTGTATGATTAATTGGTAAGTCAAGAAGCATCCGGAAGCCCCTTTGGGCCTAGATCCGCTCGGCCAACCCAAAAGGAGGGCACCTCCTTTGTTTCTTGAGCTCCAAGTTTCATACACTATATATACAAGGCTAAGGGTTAAAGGTTTGTATCTCTTGTGCACACACACAAACCCTAAACTTGTTTTTCTTCTCCTTGTTTTCTTGTAGTCGATCAAACAAAAACCCTTAAAAGGTTGATCGATTTTCTTCCGTAAACAAAAGGTTTTGGTTTAATTTTGTGTTCTAAAAACTAGCATTACTTTAAATTGTTTTAGTACGTGTGTACAAGAACGTGATTCAAACATACTTTTGTTTGATTCTTGGATTGAATTACAAAAGAGGTAAGGGGTAATTCTTATAATCCACATAAACCCTAATTAGGGTTCATAAGTTGAAGATTGCATATTGATTCTTATTCGGGCTAGAATCACAAAGGTATGTTTACTATTTATTATTGATTAATTAATTACATGTTATATGATCTTGTTATAATTGCTTCCGCTATGCTCACTTGATGTGTTTAGTTTATTTTATATGATTGTCATGATATTATAATTCTAACATATCTATGTAAGCATGTCACTTGAAATCCTAAAACATGAATCTGTATATATGTATGTGTCGATCTTGTGAACTTGTGTCGAGAGTGTGAACACAATATTGGGTCGTTTGGAGTATCTTGAAAACTTGCATGCATGCACACGATTTGATCTCACATAAAATCATAATCCATCCAAATAAAATAACAAATTGAGACCTAAGTATAATCGACCTATAAATCTGTTTATAATTTGAATCATACGTGTCTATATTTTGGTCCATTTGATACACGACACCAACTATGTTTCATCCAATATTATTCGAACTAAAACAAAAGAAGAATGCAAGTTGTTTCGGTTCATTGTTGAATCGGAAATAAAAAGATTTAAAAAGGTTGCATGCATCAGTATTTTAACATAAATGAGCCTTTCACTTGGTTGTTATATTTTGATGTTTCTTAAATAAATGAGTTTTGGCCTTTTACATCATATACCTTATAAAAGAATGTTTTGACAGTAATGAGGTTCGAGATATGTATGTTTTATATTCGTGTCAACGAAGGTATATGTGTCTGTCTCGTATATATAAATATAGGTCGTGTGTATATGAGTAAAGTGAAACGTTGTCGGGTTATAATGAGTCTTACATGATTTAATAAAATCTTGGGTCGTCGCGGCATAAATATTAATATCGTGGGTACATTAATAAATTATATAAAATTATGAACGACGGGGTCTAAAATTATAATCTTAATATTATATTATAGTACAAACCTTAAAATAAATATATTTGTGATTTTAATATTGAGTTTTGATAATTTATATTTTTGACCTTAAACTTTACTAAATTGACATACTTAACTCTGAACTATTATGATTGTCATTTTAAACCCTTAAATATTATCAATTGTCAATTAGAACCTTAAAGGTATTAAATTACTAATTTGGGAAAAACATACTTAATTCGGAAAGTTACTAATTTGTGTAACTTACTAAATATGAAAAGTTACTAAAAAATGAAAAGCCGACTAAAATGAGCAATCTTATTTAAAACAAGTTATTAATAATAAGCCGATCATTAATTCGTGTAGATTCACTGAAGAAGGAGTAACTTCCGATCTTTATGATGTGTTTTCACTTGCGGTTAAGGTACAAATATTCTAACCTTTCAGTAAGGTTTCTCATGACTCGTGATCTGTTTCTTTTGCCACTACTATGACTTCTGAACTTTGTATATCTGATATCTTTGGTTCATCTGTTATGATAATTTGATATGAAAACCTTTTTGAAAATATAACTTGATGTTATGGAAGGAAACTGTTTTAAAATGACACTCTATGATTTTGATACGAAACTAGTTTTAAATGAAGAATTAATTGGCTTTTATGAAGAATGTTTTAAAAAAGGATATCTTTGTGATAGAAATGGATAAATGATTTGTAAATTTTTTAAATCTGTTTCTCTTAACTCTTTCACGTTTTATTATGAACTTATGAAACTTGATAATGAATCTTTTGTAATGAACCTTTAGGAATAAACCTTGGATATTCTGAACCATTGATATGACTTCTGATATTATGACCTTTGATATTCTGAACCTTTGATATGACTTCTGATATTATGAACCTTTGATATGAACCTTATGATATGAACCTCTGATTTGAACTCTGATTATGAACCCTTGCCGTATCTGAACCTTTGTTATGCACCTTATATTGATGACCTTTTGATTCTAATTATGATTATGGACCTGGATTCTAATTCTGTGATGATGACCTTATACTCTGACCTTCTGTTATGACCTACCCAGTTAGATACCCGAGCCATTTCACTAAGCATGGGGGTTCCATGTCCATATCATAGATGCACCTATGGCATGACTCTAGGGCAGTAGAGTGATGTTCTGCCACGTCCCCTTTCTGTTATATGATATGCGCATTCTGTTAGTATGGCCACTATGATTTCTGCGAGGGCGTATGGATGCATCCTAGATTTGTTCTGTTATCCGTCATATATTATATTATTATCTGGTCTGGTGAATGGGCGTATGTGTGATGAGGCGAAAAATGATCCGTTTTTAGGGGGTCATTTAAGCCGGAATTGGAATTTATTTGATCAAATATTACCCTAAATCGTTCCTTTTGTGATTTTAGGTACTTTAGGAGTGAATTCTGGAAAAGAAAGCATTTTGGACGTTTTTGAAGCATAAAAGTGAAGAAAACGGCAAAGTCTTGATTTTTCTTGCTGTGAACAGTACCTGACGGCGTCAAGAGCAATTTGATGACGGCGTCAAGAGCAATTTTGGTGACGGCCCATAGAAAATGTGACGGCGTCAGAACAAGGCCGTCAGGAGTAAAAGTGGTGACGGCCCAGAGCAGAAATACACATGAAGGCGTCAGATCTGGATCTAGGCAGTCCGAGAATTTTATGGGCGGCGGGTTCACGGCTTCAGAACTTTGTTCTTGACGCCGTCACCTTAGTAAATCTATATATAGTTTTTGTAATTTTCATTCTAAAGAGAGGAGAATTTTAGGGTCGAACTTAATAAACCCTAACACTACTTTTACAGTATTTTCAAGGGTTTTCACCCCTTGAAACCCTTCATGTTCAATTAAAATAAGTATCCTTTCAATTCATTTAATATGTCTATGTGTTGTTTGAATATATCTTACGCTTGTCTTAATTTTAACATGCTAGGCTAGATCTCTTGTGTGTTTGCTTAGATGTAATGAAACCTAGATGTTGATTATAGGTTGATTGCTTGTTTATAGTTGTAATAGATGAATAATTTCAATGTTAGGCTTAAGAAAACTGGCAGATCTCCATTGTGTAACTTGCTTGAACATCTTAAGAAACATGAACCGATGTGTACTAGGTTTTTATGGTTGTATTTAATGCATGAGCGAATTCTAGTGATCCCATGTTAGGAGCTTCTTGCAGGCTCGACATAGGAGTGAAGTAGGAGATTATAGAATTGGGGAAGTAAGTACGCCACCCCATGATTGATATTAAGGAATATAACCCGTCATCCATGCAACTGTAACAAACAATTAACCTGTAATAGATATCTAGCGAGTAGTGAAATCTAAGTAAACACAATTCTCCCATCTATTGTTCACACCATATTAGTAATTAGTTTTATTTTCATTTTTGTTACTTTATTTTTATTGCATCTTTAGTTATTGGGTTAGTTAACTAGCAACTAATTCCGCCCACTCTTCCAAAAACCCGAGATTTTATTTGCTTTTATAAATATAAAAATACAAAAAGAATCACCCCTCACCTCTAGACCTAGTTTTTAGGCTTTCTAATCCTAGCGACACTATTCCTGAGTTGAACGATCAATCCCCCGGTACTTGTCACTATACTATACTACAACGATCAGGTACACTGCCTGGTGGGGGTTGTAAGCTTCTCGAGATCCCTCGAGAGGTAAAGCCTGGTGCAATTCCTATGCATCAATGTGCAATATGCGTCCTTCACATTTCTGGGAGCTAGCTACTCCATGGTTACTATTATGCTACAGGATATGTTTGAAGAATATGACATGATATTCCTATTCTTGGCTCGTTGGTAGATGACTGACCAAACCTTATTTGACCTAACCTTACCTTACTTTACCCTTTACTTCTCTTACCTTTGTTTATACCTTTTGATATTACCTAATTGCAACATATATTCTGTTATCTCTTTTCTGTTTCATATTACTTTGTTGTTATATCTGTTCACTGAGCTTTTTAAACTCAACCGCATTTCTTTTCCCGCAGTAGGTTTAGAAGGAAGCTGGGTTATGGGTGAAGAGTGCAAGTAGGAGTTTTAGAGAAAACTTTACCTTTCCTAGCTATCAGGGACTAGAGTTGATTTGAAGACGTTTTTGTATTAGATATTTTGTACCTTAGTTTTATTTTGTAATTCTTGACCTTAAAATTCCTTTGTAACCTTTGTATCTAATTGGAGTGTTACAATAATCGAACCTCCCCTTGTAACCTTGATCAAATAGAGAATAATGGGAGAAAAAGGGATAGCCGACCCTTTTGTTTTAGGCGTTTAGGGTTTTGGAGAGTTTTCGTTTTTCTGATTTAGTTAGAGCAGCACACGAGATGGTCTTTGATTTCCTGTTGTGTTGTTTTTTAGAGAGAGGGAAAGAGACAAAGGGATATACTATTTAAGAGAACTAGTTATAATACCCGCGCACGCGCAGGTTTTTAAAATTTTTTTAAATCGTATATTTTTATTTATTAAAAACAAATAATTTAATCTTTGTTTTGTTTGATTTATTATGTTTAATTATAGTTTTTTATTATTAAAAATAATTATTTAAAAATTTTAATCCTATTATTAATTGCATCTTATCTATATTTTTTGTATGTATCTTTTACTTGTGTTAATTGCATCTTATCTATATTTTTTGTACTTATCTTCTACTTGTGTTATGGATAAATATAAAATGTTACCTAATAAGAAAATAATTTTTTTTAAATACAATTATTACTTAATAAGGTATGAATGCATTTTTTTGAAATGGAAAATTCCCAATAGCAGTTTTGTTTTATTATATAAAAGACTAGACGAGTACCCGTGCATAGCAATCAGATTCATAGCGGCAAATAGTTATTGTGATGCTTTGGTTAAGTGTTTTTTTGTAACGTTTTGTGTAACTATAGTTGTTTGCCGCTAGAAAATCCCCGCTGTTATGCACAGGTACTCGTCTAATTATTTTTAAAACCTCCAATACGCATATGCCTCTTTTTATATTACATATGCCTCTTTTTATATAACATATGCATAACCCATTGATGTGTTCGTAAATCAAAAGTAAAGTGATCAACTATCATTTAAGGAAAACAGTAATATTTTTGTTTAGTAATATTTTTCATTTAAATAAACTAATCAAGTATCACTTAATTTTTTGTACATATAAATGCTTTTTCATTATACAGATTATGGAAACTATTTGAAATTTCATTTAGAAGTTTGTATTAACACATTGGGATACAGTCGTGTTTCCTTCAATAGTTTTCGTGTCCAACCTTGCATTTTTAGTTTTCACTTTCTCACTTTCAAGAAAAGATGATTGTTCCTAAAGAAATTGATGTAAATGTTTTATCAATAATAGACGAGTACCCATGCATAGCAACGAGATTTTATAGCGACAAATAGTTTATTCATTAAAAAAAGTTTATAGGTTATAAATGAAAAATAATAAAAGTTTGAATATTTGGGAATTAAACATAATGTTTTGAAACCCGGTTCGACCCGGGTGGTTCAACCGGGTGAACCGTTACGGTCGAAAAATTGGTCGATTTAAACCGGGTTAACTTGCTAGGTTGGGTCAAAAACGGGTTGAATTAAACCGGTTCAACCCGTCGGGTTTGAAGCATCCCGGGTCAACCCGGTTTGTGATTTTTATTAATTTGTTATATTTAATTTGGTAGATATGTTTTTAATTGATTGTACAATGTGAATAAATCATTGTACTTTTAAGTAATGGAGTGTTTTAATAAGAGGATTAATTACATTTCATCATTTCCTTTAATAAGATTTTTCAAGATTTCGACTTTTCAAGATTGACAATTTTTTCAAGATTGACCATTTTTTCTTTATATGTAGTATATATAGATAGGGAGAAGCGTGTATATGCATATTTGGAAGGCAAGAAAACATATTTTCTAAATTGGAAACTAATAATACCGAATATTTGATATGGAAAGTGTCGTGAATTATGGCAAAAGATTAAGCAAGGTTAGAATATTCACAAGTTATTTGTTTGTGCTTATTAATACATATCATATAGTTTTAAATACATATTAATCATAATGTAACTTAGGTTAAAATCAAACTAGTTATAATACCTGTGCACGCACAGGGTTTTTAAAATTTCGTTTTAATTATGTACTATTATCGATTAAAAAATGAACCACTTAACATGTTTCAAATGGTTTTACTTGGTGGACTAAAAATAAAAAATCATATGTATATGTTATAACCTACCTATTATTTTAGGAGAATACTTTTTGATTAAAAATTATATTTTATCATTCAAGCAAAATCACATGATGATACTTGACTTGCATGAGATGTTAGTGATATATGCTTTTAGTTTGGCAAATTCGTGCTATCAATTTACGATGTGTTTTGTAATTGTGGTATTTCTTTTACTTATATTTTCGTTAAAATATGTAGCATATTTAGATAGTTTTGAAGATTGATTTATTTCCTTAATTATAAATAACCATCATATCATTTTTACTAATGTACCTTTTTGTTTGGAAAGTTGTATTTTCATAAGTTTGTGTTATTTACTTCTCATGTTTGATCATAAAATTAACAAATTAACATAGATGCTTACACTATAGCTTCTTTATTATATGAAGAGAAACAAAAAAAGATGTAATGGTAGAACTCAAATTTAATCTTACTTTTATGTATAATGTATAAGAATAATTTTTCTCTAAACCCGAACTATATAAGGAAATTATTATTACTTGTATAAGTAAATTATAAATGCATGAAAAAATGACAAAGAGTTTATTCGCAAGTCTTTTAGGATTGTTTGAATCCTTACCGACCTTTCACTTTAATGCAACTTTTTTTACAATTGGCCTAATCATCAAGGTAAAAGACACCCATATTTTAAACCGTTGGTTGACACCCATAGTGTTATCAATGACAACAAACACCTGCTAAGTTTCATTAACTCATTGAAAGATAACTTACACTCCAAAATGAATTCCTACCATAAAATTCCCCATATAGGCGCTAAAACACATCTTTAGTACATTAAAATACATTCATTTATTATCTAAATCAGCAACTTAACTAAATTATACATTCATATCTTAAGCAGGCGTAGAAAATCCTTCCACACCAATCATGTGTTGATACTTAATCCTCCTCTAAAAAATGCACACAACAAATTGCATTACACTTTAGTGTGTGCGATAAGATAATAAAACTGCAAAAACCACTAACATGTTACATTATAGTGAGGATAACAACAAAGTTAGTCATAACATCAAATAAGAAAACTTCATATTAGAACTAAAGGGGTGTTTGGTTATGCTTATTAAAGGTGTTTATTGGTTTATTCAATTACCATAACACACTAAGTGTATGATAAAGCTATAAGCTTGTTTTAGAAGCTTAGTGAAAAATCCCTGAACTCACAACTAATTCTATTATAGCTTAGTGTGTTTATAGTAAAAACAAAATATTAAGTGTAGAAGTTTTCAATAAAACATAAAAAACAAAATTACTAAAAGTTGGTTTGTATAACAAAAAAGTTAAACAATAAAAGGTTACTAAATACTATCAGTTAGATAAGGTATAAGCCAAAGTTCTGTTGAGGACTCTTTCGAATTCTATTCAGAAGCAAAAAGAGGTTTACACATAAATAATAAGTATAGAATAATGGTTGTATCTCACATCCGTGATTATCAACTCAATAACATTATCACAGTATAGTAACATAATAACCTGATTAAAATAATAATTCTCATGTACATACTTTTAATTCGTTTACAACGGCCAACTATTCCACTTTTTTTCTTTTTTAATAAAACATCACGTCAATGAATAAAGTTAGATTATCACCTACGTTTTTTTCTTCTTCTTTTTTTAGGAGGTGATTGTTATCAAATAAGGATTGTGATGCGTGCATTTTTTTATACAATTAAAAAAAAACACCTTCTATATTAAACAATGACTATCTAACCTCATGTTTTTTTTTTTTTTTTTTTTTTTTTTTTTTTATAATTAGCTTTGTATAACGTTTTTAACTGACAGACATGTTGAGATTGAGGTTGATTTTGTTGTTTAACTTTAACTATTGATATCATGTTGTACAAAATGTGTGAATTTAGTAGCAAATAATAAGCGTTGATGAAGTTAAAAATGCTTCGTAAAGTTTTTAAAATGTTTTTTTTATGGATATCCAAATACAAATTTTAAATAACAATTTCATGAGTCGTTTTTATAAGTGGAATCGCGTATATTTATTTTCATATCACAGTATCGTGCTTACCATTTGATATTTATATTCCCGTTACTAACAATTTAGCCGTATTTCAAACCCGTGTACGCATAAATTAAACTTTTAAATAGTATTATGAGTCCTTATTTAAAAAAATATTCTAATGGATTAAAGTTTAAAACTAACATTAGTTTAAAAAATATTTAACGTATATTAAAACTAATTCGCATATTTACCAAATTTTATAATTTTAACGGATGAAAGTCTAAAAACTAATACTAATACTCATGTGCTTTTAAACATAGTTAATATTATAAAGTATAGGGAGTATAAAGTGTAAGGGGTTATTTGTGTTTTTTATAAAGTTTTTAAAAAAACATGAAAAATTGTAATTTTACACTTTACTCTATATAAATTATTTAAAGTTCAATCACTAAAGTTTTATTGATTACTTCCTCTTTTTTGAAGTTTTTATTTTCATAAATTTGACACCTGTATTTTTATGTTTTTTTTTTCTTAACCAAATTTCTCCACCAAATTTATTAAGTTTGACCAAAATCAATTTAATTTTGACTTTTTATTGACGAATCACGTTGCTCGATTTCGCTTACGTGGCAAAATCGAGCTCTGCTATTGGTCTAATTTTTTTTTCAATGAGAAGGGATTTGCAAAAACACTCCAAAATGATGTAATTCTTTTATTATAGAAAAGATTAGATAGGAAAATGTGAAATCGGATTTTAGGGTGTTATAACTCACTTTCTAATGTTTGTACATTTTGGAACACATGTTGCTCTACAAATGCACAAAAAATGGGAGTCAAGACTCATGTTAGATGTTATAGGTTCTTATTATCTTATTGGTGGGTGTTAGCCTTAGCATCTAGTTAACGTTTCATACATGATCAACCATAATTGGATAGAACGACCACTTACAACTATTAAATCCCTGACACTTGTAAATGCTTTGTGTTAGGTCACCATATTGATTTCACACAAACAAGAATGAGATAGATATAAGGAGTTGGGTGAATATTTGATTAAGAGAAAAATGAGAGCAAGAGTTTTCTTAAGATATCAAATAAACAACCAAGTATTACATGTGACCTAAGGCTTCTATTTATAGGGAAGGAGCTAGGGCAACACTCCCTCTCCTTCCTCTTACAATTCGTGTGGGCTTGGAGGCCCATGGGTCAAATACCTTAAGTCTAGTAAACATGTAACATTACATAAATGTAAGTAAATAATAACTTAAGCAACCTATTATTACAAATGACCGAGACTTGATAAAATAGTAAAACTTTGATCCCAACAATCTCCCCCTAAGGGTCGGTCATCACAGTTGCTTGACGTCTTTGTTATTTCTTCATCTTTGACTTTCATAGCTTTAGACGTCTTTCAAAAATCATGAGATAATAATCATTCATCGTTCTTTGTGCTTTGTTCATTGTTGTTGTGATAGTGATCAAGTAATGAAGTTGTCTGCCTTTCGTCACTTTTGCGTCTGTGGTGGTAGTCCGCCATTCCAACATGCTCACACATCTTTGAATTCTGACTTATACATGCACGTAGTTCCCTTTCTTTCACTTATGATCTTTAGTCTTTATACTTAGTAGATTCTTTCTTTTGGCGTAGAATCTTTCTTTGAACTTTGTGTTGCGTTGATCTTTGAGGGAGCTTTTGATGTCTTCAAGTTGTATGTATGAGCATGTGGAATCTGTCACCATGGAGATGATGTGTCCCTGCAGGTAGACAGTTAGCAATAAAACATCTGGTACTTACAGATAAGGAATTAGAGATCATCAACAGCATAGTGTGAAGACTCCTTCTAACCCTTATCAAGGTCGTTCCCATGTCAGATACTCCCGAAGGAGCTTACGAGACCTACTAAGTAGCTCAATGACTGGGTGAGTCGCTGGGGATCATTCCACGACTGTAGACCGCTAAGTGATTGATGCTAAACTACCTAACTTAAATTAACCAAAGAATGGTCAACTAAGTCAAATAGCCTATATCAATACTCCGGGTAATATAATGTATCACCGGGTCGTGAAATCCTGTTGAAGTGTGAATTGTGACTTTAGCGTATTAGGGATCGGGTAATTATTCACAGGAAAGGGTTATGATCAAAATTATTTGGAAATTATTAACAAATATAGCTTAGGAAAGCTATGTAATGGATTACTGAAATTTGGATTACGAGAATTTGAGCTTAAACCTAAAATTATACGTTTTAATTAAAAACATATACTGATGAACCGTACAAAAAGTACAACTGAAGAACTGAGAGGGGTAAAAGTGTAAATTTGATATTTTTACAATCCTATGAATTAAAGAAAATTTTAAGAAAAATAAAAAGTATTTTTACACTATTTAATTATTTAATATTAATTATTTTACTAATTATCTATTTAATACTAATTTAATTAATTAGAATTAAAAAAAATACTAAAAAGGGTTAGAAAATTAAGAAAAATTTTATAAATCTAATTAACCATCATGGGAATCCTTAAAAAAAATATAAAAAGTTAATTCTAAGTATTTTTAAGTTAATTAAATAATTATTATTCTATTTATTAATTAATATCTAATTAAACTATTTAAATTATAAAAACTATTAAATGAACAGTGAAAATTCTAGAAAAATTTATAAAAATATTTTAACTAAAATAAAAGCTATAAAAATTATAAAAACTAGGTTATACTATTTAAAAACTAATTATGCTATTTAATTGATTAATATTAATTAAAACTAAATTAAATTAAAATTAATTAGAAATACCACTAAAAGACAAAATAAAAATCTGGAAAAATTTGTAAAATTATTTTAACCTAAAATGTAATTTCTAAAAATATAAAAGTGATATATTATTTAGAAATTAATTAAAAAGAAAATTAAATTGATAAATCCTATTAAATAGAAGCTATCACTATTTTTAAAGTTGGTTTTTTGGTTTTTTTTTCTTTTTCTAAACTAATTATAAGATAAAAATAAGCACTTTTAATTAAGACACTTTTACTATACCCCTGGAAATAAGCACTTGGAGTGCTTATTCACCTCACAGTTGACTTTTGTTGACTGTGAAGGTTAATAAGCTCAAAATGAAAATGTGGGGTCCACAATTATATTTCTTGGTTTCTCTGAGTCAAATGATCACAAATAAGCAAGAGTCAAGCCAATAAGTGGCCTGAATAAGCCAAAAATAACAAATAAGCATTTAGCTTATTTGTTGACTGAGGCAGCTGAGGGACAAAGTTTATGGGTCAAACTAGGTAGGGTCCACAGATTTTGGGGTCAAACAAAAGGTCAACCCTTATTCCTGGGTAGGAGGGGGGTTGAAAGGTGCAAGGTAAAGGCTATGGGACCCACTGGGTTAGTCACAAACCACCAATGAAGTTGGGTGGATGGCTGAGGTAACTGAGAGCAGGGCAGACCTTTGCCCTGCAACCTACTTCAAGGCTTGGTGGGACCCACCAAACAAATTCTTAAAAATCTAGAAAAATTCACAAAAATCTACAAAGTGGTAGATAATAAGCACACCAAGTTCCAGCTTCTAACAACTAAGATCAAACAAGTTACACCCCTCCCAATATTGCTCAAAATGACTGAAACAAGTTTTTGACTTTAAAAAGTTTTGCACAACTTTGACTTTTATGAACTTGTGATGCTGATTTAATAATCCAATAAGCTAAGATAAGCTATATTAAAACTAATTTGGGTAAAACTTCAACTTATGAAAAGGTTTTGTGAGATTTGGACTCCAAAAATCACCACAGTGGACTGTGGTGATTATTACCTTTTAATTTTGACTTTTGTGAGGTTTTGTACCAAAACTCTTGTTCCCCTGAGCTTTATTACACCCAACAAACTATTAGAAACTAATGGATGCTAAGATACACAGGTAGAACACACTAAACAAGTTACAACCAAACACCCTTTTTTTGAAACAGTTAATGGAAAGATTTCCACTTAAACAAGTATAAATCACAAACAGATGGTACAAACTACTTTATAAGCTAATATTTATATGCAATAAGCTTAAATAAACAACTAGGCTACTTTAAGAATAAAGATGAAAGGATTTGTAGCTTACAAAGCCTTCCAAGCACTGAATAAGTACCAAGGAACCAAACCAAACAATCCTATGCCCTCCCCTGAGGTTCCTAACCCACAGCCATCCTTGTTACACTGTGCTCCTTGCTCATACAACAAATGATCACCACTTTTTTATTTTTATTTTTATTTTTCTTATTTTTTAGTTTTTATTGAAAATTGAATTGAAAGTGTTCACATAAGCTTATAACACTTGTAATAACTTATTTCTGAGCTTGTAAGAACTTCTGAGTTCCTTAAACACAAATTACTTCACTTAATTGGAACTTAGAAATTTAAGATAAGACTTTGAAAAGTGAAATTGGAAATTAAACTTCAAAATGAACTTGCATTAATAAAAAGAGTTACATTACATTGAAATTGAACTGAAATTACAAATAATCTAAGAAAATTACACACGCCAGCTTCTTATGAGCTTATCATTATATATCGACTAAAAAAATAAATCCCTAAGCCTTCCACATGGCTACTTTTTGAAAACTGAGAGTCCCAATGACTTTGCCTTGACCCTCTGACCAAATCCCAACCATCAATTTAATCTTCAATGCATCCTAGCCACTGATTCGTATTTTGGCGCCAATTTTTATACGGGGCAAAACTAGTGGTGTTGGTGAGGGTTTAGGGGAGCATTTATGGTGGTGGAGATGGTGGGTGAGGGAATTAATTGTGGGGGGGGGTGGAGTAGTTGAAAAGGCGAGGAGGGGGGGGGGAAAGTTTCTCCCTGGTTTTGCGCTTGTCTGTTGGGGGAGATGATGGTCAAACGTGGGTTTGACCCGCGTTGACTAGGTTTGACCAGGGTTTTAGCCAAATTGGACTGGGCCAAGATGTGGTGGGCTTGGGGATCAGCTGGGCTAGGGGTTGTTTGGGTTTGGATTAGTTTTTTGGATTAAATAAAAATGGGGTCCGGTTTGTATAAATTTAGCCATAGGGACCAATTTTGCAATTCTTCCAAACTTCAAGGGCTGAAGTTGCCCACTTTCCAAAGCTCTCTAAAGGATCAATGTTGCCAAATACCAATAATCCAAGGACCAAATTTGTATTTTTCCATTTTTTTCCAATTTCAAAAATTCCCAGGGACTACTTTTGCCATATTTGGATTTTTAGGGACTAAATATGTAATTTTTGAAAACTTGCAACCCAATTATGATATTTTGACTTTATTTGACTTTTAAGACCTTGGGTTGACTTTTCCTTATAAATAAATGCATAGGGACTAAAATTGACAAGTTTTGAAACTTGGGGGACTGAAACTGCCAATACTGCAAACTTTGTACGTTTTTTCTTTGTTTTTGCACATTTTGCTTTTAAAACACATAAAACACAATCCCTGGGATAATTTAAGTATTTTGATATCTTTTTGATTGTTTTTGTGCGTTTTGGCAGTTTAAATATATCAAAAACGATGAGTGTTTGAGCACTCATCAATCCCCCACACTGAACTATTGCTAGTCCCTAGCAATCTTTTTAGAAAACTTGATGGATTTTAAACTCTTTACCAAAAGCCATCACTTCTGGAGTAGCCAGGTGTAAGAACTGTGGCACACCTGATAACCGTGTGATTTTGAGCAAACCACCAGCTTTCAACGGATTTGTTAAGTCTTTACCAGGAGCCGTTTGCTCCTGGACTAGCCAGCATCTTGATGGACCTAGTCGACATCTTGGTGAGCTGATTACCAATTATGGATTTTCCACGGCCTTTACCACAAGCCATAATCTTGCGGGCTAGCCAACTCATTTGTTTTCGGGGAGTTGATGAACCATACAATTTTGGGCAAATTGCCAGCCGTCAACGGATTTGATTTATCTTTACCAAGAGCCGTTTGCTCCTGGATTAGCCAATCCCTTTTGTCGCTTAGACGAGGCGAACTGATTACCATAAAAAATTTGAAATAAAGTGAAAAAATTTTGAAAATTTTGGCCAAAACGGGGGGTACTTGAAAGGATTTGCTTAAAATTCGATAGAATTTCCCCCCCACACTTAGAAATGAATATTGTCCTCAATATTCAAAGGTTCGGCTATTAAGCCGAAGCTATGAACGTAAAAAGCCAAGATTCGAATCTAACTGCGGAAATACCAATTTCACTTTATTTCTATATATACAACTTTTTTTTTTTTTTTTTTTTTTTTTTTTTAGCTTCTATACATATATACATTTTTTCAAACAGCGGGGGGTTTGCCATTCCCCCACACTTAGTGGTAGAAAATAGAAAGAATCAGAGATACGGGTGAAAACCCGTATTGTTGCTAATTTTTGGTCATCGAGTCGTTAGCTTGACTCTATCCCCGAATTCAATTGTCCTTGGGGAAAGTGTGGAGATCCGGGACGACCATGGATGGTACGTCCTCTCCAAAGTAATGCTTTAACCGATGTCCATTCACTTTGAAATTTGGACCGTCACTTTGAGATAATTCGACGGTGCCATAAGGATAGACTTTTGCGATAGTGAATGGACCAGTCCATCGGGTTTTGAGCTTTCCCGAGAAGATCTTGAGTCTAGAATTGAAAAGAAGGACTCGGTCACCAACGTTGAAAACGCAGTTTTTGATTTTTGAGTCATGAATCTTCTTTGTCTTTTCTTTATAGATCAAAGAGTTCTCGTAAGCCTGATCACGAAGTTCGTTTAATTCATTTAGTTGAACTTTTCTATGATCACCCGCCGTTTTGAGGTCGAAATTGGCATGCTTGAGAGCCCAATAGGCTTTGTGTTCAAGCTCGATCGGAAGATGGCACGCTTTCCCGTACACAAGTTTATAAGGCGTGCACCCAATGGGTGTTTTGTAAGCCGTACAGAAAGCCCAAAGTGCATCATCTAATTTGTCCGACCACGATGCACGATTTTCACCTACAGTTCTCTCCAATATTCTTTTAATGCCCCGATTGGTCACTTCGACTTGTCCACTTGTTTGAGGGTGGTACGCAGTGGAAAGACGGTGAGTCACACCGTATTTTTGCATGACATTATCAAATTTGTCATTACAGAAATGCGTACCACGATCACTAATAATAGCACGTGGAGTTCCAAATCGGGCAAAGAGAGCTTTTAAAAATTTCACCACAACTCGGGCATCATTTGTGGGTAAGGCTTTTGCTTCAACCCATTTTGACAAGTAGTCAACTGCCACGAGTATGTATTTGTTGCCGTGAGAAGATGGAAATGGCCCCATAAAGTCGATGCCCCAGATATCAAAGATTTCACAAACTTGAATTGCATTCTGAGGCATTTCATTTCTTTGTGAAATATTCCCGTGGCGCTGACAAGCGTCACAGGACTTGACCAATTCTTGGGCATCCTTGTAGATCGAGGGCCAATAAAAGCCGGAATCAAACATCTTTTTGGCGGTGTAGTTGGGATTGTGGTGGCCCCCCGTGGGACCAGCATGGCAAGCCTTTAAGATTTCAGCGGCTTCCTGACCATACACACACCGCCGGATGACTTGATCCGCGCATATCTTGAACAAATAGGGGTCGTCCCAAAAGTAATGTCTTACGTCTTTGAAAAATTTATTTTTTTGTTGGGACGACATCCCTTTCACAATAAAGTTACCCGCAAGATAGTTTGCAAAATCGGCAAACCATGGGGTAATCGAGTCTCCACGAAATGAAACCGCATTGAGGGTTTCGAGAGGAAACGTTTCATTTATTTCCTTTTTCTCGAAATCATTTTGGTGAGGGTTTTCAAGACGGGAGAGATGATCAGCAGCTAGGTTCTCAGCTCCTTTTTTATCACGAATAATGATATCAAATTCCTGAAGGAGGAGAACCCATCGGAGGAGTCTCGGCTTTGCATCCTGTTTTGCAAATAGATATTTCAAAGCCGAATGATCCGTATACACTATGCTTTTAGTCAGAATCAAGTATGGCCGGAATTTTTCAAAAGCATACACCACAGCTAATAATTCTTTTTCAGTGGTGGTGTAATGACTTTGTGCCTCGGTCATAGTCTTGCTGGCATAGTGTATAGGCTGAAAATGTTTTGTTTTGCGTTGCCCCAAGACTGCCCCTATAGCATAATCACTAGCATCACACATGAGTTCGAAGGGCAAGTCCCAATCGGGGGCAACAAGAATCGGTGCCTCGGTAAGCCTTTTCTTTAATGTTTCAAAGGCTTCGATGCACTCAGGGGAGAAGATAAAAGGAGCATCCTTCTCGAGGAGATGGGTCATGGGCCGGGCAATTTTTGAAAAATCTTGAATAAACCTACGATAGAAACCGGCGTGACCCAAAAAGCTCCTAACACCTTTCACGGTTGTGGGATGAGGCAATTTTGCAATGACGTCCACTTTGGCACGATCAACCTCAATCCCATTTTTTGAAATTTTATGGCCGAGGACAATGCCCTCTTTGACCATAAAGTGACTCTTCTCCCAATTTAGACATAACTTTGTGTCTTCACAACGTTTCAGCATGCTGTCTAAATGGGAGAGACATGTTTTAAACGAATCCCCAATGACCGAGAAATCGTCCATAAAGACCTCCATACTTTTCCCGATCATGTCGGAAAAGATGGCCATCATACATCTTTGAAACGTGTCCGGAGCATTACATAAGCCAAATGGCATACGTTTATATGCGAAGGTTCCATAGGGGCACGTAAAAGTGGTCTTTTCTTGGTCTTGCGGGTCAATGGGAATCTGAAAGTAACCCGAGAACCCATCGAGGAAGCAATAATACTCATTCCCCGCTAATCTCTCGAGCATCTGATCCATAAAAGGCAGAGGAAAATGATCCTTACGGGTAGCGTCATTCAATTTACGATAATCAATGCAGACGCGCCAACCCGTAACCAAACGAGTTGGAATTAACTCATTCTCCTCATTTGTGACAACGGTAATGCCACCCTTTTTTGGAACACAATGAATTGGGCTGACCCAAGGACTGTCCGAAGTAGGGTAAATCAATCCGGCATCAAGAAGTTTTAAAACCTCTTGTTTGATAACCTCGTGAATTTTTGGATTCACCCTTCTTTGTTGTTGGACCGCAGGTTTGAAATCGTCCTCCATTAAAATCTTATG
The DNA here is from genome assembly GCA_030686995.1 of Artemisia argyi. NCBI lineage: Eukaryota > Viridiplantae > Streptophyta > Magnoliopsida > Asterales > Asteraceae > Artemisia > Artemisia argyi. Next base: position 111,258,475 of record CM060699.1, read on the forward strand.
AGTACAAAACTCAGGGTCAATGCCCTTGATATCTGAGAGACGCCAAGCAATTGCTTGTTTATGAGATTTCAAAACCTTGATAAGAGCAGCCTTTTCTTCATCGCTTAAGTCTTTGGCAATTATGACGGGTAATTTATCATCACCCTCCAGAAATGCATATTCAAGATGAGGCGGCAAGTCCTTAAGTTCAACCTCGGGGAAGTCATCAGTTTTCTCAACATTTTTGACCTCCTCATTATGAAGTTGTTGTGGTAGAACCTGAAGATGAGAGGGATCCTCGTTTAACAATTTTTCAAGCAGGAGAATATCCCTCTCAAGGTCGATCTCTTGGCTATCGACTCCATCGGGAATCGAATCACTTTTGAGAAACGCTTCCATTTCTTCTAAGATGAAGTCACTCCCCTCAAACGGAGTGAGGGAAGGAGAAGAATTGGCTATGATGGGGTGAGAAGACTGAGTGAGATTTTCATTCGAAGAATCATCAATGAAACCTAAAATCTCTTGAGCATACTCCTCAGCAGCAACATCGATGACATCAATTTGATTCACCGATTCACAATCATAATTGGAGGAATATCTCGATGTTTGATTTAGGTTGAAGGTAATAGCTTCCGTTCCAACATGCAATGTGATCTCATGCTCAAATACATCGATAAGAGCGCGCCCAGTTCTGAGGAATCCCCGCCCAAGAATGAGAGGGACCCTAGAATCGGCATCAAAGTCAACAATCACAAAATCTGCTGGAAAATGGAACTTTCCCACTTTAACGAATACGTCCTCGGCAATGCCAATGGGACGAGAAATCGAGCGATCGGCAAGCTCTAAAGTCATGCATGTGGGAGTGAGTTCTGGGAGAGAAAGTTTCTTCCATACAGAATATGGCATTAAGTTGATGCTAGCACCTAGATCGGCCAGGGCGAAGCAATCAACCATACCCGGGAAAGTACAAGGAATGAGAAATTTCCCGGGATCTCCAAGCTTTTCAGGAAGCTTTTTCAAAAGAACCGCAGAGCAGTTCTCATTCAGAGGAGTTCTTGCCATCTCGAATAACTTTTCTTTATTACTCAACAGATTTTTGATTGTCGATGCAAACTTGGGCATCAAGAGAATAGCATCCGCGAAGCTGATATCAAAGTGCAAATCTTGGAAGATTTGGAAAAATTTATCCATTTGGTGATTAGCTTTTTCGCGGAGCTTTTGTTCACTGAGACGTGAAGGATATGGAATAGAAGTTTTGGATTTAGGGTTGTCCACTGGAGTTTCTGGTGGTTCAAAGACAACTCCAGGCTTACATCTGGTTTCAGGATTATCCTGAGGTTGGACGTGTGCTGTACTTCGTGGGCTAGGAATTTGCACCTTGTCCTTTGTTACCTCAGGCTCACGATTCACTACCTTAGGAGGAGAGGAAGAAAAGGTAGTAGGAATCGCGGGCTCATCATATGAAGCACCACTTCGTGTTGTGATCGCCTTAGCATCGCCCCTCGGGTTAGCGATCGTGTTGCTCGGTAAAGTAGTACCTGAGCCCGAGGGTCGATCATTTAAAGACTTCTTAATGTCAGAAATCTGGCTGACCAGCAACTTGTTCAACTCTTCTTGGGACTTCATAAATTGCTTCAACAATTCATCAGATGAAGACCCAGTTGGAACAATGGCTTGATTCGGATTAGGAATATTTGGAGCTCGATTGTTCGGGTTGGGGCCTTGATTGAAATTTCCTTGATTTTGATGATGGAAATTCCCTTGATTTTGGTGATTGTTTCCATGAAAGTTCCCGGGGTTGAAATTACCCTGACCTTGGTTCCGGTTAAAGTTTCCTTGATGTTGAAAACCTTGATTTTGAAAACTTTGGTTTTGATTTTGAAAACCGTGACCCTGATTGAAATTATTTTGGTTTTGATAACCTTGGTTAACTCTGTTTTGGTTTTGGCCACGGTTTTGAACATTTTGGTTTTGATTAAAACCGGGAGGTCCAGGATAATGGTGAGGACGATAGTTCGGGTCAATAGGAGGACGGTATTGATTTCCCCCTTGATTTTGGGACCCGATAACAGCATTAGCTTCATATGGAGTACCATCAGTAGCTGTGCAATTGTAGTAGGCATGAGGCCCACCACAAGTCACACAGACTTCCACTTTTTTAACCTCAGCATGGGGAGGATGTTGTGGAAATGAGACTTTCTTTGTTTGGGCGAGAACCAAAGCTTGGATCGCTTCAGTGAGCTTGTCAAGCTTAGCATCCGTGCTAGATTGACCCACAGAAGATGAAGTAGAAGGACCCGCATTAATTTGGGAAACAATCGGTTTGCTTCTTGTAGAGCGGACCTTAGACTTGTTTTCTATGATTTGCAAAGCTTCTTTTGTGGTTCTACTCAAAAAATTTCCTCCCGCGGAGGCATTGAGAGAATCCTGATCAGCTTGGCTCACGCCATTGTAAAACGTATCGAGTTGCATCAACTCAGAGAAACCATGATGTGGACACTTGCGAAGTAATTCTTTGAAACGATCCCACGCTTCACCAAAAGATTCATCGTATTTTTGAGTGAACTTGGTGATTTCGTTCTTAAGACTTGTGGTCTTGGAAGGTGGGAAGAATTCATTCACAAACTTTTTGACAAGATCTTCCCAGGTCTCAATAGATCGTGGAGGTTGTTTTTCAAGCCAAATCCGGGCTTGTCCCTCCAATGAGAATGGGAAGAGAAGGAGTTTGATTGCATCACACGGGACATTTTTGTACTTGATGGTTGATGTGATTTTGTTGAACCATCAAATATGAGCATGAGGATCGTCTCGCTCAAAACCATAGAATTGGCTTGAGGTTACAAGATTGAGTAACCCAGTTTTGAGCTCAAAATTATCAGCCACAATGGCTGGGACAACAATGGCATCTCCGTAACCCTCGATGGGTGCTTGGAGAAGTTCACACATGGGACGGTCTTCCGCCATGGTGACAGTGGGTGTGGCAACAGTACGGATCTCAGATCCGACTGTTGGTGCTGAACGTCGTCGAGGTCTTCTAGGCTTCCGAATAAGCTCACGTAATGGGCTCGTGGACCTTGAAGAACGAGTGCGCATGCACTAAAAACCAATCAAAACAAAAATCGAGGCAAAACAACAGTGAACTTAAACCAATAATCGCAAGCAAGTGGCTTCTTTAAGAAAGGTACACCACTCACAAGGATACAAAGGCAAGTTTTTATCTTTCTGATTGGGGACTTATTATGTTCACACCACCAGTTGGTAGGTGTTCTGTCTTGGTTTGCGACGGTTTATTTTTATGTAGAGTTATTATAAACAAGAAAGAGACGGATTTTTTTTTTTGTGTTTTGTGAATGGGGTTTAGAAACTATTGGGAAATATTTTTGGTATCGTTTCGTTTACCAAAATCGTTTTTCTTTAAGAATCACCTTAAAAGAAAACCGAATCAGAAAACGTTACGATTTGTTGTGTTGTTTTTAATGTTTTTGGTGTTTTAACACTTTAGGAAAAGTGTTAATGACTTTTTTGTATTTTGATTATGAAAATATACACAAGTGATAGTATTTGTACAGTGAAAGATGTGAGATAATACTAATCTCAAATAACGCTAAAGAAACGCGCACACTTCCCCGGCAGCGGCGCCAAAAATTGATTGATAATAAACCACCTAACTTAAATTAACCAAAGAATGGTCAACTAAGTCAAATAGCCTATATCAATACTCCGGGTAATATAATGTATCACCGGGTCGTGAAATCCCGTTGAAGTGTGAATTGTGACTTTAGCGTATTAGGGATCGGGTAATTATTCACAGGAAAGGGTTATGATCAAAATTATTTGGAAATTATTAACAAATATAGCTTAGGAAAGCTATGTAATGGATTACTGAAATTTGGATTACGAGAATTTGAGCTTAAACCTAAAATTATACGTTTTAATTATAAACATATACTGATGAACCGTACAAAAAGTACAACTGAAGAACTGAGAGGGGTAAAAGTGTAAATTTGATATTTTTACAATCCTATGAATTAAAGAAAATTTTAAGAACAATAAAAAGTATTTTTACACTATTTAATTATTTAATATTAATTATTTTACTAATTATCTATTTAATACTAATTTAATTAATTAGAATTATAAAAAATACTAAAAAGGGTTAGAAAATTAAGAAAATTTTTATAAATCTAATTAACCATCATGGGAATCCTTAAAAAAATTATAAAAAGTTAATTCTAAGTATTTTTAAGTTAATTAAATAATTATTATTCTATTTATTAATTAATATCTAATTAAACTATTTAAATTATAAAAACTATTAAATGAACAGTGAAAATTCTAGAAAAATTTATAAAAATATTTTAACTAAAATAAAAGCTATAAAAATTATAAAAACTAGGTTATACTATTTAAAAACTAATTATGCTATTTAATTGATTAATATTAATTAAAACTAAATTAAATTAAAATTAATTAGAAATACCACTAAAAGACAAAATAAAAATCTGGAAAAATTTGTAAAATTATTTTAACCTAAAATGTAATTTCTAAAAATATAAAAGTGATATATTATTTAGAAATTAATTAAAAAGAAAATTAAATTGATAAATCCTATTAAATAGAAGCTATCACTATTTTTAAAGTTGGTTTTTTGGTTTTTTTTTCTTTTTCTAAACTAATTATAAGATAAAAATAAGCACTTTTAATTAAGACACTTTTACTATACCCCTGGAAATAAGCACTTGGAGTGCTTATTCACCTCACAGTTGACTTTTGTTGACTGTGAAGGTTAATAAGCTCAAAATGAAAATGTGGGGTCCACAATTATATTTCTTGGTTTCTCTGAGTCAAATGATCACAAATAAGCAAGAGTCAAGCCAATAAGTGGCCTGAATAAGCCAAAAATAACAAATAAGCACTTAGCTTATTTGTTGACTGAGGCAGCTGAGGGACAAAGTTTATGGGTCAAACTAGGTAGGGTCCACAGATTTTGGGGTCAAACAAAAGGTCAACCCTTATTCCTGGGTAGGAGGGGGGTTGAAAGGTGCAAGGTAAAGGCTATGGGACCCACTGGGTTAGTCACAAACCACCAATGAAGTTGGGTGGATGGCTGAGGTAACTGAGAGCAGGGCAGACCTTTGCCCTGCAACCTACTTCAAGGCTTGGTGGGACCCACCAAACAAATTCTTAAAAATCTAGAAAAATTCACAAAAATCTACAAAGTGGTAGATAATAAGCACACCAAGTTCCAGCTTCTAACAACTAAGATCAAACAAGTTACACCCCTCCCAATATTGCTCAAAATGACTGAAACAAGTTTTTGACTTTAAAAAGTTTTGCACAACTTTGACTTTTATGAACTTGTGATGCTGATTTAATAATCCAATAAGCTAAGATAAGCTATATTAAAACTAATTTGGGTAAAACTTCAACTTATGAAAAGGTTTTGTGAGATTTGGACTCCAAAAATCACCACAGTGGACTGTGGTGATTATTATCTTTTAATTTTGACTTTTGTGAGGTTTTGTACCAAAACTCTTGTTCCCCTGAGCTTTATTACACCCAACAAACTATTAGAAACTAATGGATGCTAAGATACACAGCTAGAACACACTAAACAAGTTACAACCAAACACCCTTTTTTTGAAACAGTTAATGGAAAGATTTCCACTTAAACAAGTATAAATCACAAACAGATGGTACAAACTACTTTATAAGCTAATATTTATATGCAATAAGCTTAAATAAACAACTAGGCTACTTTAAGAATAAAGATGAAAGGATTTGTAGCTTACAAAGCCTTCCAAGCACTGAATAAGTACCAAGGAACCAAACCAAACAATCCTATGCCCTCCCCTGAGGTTCCTAACCCACAGCCATCCTTGTTACACTGTGCTCCTTGCTCATACAACAAATGATCACCACTTTTTTATTTTTATTTTTATTTTTCTTATTTTTTAGTTTTTATTGAAAATTGAATTGAAAGTGTTCACATAAGCTTATAACAGTTGTAATAACTTATTTCTGAGCTTGTAAGAACTTCTGAGTTCCTTAAACACAAATTACTTCACTTAATTGGAACTTAGAAATTTAAGATAAGACTTTGAAAAGTGAAATTGGAAATTAAACTTCAAAATGAACTTGCATTAATAAAAAGAGTTACATTACATTGAAATTGAACTGAAATTACAAATAATCTAAGAAAATTACACACACCAGCTTCTTATGAGCTTATCATTATATATCGACTAAAAAAATAAATCCCTAAGCCTTCCACATGGCTACTTTTTGAAAACTGGGAGTCCCAATGACTTTGCCTTGACCCTCTGACCAAATCCCAACCATCAATTTAATCTTCAATGCATCCTAGCCACTGATTCGTATTTTGGCGCCAATTTTTATACGGGGCAAAACTAGTGGTGTTGGTGAGGGTTTAGGGGAGCATTTATGGTGGTGGAGATGGTGGGTGAGGGAATTAATTGTGGGGGGGGTGGAGTAGTTGAAAAGGCGAGGAGGGGGGGAAAGTTTCTCCCTGGTTTTGCGCTTGTCTGTTGGGGGAGATGATGGTCAAACGTGGGTTTGACCCGCGTTGACTAGGTTTGACCGGGGTTTTAGCCAAATTGGACTGGGCCAAGATGTGGTGGGCTTGGGGATCAGCTGGGCTAGGGGTTGTTTGGGTTTGGATTAGTTTTTTGGATTAAATAAAAATGGGGTCCGGTTTGGATAAATTTAGCCATAGGGACCAATTTTGCAATTCTTCCAAACTTCAAGGGCTGAAGTTGCCCACTTTCCAAAGCTCTCTAAAGGATCAATGTTGCCAAATACCAATAATCCAAGGACCAAATTTGTATTTTTCCATTTTTTTCCAATTTCAAAAATTCCCAGGTACTACTTTTGCCATATTTGGATTTTTAGGGACTAAATATGTAATTTTTGAAAACTTGCAACCCAATTATGATATTTTGACTTTATTTGACTTTTTAGACCTTGGGTTGACTTTTCCTTATAAATAAATGCATAGGGACTAAAATTGACAAGTTTTGAAACTTGGGGGACTGAAACTGCCAATACTGCAAACTTTGTACGTTTTTTCTTTGTTTTTGCACATTTTGCTTTTAAAACACATAAAACACAATCCCTGGGATAATTTAAGTATTTTGATATCTTTTTGATTGTTTTTGTGCGTTTTGGCAGTTTAAATATATCAAAAACGATGAGTGTTTGAGCACTCATCACTAAGAAACCACCGCAAACGCTAAGCGTAACCCGCAAGGAGTTACCGAAGTGACCTGCTGTCAGGGCTATTTGATGTTGACCCTGGCAGGATTTCCGTTCAATCATTGAGAAATACTTATGTAAATTCTCTCATAAACGTTCTCGGCAGATTGCTAAGATCTGCGAAGGACTCAATAATTTACAGCTGATGTCCATTGATGTAGAACACCAATTGTAGAAATACTAAGTGTTCCTAAGAGATCTTTTGATGTATCTCATGGCTCTAGACTCTATAAGTGCACACTTAGGTTTCCTATGCGGAGACTAGGGAGGGGTCTCCTGCTTCAATATCAACCATCTCTAAGAGATAAGTCGATAGATTACATTGGTTCCCCGTGAGAATGAAACAAGCTCTTTTAAGAGAACTTGAGTGGTTAAGAAGGTTTAGTGCAGTGAGTCACTGGCTCCATGACGTCTTTGTCTTCAATACCGGTGTCACCTTAGTAACAACCAGTAGCATATGAGTTGAACCCGGTGTCTTCCCTAAGGTTGAACATATGGAGGGCTATTTCTTTTCACCCTTTTCTTTACTTTTCTTTTTAATTCTTCAACTCCTTCTTTCCCCTTTCATTCTTTTCTCCTTTTTCGTATCATACCTAAGGACTTCTAATTCTATCTATTGGTGATGTCCTTGGGTAGATCTCTCCGGCTCTGGCGGATCATAGGACTGTATTTCCTATCTTAATCACCTTATAACTCCATGATTATCTGACAATAGCCAAGAAACCTTTGAAAATCTCTCAAAGTGTTTGTGAATATCAAACATTTTGTTTAACACTTTGAGAGTTTTGTGTTTATTTATGAAAGGCTCCCCCTTCACATGTGCTCATAAGTATTTTAATAAATTTGCACATGTGGGAGGAACAAGCACTTTTTGAATTGATCCACTTTCAGTGTACCTGACCGATTCGAGACACGCTTACATCACTAGTTAGACTAGATTGAAGTTATTACCCGGCCTGGTCAAATCCACAGAAAGTTTCTCGAAATGGTACATTTCTACTAAGACAAATCCTTTTCGAGATACGCTTACGTGGCTAGTTAAAGAGTTCCATTGTCAGCTTTTAGGTGACAACTAGCTCTAGTAACTAACTTGAAGTTATTACCAGTCGAGGATAAGTCTTTTCGAGATTACTAACTTTTATGTTTCGTCAATTCTTGGGTCAATTCTGAGTCTAGCTCGCATGAGATTTGACTTTAAGCAACTTTGAACTTTCATATTTTAATCACATTCACTTTTTCTCCCCCTCAAAAATAGCATATGAGATGTTGTTTTTGTTAAACTGTTGATTAAAATATGCTTTTTGAGTCTTATGGGGAGATATCAACAAGAACTTTTTGTATTACAAACGATGAGTTTTTCAAGTGCTCCCCCTCAACAACTGAATACTCATTGAGGTGAAATACTTGACTTTTGAGCAGAATTATGAAAATCAGAAAAATGTTTGATTAATTCTACTCAAAAGTAAGAAGCCTTCGCTCCTTATAAGAGGATTGAGGCACTGATGCGTACCTCAGGGTCCTTTCTTTACAAAAGCGGGTTGTACACTATTGTGTGTGCACAAGCCATAATGAAAACAATTCAATCAAATGAGACAATTAATATTGAAAAGTTAATATCCAAGTGTACCATTTTAATCTTCATCAGTAAGTGGAGCATCAAAGTCAGTGAACTTAGGTTCGGGTCTTTGGAAGAGCCTGATAGGAAATGATGGTCTGACACCGATATAGCTTTCCAATTGTCTGATCTGTTCCCGTCGAAATAACCTTTCTTCGATCTTCAGGACAAAGTTACGAACTTGTCTTCTTGAGCTGGATTTCCATCTTGGTGGTTCACCTTTAGCTATCTTTCTGCGATCATCATTCAACCTTTTGACAAGCCCGTCACGAATGGTTTTTAGCGTAACATCACAGAACTTGTGTATCTCATCGAACCTCATGAAGCTTTGTAGATTTTTGATGTTGATGTAGGTGAAACCAAATGAAGGTTCTTGGATGAGAGTATACTGTGACGTTTGATAGATTCCATTAAATGTGAATTGTGGCTTTGTCAAATTGATCTTTTGTTGGTAACTTTCCACACCAAGCTGAAGATCTTCCACTCTTTCTTGAACTATCAATCGTCGGATGAATAGAAGTAGTGATGCCATGAAGTTGTACTGAGTTTCTCTTGCGAATCCACGCATTCTTCCTTGAACCTTTTCGAGATACATGTCTTCGACGTCATTGAGATAAAGGTCTGGAAAGTATGCTTCGGAGAATTTGTACTTCTTTTCATCTTGTCGTTTAACCACAATCTCACGCATGAACATGTAGTTAAACCGTTTCGACTCTTGAATCTCCAAGATAGCAATGATCTTAGATTTATGTTTCACATTTTCCAATGATTTTTATCCTAATCTGCTAGTATAACCGAGACGACGACGTTCTGGCCAGTGTTGAATCCCGTGTAGAGCATCTCTGTCGTAAGCAACGATGGAGTTGCTGAATACTGGAGTAGACTCTTCAATTGCAGGAACTTCGTATCTAGCGGCTGGTACTGAGATTGTAAGTGAGGAAGCATATTTCTTCTTGGATTTCTCTTGGGTGAGTGGGAGGTTACGAAGATCTTTGTTGAAGAAGAAGCTGTAAGGTAACTTGGGCTTTTCTGGAAATCCTTTCAAAGGTAATGGTTTAGTCCAGTCAGTGAAGTAAGGCTTTTCGTGGTTTTTGGAACTGAGGTCGATATTCACTTCAGGGTTTAGCCAGTCAAATTTGCCAGACATTGCACTAGCTATATTCTGCATGTGATATTCGTATTCCATCTTGTTTCCAGATCTAGACTTAAGAAATTCCTGTGCATCCCTATTGATTCTTCTGAGCTCCGCCTTTGTAAGTTTCTCAATCTGAAGATCCTTCATAATGACTTGAGTGAATTGTAGTGTATTTCCTGGAAGGGGTTCTTCATCTTCGAGAGGAGGTTGAGCTTGTACCAATTCTGTCAGCCAGTCATTCTCAGGTGTGTCATCATTGTCAAGCCATGAATGATGTCTTCTTTTCTTTGATTTCTTAGACTTGGATGTGGCATCCTTGTCTTTAGCATTTGTTGGTGACGATGGTCCAGCTTGAGAATCGGGAATAGGTGAGGCACGGTAATCGGTGTCAGGTTGACCTTGGTAGTCATCAGTTGGTTCCATGAAAGTTTCTTCCTCTTCATTTGGACCTTGACCGGTAGCTGAGGTGTGTTGTTGATTTCCAGGAGGAGTAGAATCCTTTCGTGGTTGTTGAGAAGATGATGGACCGGTTCTAGACTTATGTTTCTTTCCTTTTGAGTTCGGGTCTGGGTCGTTTTCTTTCCTTGACCTTTTTAGGGTTCCAGCTGCATCTTTGCATGACTCTTTTGACAAGTTAGCAGATATAGCATCAATAAGTGCTTTTTCTTCAGTAGTCTGTGTGGTTTTGTAGGCAACTTTGTCGTAGAGTTGAGCAAGTAGGTCATCGAAGGATAATTCAGGAACGGTTGGAGTTGCAGTAGAAGCTTTTGCAGTGTGAAGCGTGAATGGTGTAGTTGACAACATTTTCCTAACGACACTTCTGATTCTGTGATCCAAGTGGTCCTTGATTGGTTCAATGAGGTTTGCGAATTCAGGAGTGACAATCTCAACTAGATTTTCAGTAAGATAATCTAGTGTGACAATCTTGATAAATCCTGAGAAATCAGTGTTCAAGAACTTATCGATCTGCTACTTTGACTCCTGAAAATCTTCAACTTGCTTAACAAGACCGTTGACCATAGTTGTGAGATTGTTGACTTGCTCCTGAAGATCAATTGGTTTAGTCGGTTCATTGATTGAATGTTGTTTTGATGCGGTTTCAGAAGGTGTGGGAGATGAATGCTCAGGTGATGATTCGGATGACGACTCGTTGTGAGAGCTTGAAGAAGAAGCAGGAGGAGTCGGATCCTTTGGTGGAAAGTCTTGAGGAGGTGGAGGTTGCACTGAGGAAGTCTGCTTAGATTGAGAAGATGATTGAAGAAATATGTTGGTGTCGAAAGCGTTCTTCTCTTCATTTTCTTTTCTTCTACGTTCCTCTGCTTCCTCTGCTTCCCGTGCAAGAAACTCTAGAGTAATGAGGTATTCATGTTCCAGATCCGTAGCAATGTTCTCCTGTCCGCCAACATTCTCCTCTACATTTACAGTTTCAGTCATATTGATGTCTCCTATGTAATTTATGTCTTTAACTATGTCATCAGGTTGTGAATCTGATTCTAAAGTGGTGGACACAATGGGAGGAATCATGCTGCTTGTAGCTCATTCATGTTCTGATTGATCGACAGGTGGTGGTGGTGAAGGTTGAGACTGAAGTCGGCTTTGGAGTGCTGCTTTCCTTTGTTCTTTGAGAAGTTGCTTTTCTTCAGCTCGTGCGTCGACAATTATACTTTTCAATTTTCGTTTGTCGACCCACTGTTCAACGATTGGTTCGTCTTCTTCATCATCATTTGGCTCATTAATCGTGATCCCTTTTCTCTTTTTTGACTCTGCTTCAAAAGTTTCAAGACTTTGCTGTATAGCAATCTCCGTTGCAGGAAATGCTTCTTCTGTTACTCTAACACGTCATTCAAAGTCTTGCTCTTCTTCTTCAGATTCTGTGTCGAACTCAGAGTCGCTTTCAGAAGGTGGAGGTGTAGGTTCATCTTGAAGAGCGAACTTTGGAGTTACCTTCTTCTTTGGCTTGGTTGCAGGCTTAGTTTTGGGTGCAGGTTTCGGTTTGGTGGAAGTTTTGGTTTTGGCAGATCGTTTGGTCTTGGGAGTAGTCTTTGACTTAGTCTGAGGTGATCCAGTGGTGCTTGTAGTACTCCCAGATTTCATACTTCCTTTGCTGCGAGTCTGTATAGTAGCTTCATCCTGTACCCCTTTGTAAGCATTATCATAAAAGTTGTAGTTCAAACTTTTCTTGATATTGTCATCAAGAAGATATTCGGGAAGCCTCATTCCTTTTATCTTGGTAGATGATGAGGCGAAAAATGATCCGTTTTTAGGGGGTCATTTAAGCCCGAATTCAAATTTATTTGATCAAATATTGCCCTAAATCGTTCCTTTTGTGATTTTAGGTCCTTTGGGAGTGAATTCTGGAAAAGGAAGCATTTTGGACGTTTTTGGAGCATAAAAGTGAAGAAAACGCCAAAGACTTAATTTTCCATGCTGAGAACAGTACCTGACAGCGTCAAGAGCATTTTGGTGACGGCGTCAAGAGTAAAAGTGGTGACGGCCCAGAGAGAATGTGAAGGCGTCACCCAAGGCCGTCACGTGTTAACTTGTCAAAACTTGCGCGCGGAGTAGCTGATATTGTTTTGGTCATAACTTTTGCATACGAACTCGGATTTAGGTGATTCAAAAGCCCACGCGAAGAGGACGAAGAGATCTAAAATTTGGTGAAAAAATGGTCATGACGGCGTCAAGAGAACGAGCTGACGCCGTCAAGCCTTGCCGACAGAAAACATGCCTATAAATATAACATCATAACTTCACTTTTTGTAAGCCCTAAACCCTAAGGTCGATTCCTGGGTTTAGGTGGGTGTTTTTCCAGCAACTTAGAGGGTTTCAATCACTCCATAAACATCATGTATTGGTTTGATGATTCTATCTTAATTATGTTTTCCATTATCATTGTTGTTTGCTCTTCTTTGATGATGATTTGCTAATTCACCTTGTGTCTACTTATGATTATGTGAAACTTGTATATAATTGATTAGATCTCATTGATTTCTTGTTGATGTTGTGTCTATCTTCATCAATTAAGGCGTGACAACTTCAATAGATCTAGTTGGTTTAGTTTATAATCCTTGTTTCCTATTGATTCTTGTTTTGATTGAATGATTTATATGTTAGGCTTAAGAAAACTGGCAGATCTCCAAATGGTAACATGCTTGAACATCTTAGGAAACATGAACCTATTGCACTAAGGTATTTATTGGTTGTATTTAATGCATGAGCCACTGTTTACAATCCCTATGGTTGTGCTGGGCATGGTATAGGAGGAGATAAGAGCTCATAGAATTGGGGAGTTATGTGCGATACCCCATGAATGGTATTAAGGAATACAACCCGTCAATTAAAACAAGGTTACAATTCAATAGGTAGGATTGGATAGCTAGCAAGGAGTAACATATCATGGGTAGACATGCTTCACTTATCTTGTAGAACCTTAGTTTATTTTCTTGTTTATTAGTTTAATTAGTAGCTTTTAGGTTAGTTGATTAGCAACTAATTCCGCCCACTCTCCCAATACCCGAGATTTTTACTTGCTTTTCATAAAATATAAAAACATAAAAAGAATCATCCTTCACCTTTAGACCTAGTTAGATTAATTTCAATCCTAACGACACTATTCCTAGCTGAACGATCAATCCCCCGGTACTTGTCACTATACTATACTACAACGATCAGGTACACAGCCTGGTGGGGGTTGTAAGCTTCTCGAGATCCCTCGAGAGGTAAAGCCTGTTGCGATTCCCACGCATCAGTAGAGGAAGTGGTCGTCTTGATAAAGGAGGTGGTGAAGTCGTCCTCGAAGAGGTGCTTAGGCTCAGTAGGGTCTGCCATCCTTTTGATAAATTCTGGAGTATCTTTGCAGAAATATTCGATGAGAAGCTTGGTGAATCTTGTGAACAGGATCATAGTCTTTTCACGTCCAGTTTGGATGCTGTAGACGATATCGTTCATGATTGGAACTGCAAAGTCAATAGGTGTCAAAGTCACCATTCCCCAAAATGTTTGTAAATGCTCAAGCCTGGGATGTTCGTGACCACTTTTTCTTCCTGATATAGATCTTACAACCAATAGACAGAATGTTCTCCAGGGCTGAGGTATATTCTTGGCATTGAATCTGGAATGTTTGGACAGAGGTAAATCATCATCAACATCATATCCTAATTCAATAAAGAAATCAAGAAGATCCAGTTCAGGTAGTATTGGAGCAAATTCATTGGCAGTCTGAGGTAGGAGGAGGACTGTACGAAGGACGTCGTGATCTACAGTGTAGACTTGTTGATCCAACGTAACATTGAAGGACTCATCATTTAAATTTGCCTTAGCCGTAAGCCAGAACTGATGAAGGTAAAACAGAGGAACTGAAGTAGATCTGTTGAGCAGATGTTTGCATGGATGTGCAAGTAGAATATCTTTGACAATCCTGCACGAGTTCTCAGGAATTCTCAACTTGTCGAAATCAACTCGAGGATTGTTGTTGCCAATCTTAACATTGTAGTCAGCGGGAGTGATGTCATCCATGGTGAGTAGTGGAAGGGTTTGTTCAGGGACATTCTCGTTGTGTTCAGCCATGTTGTTCTGAAAAGCATTACCATAAACCAAACATCGAGATTTGTTACGAGTTAGCACGATTGCAAAGTTTGATTATAGATAAGCATTTAGAATCATGTAAGCACGTATGGTTCGATTATTGCATGTATAGTGATAAGTGAACTAAGATAATTATAAAGTCATGATGTACTTATATTGTCACATAAGCACAAAGTTCATACAACATCACATGATACATCCATAATCACATAGTACAAATTTTCGAAATTACAATGATCACTAAATAGTACCTAGTACAACATTATCGCAAACACATGAGGACATTACATAATTTCGAAAACATGTCACAAATACCAAAAAATTTCGAGAAATTTACAAAAAATAATATTTTCGCAAACTTGCAAAGTAGGTATTTTTCGAAAAATATTTCAAAGTGTGTTTTCGATAAAAAATTATCGAGAACAGCCCAAGTGAAATATTTTTCGAGAATACTCATTATGTATGATTGCGAAAAAATTGACTTAATTGTGATCTCGAAAAATTTGATCAAAGATGAAAGACTTTCGCAGACACATATTTTCGAAAAGATAACATAGTGAATATTTTCGAAAAGATATATCACTATGACATTTTTCGAAAATACTGTGTTTTCAAAAACTTTTCACCAATGCTGGTAATTGCGAAAAAATGTTTTCGCGAAAAAATTCTTATACAAGAATTTCGAGAACATTCCAACGTACGTTTCTTTGTGAAGTAATGAAATCCAAATGATTAAACCTGTCAAAGATGATGTACAATAATTAGAAACATGGTATACTTGCGTATTCAATAATTTCGAAAAGAAGCATGAACACGTTTTCGATAACAATCAAAATCATGAATCTACTATAGTCGGCAGGTTCAAGCACATTACAAACATGCATATTACGCATTTAGGCACAATAAGCAGCTCATATAAACACAAAACGAGAGAAACCTATTTAAATTGAATCGAAACCCTATATTTCGAGAATCATGCATTTATTGATATGGTTCGTATTAAAAGGCATAACAATGATTCTAACACATATGGCAACATATCCCACCAACAAAAACACCCAAACAAACAGTTAAGCAATAAAACCCAAATCGAGCTTAAACCCTAGTGATCGAAAACATCTCAAACATGTGATATAATACGATTGGCAATGATAGGAATGATAGGAACACGATTTGGGACAAAAGCCCTATGAAAAATTGCATCATTAAACATGTTTGGATAAAATTCAAAAAAGTAGAAACCCTAGAATACGAAAAACTCAATTGCAAGAAATCTAGCCATTCAAATCGTGATTAATTGAAAACCTATGTGAGAAATACCCTTAAGAACATAAAGGAACTTACAAATTGATGATCAAAACACGGATTATATGGTTTGATTTTGCAGCCGTGGGTTTCGAGAAGAGGGGTTTAAGGTTTGAAATATTTTTTGTGAGGTTTTAGAAAACGGGGGTGTTTGTTTTATTATTTTTTGAAACTTTTGAATGTTGTCATTTTTGGTCCCTTAACTACAACTAATGCATAATAAGTCCTAAAGTTAGATGCATTTGGAATGTCAAAAGTATACTACCTTACGACACCATTTTGAGAAAAGGAAACATGATATGAGATATCAACAAAATCCCGAAACAACGCATCAAAGGTGATATGCAAGTATACCGTTTTTGAAAAATTTATAAAATTTAAGCGAGTCTCCTCCTCAACACTTGTAAAATTAACAAGGTGTTGAAAGAAAGCGATATACTTGCAGTGTTTTTTTTTTTTTTTTTTTAAATGAAATAGATAAAATATTTTTGTGTTTTTGAGGTTTATGAAAAATAAAGGAAAATTTTATTTTACAAAGATAGTTTAATTGTTGATGTTTGACACTTTACTTTTGTTTTAAAAACTTTTTCAGATCAACTGGTGTCAAACATCGCATACCAATTTGGTGAACTAAACTTGCAAACCTTGATGGAGCTAAGGGTTTTGTAAGTAAGTCCGCCAATTGGTACTCAGTACCCACAAAATATAATTCAACTGTACCCTTCTCGACATGCTCTTTGATGATATGATATCGGAGATCAATGTGTTTGGATTTGCAATGATGAACTGTGTTGCAGGAGATTGCAATGGCACTTTAGAATCGCAGTAGATCGGAATCTTATTGAATAGGTAGCCACAGTCTTTAAGTTGTGATCTCATCCAAATGACTTGAGCACAACAAGCAGACATAGCTACGTATTCAGATTCTGTAGATGACAGTGAAGTGCAGTCCTGCTTCTTTGATTGCCAAGACACAAGTTTATCTCTAAGAAACTGTAGGCCAACTGATGTACTTTTTCGCGAGTCTAAGCATCTTGCATGGTCAGCGTCTGAAAAAGCTATTAGTTCAAAACCAAAATCCTTCGGATACCAGATCCCCAAGTGGATGGTTCCCTTTATGTATCGAAGGATTCTTTTTGCCTCATTGAGGTATTTTTTAGTTGGATTAGATTGATAGCGAGAACACATGAAGACAGCAAATACAATATCAGGTCTACTAGATGTGAGATACATGAGGGACCCAATAATACTTCGGTATTTGGTAGGGCCAACTGGAGTCCCATGTATATCAGCATCTAGTTTAGTGGAATTGGCCATCGGTGTATTCATAGTATCACTACTTTGCATACCATGTTTCTTTAAAATCTCAAGAGCATATTTGGACTGATTTAGAAAAATTCCACGGGGTGATTGATGAACTTGTAGTCCTAGATACAGGGGATGTATGAATATAAAATATATATAAATCAAATAAACGCAGCGGAACAACATCACCCACATGGATCTCATATAGCCATATGATCAATCAATAAGATAAACAAGATAGTTATACCTTTGCAGCGTGCACAGGGAGTCACCAACAAAGTCACCACCAATATCACCACCCATGAATGGATCAAGAAACCAAGTGATCAATAAGGTTGATCACTTCTATGATGGAAACACACTACACGTCATCAATCACCACCCGATGCTAGTCTTAACCCCGTAACATACGATCTAGCCTTGAACTACAATAGAATAAGGTTAGATTGAGATCAAAACACAAAACCCTAATATGGGAGCGTTTTATTTCGTGGTTATTAGTGAGAGAAAGGAGGAGAGAAAGCTGGTAAGTGTTTATTGTGATTGATCCTTTCCTAATGACCAAATCATTAGTAGTTATCAACATGTAAGTAACACTTAGCCCCTTTTATTTTCTCATCTTGTCCATTTCCTCCCTAGGCCATCCATAAGGGCTTTGATGCGTGGGAATCGCACCTTGCTTTACCTCTCGAGGGATCTCGAGAAGCTTATGAAGTAGCACCCCTGTGACACAGTCTTCCGCTGCGGTATTTTGGGGGTGTTACAGATTGGTACCAGAGCCTTGGTTATAGAGAACTAGGTTGCATTTAGTGCCTAGACTATAACTGCTATATACGTTGGGACCTTCCTCTTTATTTGCCTTACACACAATACATACACATATGCTTTTTGGTTAGAGGTTTGCTTAGTTCCACGCTGTTAAATGATGTGACTTTAGTATTATAAGGAGCCCCAGAGATTAGTCGAGTCATTAAAAACATGGAGCTCAGTAATAACTAATTAGTTAACTTGATCTTGTGACAGTTCTTGTTTGATGAGACACAAGATTTGAGTTAAATAATATTATTGCTTAGCTTTAGGGATTTGATGACTTGATTATCTTACTATCGGCCTCAGAAGGCGGATTTTGTGTCGGAAATTCTTAAGTAGGATGATTTAGAATCTCCTTATTTAAATGGATTGGGACGCCTCTTCAGTTAAATAAAGAAATTGTAAATCACCGAACCATAAGTTTATGAGACCTTACTTACATAAATTTGGACGCTTCTTTATGTAAGTAATGTGTTATAAATAAGTGGGCTTAATTGTAGCCGATACAACTCCTTAACCAGAATCTTAGACGAATCAGAGTGAACACCACTATATTAGAGATCCCGAATTCTCTTAGACACATCGTAAGTAGTTAACATCAACAGAACTTCGGGGCGAAGTTCTCCTTAAGGGGTAGAGACTGTAACAATTCGCAATTTCAGGTTAACTTTTATTCCCGAAAATTTCACTATTCAATTTTTACTATTCACTTTTCACTATTCATCTCAGAAATTTTTATTTCATATTCTCGTAAGTTAAACTATTTTAACGATAATCCGAGAGTTTGACGCTCGTCGGATCATTTCTGCAAAAATCACAAAGCCGTGTCCGAGATTTACTTTTAGGTTTAAACGTCCTTCTAGCATCCCGATATGTCCATAAAACATTATAAACAATAGAAATATGATTTTCTCTCATTTTAGGACAATTCCAAAAGTTTCGGAATTTTACGTTTTTCAGTTCAGCGTTTTACGCGAATTGCGCGTTTTAGACCCGTGTTTCCAGTTTTTAGCAGGGTTTTCGCACCCGATAGAACCTACCACTCATTTTATATTTTATTATGGACTATATTGACATGTTTAACCATATTTATAAGTTTCATATTTTTAGGATACCCGGTTTTACGTTTCGTGACTTAACAACTTACGGTTAGCGATTAACGGGACCAAAACTCACTACGTAACTTATATAAGGCCAAGATTCATCCACCTAGTCCCTTCCCCTTGTCCATGAACGTGTATATGGTGGCCTTGGTGGCTTGATAATAAGCCTAGGAAAGTATGTGGTCTAAGAACAACCAAGTATGCATAGATGTGTTTAGTTTTTAACCATTAGTTCATTATACTTCATGTGTTCCAATTTTAACCACAAGTAAGTACTAGCTAACCTCCTCACTTGCACTATAAAAGGAAACTCATCTCTTCATTCTTTTCATCACCATTTAAAACTTCCCAACATAATTCCATAGCTTCATCATCTTTGATCTTCAAGTTACAAATTACATACCAAAGTTCAAGGTCTTAGTATTCTCTACCTAGTTCTTAAGTTTGTTTGGTGATTCCATGGTTGAATTAGGAGCTACACAAGGTTACTAGGGCTGAAGTTAAATGATTTTCACAAGGGTTATATCAAGGCTAGCAAGGGTTACAAGAGTTACGGTGAAGGGTTTACAAGCTTAGGTTTAGTGTCCTAGTTCTATACTTGACTTCCTTTCTTTAGAAAGCCAAAAGTTGTAAGCAAACCCTTATACACTTTCTTGCTCAATATCATTTCATGCTTATTATGTTTCTTTCATGCTATATATGGTCTTTGTATTGTGTTCATGATGTTTAAAAATGGATAAAACAAGTATTGGTATACATATGTTAACTTATGACAAGTAAACAAGCAAACTAGTGATTTTTATGAAAAACCACGACCACATTAGTATAACTTTGATATTTGACACTTAATTACTGTTAAAGAGGACTTAACAAGGAAAACATAGCAATTTGAATCACCCAAAACGAGTACACGAGTCAAAAGTTATGACCATTTGAAGTTAGCGAAACCAAAACGACAAATCTGCCTAAATAGCATTCTGATCAAATTATGATTTTGAAAGTCCCACTTCTGGTCCGATTCATCAAAAAGTTAAAACACGAAAGTTGTCCGGAACGACGTTTTCGTTCAGGAACAAAGAAGCTCGAGCCCTGAAAACGCTTTCTGAGTGATAAATTTCTTCAAATTCTTAACAGCCCATTTTTAGACCAAAGTTACTATATAATCATTATAATTAGATGAGACCAAGAGGTCTAATGACCTAAAGCCAAGACCACAACCATGGCTAAAGCCAAGGTTGAGTCTCAAGATCATGGTAACAATGACCAAGGTCACGGCAAAGCCACGGCTAAAGACCATATAACTTTTAAAGATCAAAACTTATATATATATATGTTATCAAATGCTACAATAGTAGGGAGCCTCATGTGAGGAGTTCATTGAGTAAGCCGTCGAGACGAGTTGTGGGTTTACGAGTTAAAGTGTCCTGGCTCCTCGAACGTTTACTTCATGACTTCTGAATTATGTCGGCCCGAACGGTAGTAAGAGATATACAACCTATACATGTTTCATAGACCATTTATATTCAAAGACTTACACTATATACTAAAGTACTACATCATGAACATTATGCAAGACATATATTGGCAATTCGTCGTACTCTTAGACGTTACTCCAAACCTAAGTCGCAACGTTCTATTATAGGCTGCTCTTAGAGACTTTCGCGATTCGACTACCACTTTCATTTCTCATTACTTAAGCTTAAGGTGAGTCATAGCCCCTACTCTTTTCGTACTTGTTTTAACTCCTGGGGGGGATACATGCTCAACTACTTGCTTACTTGTACAAATACTCAAAACGTCTATACTTGACTGTGTTATACTCGATTGCTTACATACATGACTGCGTTATACTTAATTGCGTTATTCTATTTATTGACTAGTAGTTGTCTTTGGGAATTGACTCCCAGTTGTCTTTGGGAAGTGGCTCCCAGTTGTCTTTGGGAATTGACTCCCAGTTGTCTTTGATACATCCTAACATTTGCGAATGTTGGATACATCATAAAAGTGAGGTCTTCGGAGATGAAGTAGAGACTCACTTCTAATTGCTTAAATTGTCTTGATGAACTTATACATGTCTTATTCATACTATATATGTTAGCAGTGGGTTGTGAACACACAGGTTGCAAGTCTCTTATGGCGGGAATTGCAACTGAGTGGATTCACGATGCCTTTGCTGTGTGAACATTCTTTTAAGGCTTTTCAACTGTTTTAAGACAAACTCTATGAACTCACCAACCATTGTGTTGACACTTTAGCATGTTTATCTCAGGTTAGTAAGGCGATAGCTAGTGCGTGGAACTTAGAGTCAAGCTGCATATTCTGAAGACTTACGCTTTTATCATTTACCATTCAAAAAAAACTTTGTATACATTTATGTATCATACTTTGGAATCTCAAGTTTGTAACTCGGAATTTATTAATCGAATGGTAACTTTTCAAAACGTCTCATTTAGAGTTCGTTTTCTATAACTTGTACTTTGTATTATGAAGTAGCACCCCTGTGACACAGTCTTCCGCTGCGGTATTTTGGGGGTGTTACAGATTGGTACCAGAGCCTTGGTTATAGAGAACTAGGTTGCATTTAGTGCCTAGACTATAACTGCTATATACGTTGGGACCTTCCTCTTTATTTGCCTTACACACAATACATACACATATGCTTTTTGGTTAGAGGTTTGCTTAGTTCCACGCTGTTAAATGATGTGACTTTAGTATTATAAGGAGCCCCAGAGATTAGTCGAGTCATTAAAAACATGGAGCTCAGTAATAACTAATTAGTTAACTTGATCTTGTGACAGTTCTTGTTTGATGAGACACAAGATTTGAGTTAAATAATATTATTGCTTAGCTTTAGGGATTTGATGACTTGATTATCTTACTATCGGCCTCAGAAGGCGGATTTTGTGTCGGAAATTCTTAAGTAGGATGATTTAGAATCTCCTTATTTAAATGGATTGGGACGCCTCTTCAGTTAAATAAAGAAATTGTAAATCACCGAACCATAAGTTTATGAGACCTTACTTACATAAATTTGGACGCTTCTTTATGTAAGTAATGTGTTATAAATAAGTGGGCTTAATTGTAGCCGATACAACTCCTTAACCAGAATCTTAGACGAATCAGAGTGAACACCACTATATTAGAGATCCCGAATTCTCTTAGACACATCGTAAGTAGTTAACATCAACAGAACTTCGGGGCGAAGTTCTCCTTAAGGGGTAGAGACTGTAACAATTCGCAATTTCAGGTTAACTTTTATTCCCGAAAATTTCACTATTCAATTTTTACTATTCACTTTTCACTATTCATCTCAGAAATTTTTATTTCATATTCTCGTAAGTTAAACTATTTTAACGATAATCCGAGAGTTTGACGCTCGTCGGATCATTTCTGCAAAAATCACAAAGCCGTGTCCGAGATTTACTTTTAGGTTTAAACGTCCTTCTAGCATCCCGATATGTCCATAAAACATTATAAACAATAGAAATATGATTTTCTCTCATTTTAGGACAATTCCAAAAGTTTCGGAATTTTACGTTTTTCAGTTCAGCGTTTTACGCGAATTGCGCGTTTTAGACCCGTGTTTCCAGTTTTTAGCAGGGTTTTCGCACCCGATAGAACCTACCACTCATTTTATATTTTATTATGGACTATATTGACATGTTTAACCATATTTATAAGTTTCATATTTTTAGGATACCCGGTTTTACGTTTCGTGACTTAACAACTTACGGTTAGCGATTAACGGGACCAAAACTCACTACGTAACTTATATAAGGCCAAGATTCATCCACCTAGTCCCTTCCCCTTGTCCATGAACGTGTATATGGTGGCCTTGGTGGCTTGATAATAAGCCTAGGAAAGTATGTGGTCTAAGAACAACCAAGTATGCATAGATGTGTTTAGTTTTTAACCATTAGTTCATTATACTTCATGTGTTCCAATTTTAACCACAAGTAAGTACTAGCTAACCTCCTCACTTGCACTATAAAAGGAAACTCATCTCTTCATTCTTTTCATCACCATTTAAAACTTCCCAACATAATTCCATAGCTTCATCATCTTTGATCTTCAAGTTACAAATTACATACCAAAGTTCAAGGTCTTAGTATTCTCTACCTAGTTCTTAAGTTTGTTTGGTGATTCCATGGTTGAATTAGGAGCTACACAAGGTTACTAGGGCTGAAGTTAAATGATTTTCACAAGGGTTATATCAAGGCTAGCAAGGGTTACAAGAGTTACGGTGAAGGGTTTACAAGCTTAGGTTTAGTGTCCTAGTTCTATACTTGACTTCCTTTCTTTAGAAAGCCAAAAGTTGTAAGCAAACCCTTATACACTTTCTTGCTCAATATCATTTCATGCTTATTATGTTTCTTTCATGCTATATATGGTCTTTGTATTGTGTTCATGATGTTTAAAAATGGATAAAACAAGTATTGGTATACATATGTTAACTTATGACAAGTAAACAAGCAAACTAGTGATTTTTATGAAAAACCACGACCACATTAGTATAACTTTGATATTTGACACTTAATTACTGTTAAAGAGGACTTAACAAGGAAAACATAGCAATTTGAATCACCCAAAACGAGTACACGAGTCAAAAGTTATGACCATTTGAAGTTAGCGAAACCAAAACGACAAATCTGCCTAAATAGCATTCTGATCAAATTATGATTTTGAAAGTCCCACTTCTGGTCCGATTCATCAAAAAGTTAAAACACGAAAGTTGTCCGGAACGACGTTTTCGTTCAGGAACAAAGAAGCTCGAGCCCTGAAAACGCTTTCTGAGTGATAAATTTCTTCAAATTCTTAACAGCCCATTTTTAGACCAAAGTTACTATATAATCATTATAATTAGATGAGACCAAGAGGTCTAATGACCTAAAGCCAAGACCACAACCATGGCTAAAGCCAAGGTTGAGTCTCAAGATCATGGTAACAATGACCAAGGTCACGGCAAAGCCACGGCTAAAGACCATATAACTTTTAAAGATCAAAACTTATATATATATGTTATCAAATGCTACAATAGTAGGGAGCCTCATGTGAGGAGTTCATTGAGTAAGCCGTCGAGACGAGTTGTGGGTTTACGAGTTAAAGTGTCCTGGCTCCTCGAACGTTTACTTCATGACTTCTGAATTATGTCGGCCCGAACGGTAGTAAGAGATATACAACCTATACATGTTTCATAGACCATTTATATTCAAAGACTTACACTATATACTAAAGTACTACATCATGAACATTATGCAAGACATATATTGGCAATTCGTCGTACTCTTAGACGTTACTCCAAACCTAAGTCGCAACGTTCTATTATAGGCTGCTCTTAGAGACTTTCGCGATTCGACTACCACTTTCATTTCTCATTACTTAAGCTTAAGGTGAGTCATAGCCCCTACTCTTTTCGTACTTGTTTTAACTCCTGGGGGGGATACATGCTCAACTACTTGCTTACTTGTACAAATACTCAAAACGTCTATACTTGACTGTGTTATACTCGATTGCTTACATACATGACTGCGTTATACTTAATTGCGTTATTCTATTTATTGACTAGTAGTTGTCTTTGGGAATTGACTCCCAGTTGTCTTTGGGAAGTGGCTCCCAGTTGTCTTTGGGAATTGACTCCCAGTTGTCTTTGATACATCCTAACATTTGCGAATGTTGGATACATCATAAAAGTGAGGTCTTCGGAGATGAAGTAGAGACTCACTTCTAATTGCTTAAATTGTCTTGATGAACTTATACATGTCTTATTCATACTATATATGTTAGCAGTGGGTTGTGAACACACAGGTTGCAAGTCTCTTATGGCGGGAATTGCAACTGAGTGGATTCACGATGCCTTTGCTGTGTGAACATTCTTTTAAGGCTTTTCAACTGTTTTAAGACAAACTCTATGAACTCACCAACCATTGTGTTGACACTTTAGCATGTTTATCTCAGGTTAGTAAGGCGATAGCTAGTGCGTGGAACTTAGAGTCAAGCTGCATATTCTGAAGACTTACGCTTTTATCATTTACCATTCAAAAAAAACTTTGTATACATTTATGTATCATACTTTGGAATCTCAAGTTTGTAACTCGGAATTTATTAATCGAATGGTAACTTTTCAAAACGTCTCATTTAGAGTTCGTTTTCTATAACTTGTACTTTGTATTATGAAGTAGCACCCCTGTGACACAGTCTTCCGCTGCGGTATTTTGGGGGTGTTACAGTCACCACCCATGGTATTTAATTCCTCATGTCTGACGCCGTCAAGATGGTGGTCTTGACGCCGTCACCTTGTATCTTCAGCATGGAAATTTGGTACTTAGCCGTTTTCTTCACTTTTATGCTCCAAAAACGTCCAAAATGGCTTCTTTTCCAGAATTCACTCTCCAAACACATAAAATCACAAAAGGAACGATTTAGGGCAATATTTGATCAAATAAAGTCGGATTCGGGCTTAAATGACCCCCTAAAAACGGATCATTTTTCGCCTCATTATATACCCTTACACTTGAGATTTGCTTGTCCTCAAGCAAATGAGCTTTTATTCTACTCAAAAGACAAGTTAGGGGTCATTTAACACTAATGTAAAAGTAATTACAACAAATAATCATTCCACTAAAGACCAATAGACAAGCACGGAGGTCATACACAAGCACCTCACAAATAGTGTTTAGATACTCACATCTCTCGGGTGTAATAAAGTAATATAACATTATGGAAATGGAAGATATCTCTCACTACCTGTCATAGCAAAGTAGATTACCATAGGCTTGGGAAAGGATCAAACCTCCACCACATGGCGTAAGCACCTAGGATAAACTATCAAAGAGGTCTTTTAAAGGGTTATAACGTTAGGTGTAGGGATATAAATTACACGGTTTTGTTGGATAAAGGAAGTTTTACTGGTGGCGAGTTAACAATCTTGGTTAATTACATGTACAAGATGGCGTTGTTAAGCTAAGACTAGACTCGACTTAAGCTAATAAATGAAAAATAACAAAAACATAAAATGAACATACAATGAAACGGGATGGTAGTCCGTATGTTTTTTTTCTTTTTTTCTTTTTTTCTATTTTTTTTTTCTTTTTCTTGATTTTTCGATTTTTTTTTTTTTTTTTTTTTTTTTTTTTTTTTTGCATACACTCTTACCCTACCATCCGAAATAATACATCATAGGGGATGAGAATTCACCTTACACTTGAATCTTTACATACTTTACATTTAACTAATCTAATGACTCGAATTAAGAAAATCAAAACACTTGGAGCACTTTTAAGATTAACGTACATATGGGGGTAATAATATTATGTTCTTCCCCATTACTCCATAAAATAAGTACTTACCCATGAGTCCCAATCGTCCCAAAACAATATGTACAAGGATATGACTCGACTTAGCAACCATGTAATCAATTAGAAAGTTAACTTAGGGTTTAACAAATAACAATAATGCACTAAAAATGAGCGCATACACGAAAGGCTAAGGCGATTTGGGTGTACATTTAAGTGGTGTGTAACAAATTCTTCCTTTAAGTAAGATGCTTAAAGTTAGAAACGAAAAGATAGGCTCGGAGGGGTGTACTAGGGGTTTTGTGTACTAAAAATGAGTACAACGCTAAGGGTGTGGGAAAAATTAGTTGACTTAACTAGCCAAGTAATATGACTTAAATGGTCAAGTAATTATGATACGGGTTTAACACAAGGGTGATCCTAATGCCTCTTATCATTTAGTAAATCCTACCACACGAATGTAGTCTCACTAACGGTCTCGGGATGCATCACTAACGCAAGTTCTAGAATCTAAATGCTACCGGTACACTCATAAGCACTAATAGTAAATGCTTTTCCTATCAAAACTAAAGGCGAACCTCACATTTTTGGGTGGAAAATTTTTCTGAATATACGGTTATGTGCTAGTCATACAACCTCCTATCCATGAGACGCTTGCTATGGCTAAAGTTTCACTCCTAAATGTTGTAAAAAATTTTAAATTTGGCGCTAAAATTACACTAACAAGTATTTCTCATAGTTTTATTACACAACTACTATCAAACAAAACAAACTCAAGCGAAAGTGCATATGTAAGGTATCATCTTTTTACCCTCCCCTTACACTTAAGATGAACATTGTCCCCAATGTTCAAGTAAAGAATGTAAAAGTTAAAAAAGTAAAGAGAATGAAATCAAATACTCCCCTGATTCGCTCGGTATGGATTATAGGTTGGCCAGGTTAAATCTTCTTCCAAGAAAACGAACAATCAAAGCTTCCCTTCCAGAATATAAATCATCTTCTTGTCACAAATAACCTGTAAATCCTGACAACAATAGACAAGGCAACCTCGCGTAAAATCGGCGGCATCCTATATACGTTACTAAATCCTAGAAAACAAAGTAAGATATAATGCTTGTGGAATGAAGTTTGCAGATTTCCTGGAGATTATAAAACTTTATAATTCACAAAAACCATAAGACTCCGTTAGAAAAACAAAACCGGGAAAATTTCCAGATTTTAACTCCTGACGCCGTCAAGAGTGTCACAACTCGTAAATTCTGGTCTTTTCCCGAACTTTCAACATTTACTATTCATCGATAACTATTCATCATTTTACTATTCATCATTTTTGAGGTCAGTTTGATATTCTGAGAAGCGTTTTAAAATTTTACTATTCATAAAACACTATTCACCTCCGGAGAAAAATTGTCATTTATACGTGAGTTGCGTCATTTCTGTATACGTACGGTTATCTACCTAATAAACGTTATTTTATGAGATATTATTTTTAATAATTGATCCGACAATCCCAACTATGGTCCTAACATATTTTTATACTCATAATAATAATATAAAAATTATATTATTAAATTGCCCGGTGTTTTCAAATCAACTGTTACGTTTTCCGGTCGAAGCTTATAACTCCGTCGGTTTGCGATATTTCAACCCGATCATTATTTTAACTTCCGATTCTCATCAGGAATATTAATTTACAATTTTTACAACTTCATTATATTTTATTTTATCTCGTTACAATTTATTTTTAGTTAACTCGGTACCCGGTATCACCTAAAACACTAAAAATACAACAATATCTATCAAATTCTTACAAGATTTCCACATTTTCTTCACCCCTCCATACCTTGCCATCCCCCCCCCCTAGCCTTGGCCTCAAAGGGTCATTAATATTACTTGTACTTGACCATGTAATCACCAAAATGCCATTCAAGAACTAGATATTTGTAACAAACACAAGACTTTAACACATACACTTTTACATAGATTAAAAAGCAACTTTCTCTCCTTTTTCCTCTCCTAACTCACGACACAAGGAAGAAACACAAGCAAGATCCATCAACTTTCCAAGATCAAGTCATAATCAAGCTCCATTTACTTTCCTAATTAAGGTTTTGTAATAAAAACCTGGGTTTCTTAATCAATTTCTCTTCAAATCACCTCAAACATTCAAGTAAGCTTCAAGAACATTTTTGATCTTTTCATACTTTCATTTTTCTAGTTTCATGATGTTTAGTCAAGATCTTTATGCATATGTTAGTTTATACCATACTTTTTATAACTATTGAACCCTAGATACTAAATATAAGTGGATCCTTGGTAGATTAGCAAGATTTATGATGTTTAGGAACCCATGACACCCTAAGAAAGTGTATGGTAGGATATGGGATGATTTAAAGTTGTTTGGATGGTTTTTGGACAAGTTAGTAACTAGGAAAACCCATTTTTAACCTATATATATAGCTACTGTCACATTTTGCAAAACGTGGAAAGATCAGGGGCTTCTGGGTAATTTTGGACCAAATATTTAGAAAATACTTTCCAATACGGAACTATGGCCAAAAACGGGGATAAAAACGAGTTTATAACGAAGGAGATACACTAAAAACGAGTTTAACGACGAAAACTATATTTTCCGGAAATGCTTGCTGATGAACAGTACTCACGGACAAATTTGAGCATAAAACTTGATATAGCCATCCCGACTTATCAATAATAGGTTAGTATGTTGTCCTACGATTCCGGGGATGTAAAGAACGTAGAAAACGAGCTTAAAACGACCAAGATATACACTTTTGAAACTAGGCGAACTATATATATATTTGACAACTTCTAATAGCACATATTCTCTTAAGTTATGGAAACACTATAAATCAACGCCAACACTTATTTTCAAACTACGAGTGGTATAGGCTTCATGTGCATGTACATTCATCGCATCCCCTCATAATCTAAGTAGATCGTATCATTCGTTCATTATAGGTCGCGGTTAGTGACCGAGCCTCATTTCCATCATAACCACTTTTGTCTTCGTAACTATCGTACCAGGTGAGTCATAGCCCCTACTCTTTTAAATGGTTTTGTGAACTTTTTGGGGGAGAATGCATGCTCGTTTTTACATAAATTACTACTTGACTCTTTGAACTCATTTGACCTTATAACTTGTTTTGAACTCTTGAACTCGACTTGGATTTTTGAACTTAATGTACCGTATGTACTATGACCTAAAGTCTCACCTTATTGGTGGAGCGTGCTAAGTCTCCTTTGTTCGGAGCAACACTATAAAGTCTCTCCTGTTCAGAGCATCCTTAATAATTCTCGCCATGGTGGAGTGACTAATAATTCTTCGCCAAGTCGGCGGAGTGACTAATAATTCTTTGCCTAGGTGGCGGAGTGACTTCAAGTCTCCCTTGTTCGGAGCGGCCTTGACTTATGTTGTACTATGTGGTGCTTATATTGTGACTTATGATTGACCTCATGTGCTTGACTACCAGACATAAACTATTTTAGCAGTGGGTTGTGAACACACAGGTTACAAGTCTCTTATGGCGGGACTTGCAACTGAGTGGATTTACGATGCCTTTGCTGTGTGATCATTTTTCTATATACTTTATTTGTTAAACAAACTCTATGAACTCACCAACCTCGTGTTGACACTTTAGCATGTATTTTCAGGATTTAACCTATGGCACGCTACAGGAGGTTTTGGCAGGGCATGGCATGGTCATAGAAGACTCTGATTATTTATATGGGGACCGTTTTAAACTACTTTTAAGGGCCTACTTCTGCACTACTTTTAACGATGTAAATTCAATATTTTGATTTAAACGATTTTATTCTAAATAATTAAAGTGAAAACCATTTTTGTACTTGTGTTGTGTTACCGATTGAGTTACACCCCAGCTACATGTACGCTTCCGCTGGACCCGATCTTGGGGGTGTGACAAAGAGCAATACCCTGACGCCGTCAGAATGGACCTGCAGAAATTCTTATGTTAAGTTTCCGGAAAATTTCTGGAAAAACTTTGTCCTACTTCCTGGAAAATCCTGCAAAACTTCATTATGACTCAATACAAGCATTTGACTCTAACAAATACGAATATACATGTTTATTAAATATTGTGGAGAATCATGATCGGTTTGTTTCTTAAAAACATATTTGGGTTTCCCCTTACACTTATCTTTTGCAAAAATACCTTTAGGTTGAAGTTAAGACTAGGCCAAACAACATAATAAAGTATTTCCACATTTTTAATTGAGAAACATGATCAACCAACAATAAAAATAAAACATGCATACGGAAGCAAATAACAATCAAACAAATAAAATCACACAAAACATGGGTTGCCTCCCAAGAAGCGCTTTTCTTTATTTACGAGTCTTGTAGCTAGACTCAAAGTCGTGGGTTACTACGTGATCTCATCATTGGTTCCACTCTCCGATTGTAAATATTCCTTGTAGAAACCAATCACTTTTTTCTCAATCGCTCCCATAATCATTTGGGCAGATTCTTCATTAACTTTATACCTTGGTCCAAGGGCTAAGCAATCCTTGTAGTAAAGACTCCTTTTTTCCCATACATAATCCATGCCCTTTTTCTTATCCTCCTCATCAATATCCTCAAAAGCACCAACGTTGTCTTGATCAAGACGAGATATAAAGCGAAATTCTTTCATCCTATTGGGCATCCTATAGGTGATACTATCGGTGTTACTTGCGAATCGGATCGTACCTTCTACCTCATCATATTCTAACTTAGACTCCTCAACAAATGGTTTGCCAAACACAACATTGGATAATCGACAATCAATGACATTAGCAAGATCCTCAACAATCATAAAGTCGGTGACAAAAGTGAAATTACCAACAAAGACACGTAAACCTTTAACTCTCCCGACAAAGTTACAAACTCCACCGGGGCACTTGGGATCCCTTCTAGGTTCAAGTCTTGTGTTCACTATATCATTATAAACCGTTGAGGACATAATGTTGATTGGAGATTTAAAGTCAATGTAAGCATTGCTAATGTGTCTATATCCAATCATACATGGTATCTTAGCATTCTTAGGATCGCCTCTCTTGATCTTAGGTTCAATCATGGTGAAGGGAGATCGCGGGTTATCAATAAGATTATTATAGTATGCAATCTCCTCCTTAGTGGGGTATAGATTAAAGTAATCATTAAGCCTCGGATCCATTTCCTCCTCTTCTAGTCTCTCAACAACACTCACAAAGTCATTAGGCCCTAGGTCCTTATCTGAATACAAGGCGGTTGCTAGGTCGCTAAATGTATGTTCGAGTTCAATCTTAATCAACCTATTAAGCTCTCTAAGCTCCCTAATCTCACTCTCAATTTGTCCACGTAACACAGCCACTTCACTAGGGGAAAGGGGTGGATTCGCGTTTTCCATAATGGTCAATGGAATAGTCAATGAGGTTAGTTTACTAACAGAGGCACAAAGAAATAAGATAGACTAAAGAAGACCTAAAAATAAAAGTAAAAATCTTACTAGAAAGGAATCTAGCAAGTAGACCTAATAAAAAGAAATCCTAACCTAGACAATAACTATTCCCCGGGCTGCGGCGCCAAAAACTTGATGCGTGGGAATCGCACCTTGCTTTACCTCTCGAGGGATCTCGAGAAGCTTACAACCCCCACCAGGCAGTGTACCTGATCGTTGTAGTATAGTATAGTGACAAGTACCGGGGGATTGATCGTTCAGCTTAGGAATAGTGTCGCTAGGATTAGAAAACCTAATTAATAGCTCTAGAGGTGAAAGATGATTATTTTTGTATTTTTGTATTTTTATATTTTTATGAAAGCAAGTAAAATCTCGGGTTTTGGAAGAGTGGGCGGAATTAGTTGCTATTCAACTAACCCAAAGCTATTATATAATTAAAATAAAATAATGAAAATGAAATTAAACTAAATTAAACTAAGGTTGTGAGCAGTGGTTGGAGAAATTGTGTTTACTTAGACTTCACTACTCCCTAGATATCTTTTACATGTTAATTACTTGTTACACTTGTATGAATGACGGATTGTATTCCTTAATACCATTCGTGGGGTGGCATACATAACTCCCCAACTCTATGAGCTCTTATCTCCTCCTACACCATGACCCAGCACAACTATAGGGATTGTAAACAGTGGCTCATGCATTAAATACAACCAATAAAGACCTAGTACGCCTCGGTTCATGTTTCTTAAGACGTTCAAGCATGTTACCATTTGGAGATCTGCCAGTTTTCTTAAGCCTAACATATAATATCATTCATCCAAAACAAGAATAGACAAGTAATCAACACATAATCAACATCTAGGTTTCATTAGATCTAAGCAAACACAAAAGAGATCTAGCCTAGCATAGTAGAATTGAGACAAGAACAAGATATAAACAACCAACACATAGACATATTGATTGAATTGAAAGTACACTTATCTCAATAACAATGCAAGGTCTCAAGGGTTTGGAACCCTTTAAAACCCTGTAAAAGAGGCACCAAAATCGTCTTTAGGGTTTCACCAAAACTTCTCCTCCTTTAATGAAAAAACTAGAAAACTATATATAGGAAAAACAGGCTGACGGCGTCAAGAGTTACTTGTGACGCCGTCACCTCGCCGCCATATACTTCCTCGGACGGCCTTGATCCACTTATGACGGCCTATGTGACGCCGTCACCACCCACGGTATTTAATTCCTCATGTCTGACGCCGTCAAGATGGTGGTCTTGACGCCGTCACCTTGTATCTTCAGCATGGAAATTTGGTACTTAGCCGTTTTCTTCACTTTTATGCTCCAAAAACGTCCAAAATGGCTTCTTTTCCAGAATTCACTCTCCAAACACCTAAAATCACAAAAGGAACGATTTAGGGCAATATTTGATCAAATAAAGTCGGATTCGGGCTTAAATGACCCCCTAAAAACGGATCATTTTTCGCCTCATCAGGCTTACAAATGGGCTTACCCATTTGTTATGTCCAATCCAATACACTAAGTACAAGCTTAGTGATTAGTGGCCCGTTATTGATCCCAAGTTACGTAGTCATTTATATATTGTAAATACGATAAATACAATCTATAAAATGGTGTCTCTGTGTATAAGTCCATATAATTATTTATTATGACACGAGCATACTCCAACAGCTCCCACTTACGACGTCATAATAATCAAGTAATTATACAAGCAAAGGTTAGCGTCTAGCAACACGCCAATGCCCCTAGAAATATGTGAGGGAAGTTTCTTAAACGTCTCATTTAAATGGTTTATATGTCATCCATCCTTTTGTTACAGATACTATGTTGAACACTAGACATGGATCAAAGTCATTCCATTTGTTCAACTATTATGTTTCTCGATCTAGATATTGAACAAGATTACCAAGTGAATTAAGATTCATCTTAATCTCATTTGGGTACGGCCATACAAACATCTATTCAATTCACCGAGGGGCCCAATAGTATCTAACTCCATGACATGTGGAGGAACAAATCCTATTTTGACTGCACGTGTCATTCATGTGTTTCAAATCACTCCTGAAAATGGTTTTTATAACTACCTTATTCAGGACAGGGTTTAACCATATCAAAGAATAAAATTCCGCACATGCAAGACCTACTTGCATCTCAAGTCTAAGGATATGAGACATAACCATTTGCGAGATTCACTATTGACGCCGATCCATGCAGTGAATTCTCGAAGGTTGGGTCAATCCAATGTTCATCACAATGAACAACATATGAGTTTGGCAAATAAATCACCAACACGCTCACATTTGCCTTAATTCGATGATACTCCCGTATCGTCAACTGGCAATGGACAATTTTAGAATAAATAAATTATTCATGGATTAAACATGCAAATATAGAACACAGTAGTATAAATGAAGACGATAATACCCGGTATATCAATTCATTATATAATACGACTGCTTACAGTTCCATTATCCAAATACTAAAAACAGATATGCACAAGACTACATATAGATCGGAATCCGATGTTTCCACCATGATCAATTTTGTTGTACAAGACAACAAGTAGTCATCTGAGTAAACTTTGAGAATACTTGTTTCAAAATTCAAAAATGTTTTGAATGATGATTGTCCTTTTGTATGTGTGCAATCAAGTACAATACGAGTATTGCAACAATACATTCCATAGTGTGTATGAAGCTAGCAAAACACCTACTTTAGACAGTCATAATAACAGTTTTCCAAACTGTAAAGTATTCTTGTTCTTTTAATGTATAATGCATTAATGCTCTCAATCGAGCACATCTAGTTAGAGGTGTCATCATTCATGATGTCATCCTACTACGACTAGGTTTGAGCATCATCTCAGTTATATAAGCATTAATGAATGAAAACATAACAGAGCTCCTCAAATATCCGTAAACATTTGAACAAATATTTGGTCCTTTGCAGGTCCATTAGGTTGTTCGTTTAACAATTATCTAACGACTTTCACTTAGATATTTGTTGTTATCAACTCATCTTGCATTCACGCAAATGATATAAATAATCCAATACATAATATGACTTACATAATGAATCCTTTAGTCAAACTTAAGATTTCCATTCATGCATTCAATCTCATCATGTAAGATTGATCATTGAGACTCCGCTCATTGACATGTCATATTGTGTTTAGATTATTAACCGCTTATGTTTATTCTAATAAACACATGCAACAAGGTTTTATGTTTTATTTCCTAAATTCCTTAATTAAAACTTCATTCCAGGCTAAGGATTAAAGTCTAGCTTAGATGGAATATTGTTTCTTATATGTTAACAACATATGAGATTTAAGAAAATAAATACATTTATCCTACTTGCACTCTGAGTTCTCGGGAGTAATCTTATTTAATCAAAATCAAATTAATGATTAAATTAAGATCTCTGCTCCTAGATGCATGATCTAATCCACACCTGGATTCTTATGTCTTGTATACATAATAAAGATTATACAGATTCATAAACCCTTTTGATTACTCATCGTCCTCGCAAAAGTAATCAAAAGTGTTCTAAAATCCTATTGTCATATTTCATTTACATGAAAACAAGTATGACAATTAATCATCTTTATACATTTAATTTTTGTAGGTATGAAGATTTAATCATAATCAATTTCTTGAGTATGAGTAAACTCCTTCTACTACGCATGCATTAAATATGTGTACAAGTTTGTCCTTATGAGTCTTCTAGTTCAAGAAACTCATTTTAAACCTCACAGTCTAACTGATTTGGTAAGAGATCAATCAAACTCCATGAGTGATTATTTTCAAAGGACTGCATCTTAACATTCATAGTTTTGAGTTATTCATCAGATTCAAGATCTGATAATGCATCTCTTTAGTTAGTAGGTTCACTATGATCCTCCAACTTATGTCCCTTAACATTGATATAAAAAATATATCATTCAAGTGTTAGGGGTATCCTTGCGGATTTATGAATGAGAGATATCAATCTATGGTTTAACATATGCATGTTCAACCTTAGTATGACATTAGCAAGTGTACTCAGAAGGTTGTGTATTTAGCTCTTGAATAACTTCAAGATCTAAAGGTGCTCCCACTTGCTTTTGTAAGTGGAGACTAATCTCCAAGTACTCAGCATCTTGATAACAATAAATTGTTTTCAAGTGGGGCATCCAAAATACATCGTTTGTTCTTGATTCTAGTTTGTTAATTACTTACTCTTAGGTATTTAACAAATTCAGAACTTCAATCAAGACATAATGGGATTCATCCCATTCCATAATACAATGGTGTCCTAAATTCCTTCTGGGTTGGAACCATATTGGGTGTACGCATGGCACATCCAATTTTCTAACCTTGATTGCTTTTGAGGTAAAAGAGTTTAAGTCATCAACAATCAAACAATATCCATGATGGACATACCATAAAGTTGTGGTATTCCACGTGGATAGATGTTGTGAGACTATCACACAACTCATTAGATGAACTTATACTCTTTAGCTTACGTATCTGCCAACCAAGTCATACCAGATGGCATCAATAGTATTTTTAGCCTACTGCATACTTTATATTTAAAGTCTTTGACCAAGTCAATGACTTCATGTGTATGTTTTAACTAGAAAACATAAACATTAAATATTTTATTATACGTCGTAAGTGTACATGTCTTTAACAAGAAGACATAACAAATTAACATCTTTACTTTACGTTATATGTCTTTCAACAATTAATGGAATTGATGTTTATGTCTTTACAAGAGACCTAAACATATTCAACTAAAGTAATTATGAGTGCCGATAATTGGCCTCAATAGTAATTTCAAGTTAATTACATACTTCATGATTATGAATTTACAAGAAGACATAATCATATTTACTAAACAATTCAGCAAATATGTTGAAGTAGTTTTCCATGTTATCTTGACATTTTTCTAATTAGGGCAACATACATTTTATGTGTATAAGTCCTAGTAGAACCTTATTTTTCTTATCTTGCAGTCAAGAAAAACCATTAGTCATATTGTTACATGTTGTACCTTGCACACAATTAAGATTTCTCCCACTTGTGCATGGCACAACATTATGCAAGCAAATATGACAATGTCACAGATAACATATGATTTTAGTCAAAATCAAAATATAGATATGTAGAAATTTATCGCTTTTATAATGAATCATGCATAAGAATTTTATTAATAACATTTCAGGAAGCAACATCAGGAACGCGGCAAGTTATCTAATAAAATTCATGCAATGGTTCTCATAAAAACTATGATGCTTCATATGTGGAAAGTAATGTATTATTTCAAGACAATCTAGAAATAAGATGGGCAACTTGTAAGTTAATAGAGGTTACAACTCCCACTGGATTAGAGAACATTACATGTGTTTCGTCACCAGTAATACAATCATTTAGCTCCCACTGGATTAGACAACATTATAAATGTTACATCACCAGTGGAGAGTGAGAGACGATTGGATACTTTCCTACTTTCTTTGAATATCTACACATTATTGCTAATGTGAGTCACTATTACTAGTAAACATGTACTTAGGTATTCAAGAAAGTGCATCAAGTTCTAACATATAGATGATGGGCTAGCCATTATTTTAAACTTGAAAATAGGCATGCAGTTCCTCCATGTTTATTGGGTAAAGACACATTGCTAGGTAATCATGCTAGTAATTGCCTTTACCATTTTACGGTTTATTGATATTTCCTTTTTCTAATTATTTAAACTCATTTCAGTTTGGTAGCTATAGAAAACATGTTCTCTAGTTATCCAAATATCTTATTTCTTCAAGGTTTCAAAACCGGAACAAGGGTTATAAAACGAACTTGATGGAATAAGATGTGCAACCATACTTAACCGTTTTGACTTTTTATAAGACATCACGATTTCTAGAGTATGTGTGCTTTGAGTTTGATTAGAATTAGGACAATTCAAATATTCCTATTATGGCTTTTCCTCATAAGGAAAAGGATAGGAACAAGTCTCTTTCTTACAAGGAAAGGAAGACTTAGTTTGATCCTTTTAACAAGAAAAGAACAATCTTTTGTTTACGATTTGTGTTGCATTAATTCATTAATTGAATTCTCAAAGATCATATTTAGTATTTTCGATAAGTATCCTTTTATGAATTAATTACCCCATGTTTACAATTTAAAATAATTAATTTACGTAAAAGGCTAAGATCCACATTGTGCTTCTACTATCACATCAGTTGATCTGCTAGCAATAGTAGATTCAATTGGTAGGCGACGATCACCAATTGCATTACAAGTGCAACTCTTAGATCCTTATGGGACTCATGGCATCTAATGTCAAACAACTAGTGTCATGTAGGCATGTTTAGTCCCATCTTTGCCTCGGGTCAAGGTCTCACCGCTTAACTCGATTAAGTCATCCAATTTGAGAACGTGCGAGAATATATCTAGGTCCCACGCATAGATAATAGTCACCTTGGGTTACAATTCAACCTAGGTCCCACGCATAGGCAAAAAGTAATTGCAAGTGTTCTCAAAATTGGACGGCGTGACTTAAATTTTGACGGGTAAAATTTTTGATGTGAATCAAAAGGTGTACGAAAAGAGCATGCATTCACCCTTCGTAGCACAAGTTAAAAACATTTCTTAACTTAAGTCTAATCATTGTTTTAATTTATGTGTGTCAAGTTGTCCATTTTCATGACTAATATAAATCATACGTGGATAATAAAGTTTGGACAATACATAAATAAAATAACATACATAACATGTTTAGGTGTTATTTTAAGAAACAATGATTTTAAGTTTCAAAAACTTAGTAAAACTAAATCATAAGACTTAGTTTTGAAAATGGTTTGTGTTTCGTTTTAAGTTTTATAGAAAACTATTTGCAATTTTACATATGAAACAAGATATATAAAAAGCAAAACAAACACACAACCACAATATGCAAAGCCTCAACCGATGAAAAAACCTATGCTTGGTCTCGTGAGCCATCACGAGAACCAAGAGTCAACTAGGGACAACCACACAACCACACGGAGGACTCCCACTTGCTCCAAGACAATCAAGAGCAAGTTGGAAGCCCATGATGCACATGAAAAGTAGTTTCTGTCCTTCCAGAATTTCTGTGTTAGAGGGCCCAAAAGTCCATGAAGGAGGCTTCCCCGGGCTTAGCTCAAAACTATAAAGTTGTATGCCCATGTCTTGGGTACCTGCAAAAACAATTTCAGCTAAAAAGACCTTACCAATCACCGGGAAACTCCATTTTACCAACTGGTGTTCCAGCAGTCATTTTCGGCAAAAACGTCTTTAACTCTTTCGCCATTCACCACCAAGCCACGATTACATTATATTGAAAGTAAAATACAATTAATCTACTTTTAATCTACTGTAAAAGTGCCCAAACAATGGCTACAACCAAAAGAATATAATTACATAAATGCCGAAACAATGGCAAAAACCCCAAAACACGAAATTAAACAACATTCATAACCATCCAATGCACAAGCGGTCTAGGCTTTCATCGGCTTTGCATATAAACATAATAATACCATAATATTATGAATGAAACAAGGTGTTGGCTAACTCCATGGACAAACATGCATGTATTTGCCATGGAAAACAAAATAATAACAAGAATTAAATTGTTAGCCAACGAAAACGAAGAAATTAATTGACAAGAATTAAAACCCCGTTTGGTACCCGTGTGAAGTGGCCATAGGTTCAAAACCCACTGAAGTTGGGACCTTTTAATTATATTTTTACCACAGAAAATTAAGCCATAGGGCCCGATTCGAAATCGTTTCATAAATCGATCAAAAACATGCGTTTTAGGCCATTTTCACGTACCCGATCAAGAAACCAATTGATGTATGCATAACAAATGGCCATAGGATTAAAAAGTCCAGATCTTAAGACCTCATATAGGTCAACATATTCAGAATATATAAGCCCTAGGGGCTGTTTTAAGATTCCACTTTTAAATCCATTAAAAAAAACACGTTTTTAGCCATTTTTACGCATACAAGATGATCATATGACATCATATGATGGCTCGTGATACCACTACAGGGGATGTATGAATATAAAATATATATAAATCAAATAAACGCAGCGGAACAACATCACCCACATGGATCTCATATAGCCATATGATCAATCAATAAGATAAACAAGATAGTTATACCTTTGCAGCGTGCACCGGGAGTCACCAACAAAGTCACCACCAATATCACCACCCATGAATGGATCAAGAAACCAAGTGATCAATAAGGTTGATCACTTCTATGATGGAAACACACTACACGTCATCAATCACCACCCGATGCTAGTCTTAACCCCGTAACATACGATCTAGCCTTGAACTACAATAGAATAAGGTTAGATTGAGATCAAAACACAAAACCCTAATATGGGAGTGTTTTATTTCGTGGTTATTAGTGAGAGAAAGGAGGAGAGAAAGCTGGTAAGTGTTTATTGTGATTGATCCTTTCCTAATGACCAAATCATTAGTAGTTATCAACATGTAAGTAACACTTAGCCCCTTGTATTTTCTCATCTTGTCCCTTTCCTCCCTAGGCCATCCATAAGGGCTTACAAATGGGCTTACCCATTTGTTATGTCCAATCCAATACACTAAGTACAAGCTTAGTGATTAGTGGCCCGTTATTGATCCCAAGTTACGTAGTCATTTATATATTGTAAATACGATAAATACAATCTATAAAATGGTGTCTCTGTGTATAAGTGTGTGACCCCATAGGCTCACATATGTCTAGCCATATAATTATTTATTATGACACGAGCATACTCCAACACTAGAAAGAATGTAAGTTCACCCATCATGGACATTTCAAAATTATCTGTCATTAATTTTGCAAAATCCATTGAGTAATTTTTGTTGGTTCAAGCAAAAATAATGTCATCGACATAAATTTAAACGATTAATAAGTCCATCCCGTATGTTTTTGTAAACAGTGTTGGATCCACCGAACCTAGAGTAAAATCATTAGCCAACAGGAATTTAGAAAGCTTATCATACCACGCCCTGGGGGATTGCTTGAGCCCGTAGAGAGACTTCTTAAGCTTGTAGACATGATTGGGACGTTCTGGGTCAACGAAACCTTCAGGTTGACTGACTTAAACCACTTCTCGGAGTTGACTGTTAAGAAAAGCCATTTTCACGTCCATTTGGTAAACAATCATATTCCGATGAGCAGCAAATGCTAAGAATATGCGTACAGCTTCAAGTCTAGCTACTGGAGCAAATGATTCTTCAAAATCGATTCCTTCTTCTTGAGAGTAACCTTTTGCTACCAAGCATGATTTGTTGCGTATGACAGTGCCTTCTGTATCCAGTTTGTTTTTCCAGATCCATTTTAAACCAATGACAATGATGCCTTCTGGTTTTTCAACCAATTCCCAGACTTCTAATCTTTGAAAAGTTTCGAATTCTTCTTGCATAGACTCAATCCAGTTTTCATAAGTCATTGCTTCCTTGACGTTTTTAGGTACGGTTTCACAAACTGTGAGTGCATAAATGCAAGTTTCACCGTCTGTGTGAAGGCGTTGTCTTGTCATAATTGGTGCATCTGGATGGCCAATAATTTGAACTAAGGGGTGATCTCTAGTCCATTTGTGTGTCAAGGGATGAAGTTGATAAGTATCTCGCAAGTGAGCAGGACCCAAATTGCGTGTGGATGACTCAGCAATGTCGAGGATAGGTTGAGCATTTGCAAATGGGTTAATGAATGGTTCTGGGTCATGCTCTGCGGGTTGTGGAACTGATAAAGGTATGGAATCTCCAGCTGATTGTTGTGAGTTGGACCCGGTTTGTTCTGTGGTTGTAGGTGATATGACTGGAGGACCGTCTCTTCCAACAGTAGTTGTTGTTTGTTGAGGTGTATCAGGTACTTGATGTTGATCAAGATGTGCAGCGGAATTTGGTGTGGCCTCAGATGGACGGTTAACAGGCGTATCATCAAAAAATGGAGCAAACAAGGTTTCCACTTCTTTACGAGATAGTGACAATGGTTCAGCCGAAGATACCGGAAAGTTAAGACGGTTGGTTGTGGGTCCTAAGCCGTTTTGCTCAGAAGCCATAGGAGTGAGTTCATCGAAATTAGCATGAATAGTTTCTTGAATTTCCCGAGTACGACGATTCCATATCCGAAAGCCTTTTGAATTTTCACAATATCCTATAAATATTCCAATGTCAGCCTTAGCTTTAAGTTTACCTAGATCATCACGTCATTGACTGGGTAACATAAAGCTCCAAATACATGAAAGTGACTGATGTTCGGTTTCCTTTTGTGAACAATCTGATATGGGGTTTTGTGATGGCGTTTTGTGATCATGCAACGGTTTTGAGTGTAACAAGCAGTTGAAACAGCTTCTGCCCATAAGTAATCTGGTAATAGAGCATTGATTAACATCGTTCGAGCAGCTTCCACTAACGTTCTGTTGCATCTTTCGACAACTCCATTCTGTTCCGGTGTTCGTGGAATAGATGTTTGATGTTCAATTCCCACTTTCTCAAAATACGACCTTAGAGTCTAATTCTTAAATTCTGTGCCATTGTCAGTTCTTACAATTTTGACTGTGTTGCGTAGCTGAACTTGTATTTTTGTGAGAAAGGTGATGATCATTTGAGGAGCTTGATCTTTACTTCGAAGAAAATAAACCCAAGTCCAGCGAGAGTAATCATCAACAATTACTAAGATGTAGCATTTACCGTTGATTGTGTGAACACGCATTGGACCACACAAATCCATATGAAGCATTTGTAAAACATGATTAGTACTGTGTTCAGGTTTTGAGGGAAAATGAGCACGAGTACTTTTTCCTTGTTCACAGGCTGGACATAGATGATCTTTGGCATAACGGAATCTTGGAAAGCCTTCAACTAATTTATGACGAGCGAGATCAGTCATTGTTTTGAAATTCAAATTAGAAAGGCGTTTGTGCCATAACCAGGATTTAGTCGTTTCAGCTTTGGATAGAAGACAGATAGGAGATGAAGCGATCATGTCAGACATTGAAATTGTGTAAAGGTTAGTGCCACGTTTGCCTAACATCAAGTCATTGCCTTGTAGATCACGAACAAAACAGGTTTTCTCACGAAATGCTACTTCTAAATCTCCATCACAAAATTGATCGACTGAAAATAGATTGTGACCCAAGCCTTCAACATAATATACTCTGCTAATTTTAATATTCCCATTCACGTAGTCTCCGTAACCGATGATTAGAGCGTATTGATCATTCCCGAATCTGACAGTTCCAATAAACTTTGAAACAAAGTTAGTTAACAGTTTGAGATTGCCTGTCATATGTCGGGTGCTACCGCTATCAACAATCCAGAAAACGATCTGAACCACCTGCATCAAAAGAAGACGACAGAGATGGAACAGAAGTAAGGGTGGAACCCGAGGAAATTGTGGGTTCCTGTTGGTTAGAAACACAAATATTGAATAATTTAGGAA
This sequence comes from Artemisia argyi, assembly GCA_030686995.1. NCBI lineage: Eukaryota > Viridiplantae > Streptophyta > Magnoliopsida > Asterales > Asteraceae > Artemisia > Artemisia argyi. The sequence continues at coordinate 111,301,828 of CM060699.1, forward strand.
TCCATTTAAAATTTGGTTTGTATTGTAACCAACGTTGCCAGTTCCAGCTAGTTTTTGCTTTGTTCTTAGTGAATGCACTAGCTTTTGGCGTGTTCCTAGATTTGTTGATTGCAGCTCTTGGGTTGATGATACGTGGGAATCGCACCAGGCTTTACCTCTCAAGTGATCTTGAGAAGCTTACAACCCCCACTAGGCAGTGTACCTGATCGTTGTAGTATAGTATAGTGACAAGTACCGGGGGATTGATCGTTCAGCTAGGAATAGTGTCGTTAGGATTGAAATTAATCTAACTAGGTCTAAAGGTGAAGGATGATTCTTTTTATGTTTTTATATTTTATGAAAAGCAAGTAAAAATCTCAGGTATTAGGAGAGTGGGCGGAATTAGTTGCTAATCAACTAACCCAAAAGCTACTAATTAATCTAATAAACAAGAAAATAAACTAAGGTTCTACAAGATAAGTGAAGCATGTCTACCCATGATATGTTACTCCTTGCTAGCTATCCAATCCTACCTATTGAATTGTAACCTTGTTTTAATTGACGGGTTGTATTCCTTAATACCATTCATGGGGTGGCACACTTAATTCCCCAATTCTATGAGCTCTTATCTCCTCCTATGCCATGCCCAGCACAACCATAGGGATTATAAACAGTGGCTCATGCATTAAATACAACCAATAAAGACCTAGTGCCATCGGTTCATGTTTCCTAAGACGTTCAAGCATGTTACCATTTGGAGATCTACCAGTTTTCTTAAGCCTAACATATAAATTCATTCAATCAAAACAAGAATCAATAGGAAACAAGAATTATAAACTAAACCAACTAGATCTATTGAAGTTTTCACGCCTTAATTAATGGAGATAGACACACACATCAACAAGAAATCAATGAGATCTAATCAATTATATAAAAGTTTCACATAATCATAAGTAGACACAAGGTGAATTAGCAAAACATAATCAAAGAAAGACAATCAACAAGAATAATGAAAGACATAGTTGAGATAGAATCATCAAACCAATACATGATGTTTATGGAGTGATTGAAACCCTCTAAGTTGCTGGAAAAACACCCACCTAAACCCAGGAATCGACCTTAGGGTTTAGGGCTTACAAAAAGTGAAGTTATGATGTTATATTTATAGGCATGTTTTCTGTCGGCAAGGCTTGACGGCGTCAGCTCGTTCTCTTGACGCCTTCACGACCATTTTTTCACCAAATTGTAGATCTCTTCGTCCTCTTCGCGTGGGCTTTTGAATCACCTAAATCCGAGTTCGTATGCAAAAGTTATGACCAAAACAATATCAGCTACTCCGCGCGCAAGTTTTGACAAGTTAACACGTGACGGCCTTGGTGACGCCTTCAGGTACACGTGATGGCCTAGCTTGACGCCGTCATGAACTTACTGGACCGTTACGTACTTTATCCACTTCCACCTCTTGTATTACTCTTGACGCCGTCATGAAGAAGCTTGTGACGCCGTCAGGTACTGTTCCCAGCAAGGAAAATTAAGACTTTGCCGTTTTCTTCACTTTTATGCTCCAAAAACGTCCAAAATGCTTCATTTTCCAGAATTCACTTTCAAAGTACCTAAAATCACAAAAGGAACGATTTAGGGCAATATTTGATCAAATAAATTCGAATTCGGGCTAAAATGACCCCCTAAAAACGGTTCATTTTTCGCCTTATCATATATCCCTACACTTGGGATTTGCTTGTCCTCAAGCAAATGAGCTTTTCCACCAATCAAAATACAAGTTAGGGGTCATTTAACACTAATATAAAAGTAATTACAACAAATGATCGTTCCACCTTAGTCAAAACAAGCACGGAAATTATACACTAGCACCTCACATTAAGTATTTGGATACTCTCATCTCTCGGGTGTTGTAAATTTATATGTCATAATTGGAAATGGAGAAATATCACTCTCTACCTGTCATACCAAATAGATTACCATAGGCTTGGGAAAGCATCAAACCTCCACCACTTGGCGTAAGCACCTAGGATAAACTATCAAAGAGGTCTTTTAAAGGGTTATAACGTTAGGTGTAGGGGATATGAAAAACACGGTTTTGTTGGATAAACGGATATTTTACTGGTGGCAAGTCAATTGTCATAGTTAACTACATGTACAATGAGGCGTTGCTAAGCCAAGACTCGACTCAACTTAAACTAACTACAACTCTTTTTGGATTTTCAAGACACTATTTGACTTAAACATAAATAAAAGAAACGGATGATAGCCGTATGTTTTTCTCTTTTCTTTTTCTATTTTTTTTTCTTATTCTTTCTTTTTTTCTTTTTTTTTTTTTTTTAACATACACTCTTACTCTACCATCCAAAATAATACATCAAAGGGAGCTCGTTTCCTCCCTACACTTGAGCTTTTACATACTTTACAAAATCAACTATTCTAATGACTCGAATCAAGATAATCAAAACAGTTTGAGTACTTTTAAATATTAACGCACATATGGGGGTAATAATTGACATCATCCCCATTACTCTATTACAATAGTACTTTACCCATGAGTCCCAATCGTCCCAAAACAATATGTACAAGATATGACTCGACTTAGCAACCATGTAGTCAATTAGACAACTAACAAAGGGTTTAAACAATTAACAATAATGCACTAAAGATGAGTGCATACAAGGAGGGCTAAGGCGATTTGGTTGCACATTTGGGGTGGATTGTAAACAAATTCTTCCTTTAAGTAAATTGCTTAAAGTTATAAACGAAAAGATAGGCTCGCAGGGGTGTACTAGGGGTATCGTGTACTAAAAATGAGTACAACGCAAAGGTGTGGGAGAATTACTTGACCTATAAAGTCAATGTAATTATATTACAGGTGTAGAACAAGGGTTATCCTAATGCCTCTTATCATGTAGTAAATCCTAACTACACTAATGTAGTCTCACTAGCGGTCTCGGGATGCATCGCTATCACAAGTTCTAGAATCTAAATACTACCGGTACACCCATAAGCACCAACAATGAATGCTTTTTCCTAAAGATCTAAGGGCGAACCTCACATATTTGGGGTGGAAATTTTTGAGTGGTATGGTTTTTGTGCTAGTCATACAACTCCTATCCATGAGACGCTTATTAAGACTAAAGTTTCACTCCTACATGTTGCAAAAAAATTTAAATTTGGTGCTAAAATTGCCCTAACAAATATTTCTCTCAGTTTTATTACACATTCACTATTAAACAAAACAAAAACCAAGTGGAGTAATAGTTTCTAATATACCCTTCCTACACTTAAACCGAACATTGTCCCCAATGTTCTAGATAAAAGATGTAAAAGTAAAAATAAATAAGAATGAAAGAAACTAATACTCCCCTGATTCGTTCACCGTGGATAATGTGACAACATGGTTAAATCTACCTCCAAGAAGATGAGCGTTGAAAGCTTCCCTCCAGAAATATAAATCATCTTCTTGTCCTGTAATCAACAAACACAAAAACCCAAGCATCAAACCGAACAAAGATCACAACTAGATGTAATTCCAGACTTAGAAATAGAAACAAGACAAAGCAACAAAAGGATAGGATACTTGTGGAATGAATCACAAATAGGAACTCATAAAACATATCCAGAATTATTGACACACAAACAAGATAGAATATATGCTAATCATGAATTGTGAAGTTTTCATGTTCGAATTTAGTTCTTTTTAACAAAATATAAATTTCCCTACACTTATCTTTTTGTAAAATACCTTTATATGCAATTAAGACGAGGTTAAAAACAAAATAAAGCATTTTCACAAATTATTCGAGACATGAAAATTAAACAACTATGATTAAGCATATATGACACAAACAAACAAATAAAATAAAAACATCAAACAATTAAAAACATGGGTTGGGTTGCCTCCCAACAAGCGCTTGTTTTTGTTCGAGTCACGAGCCTGACTCTACCCTTATTTAACGGAAATAGGGGAGGTTTTCCCTACACTTAGGATTAAGTGTGGGTGGAAGTAGTTATACACACCCTTAGGGTGGAAATATGCCACGTGAGGTGAAGGGGGTGAGTGAATGGCTTCCTTCATCCTAAAACTACCCGGATAATATAGGTTGATGGGTGGGTCGGTTCCTCTTTTGTCTCCTAGAAATAAATCTAAGGATGGGAAGTTGTGTAAAGGTTGAGGTTCTGGTTCATCAACATTAGGAAATTCCCTAGAACTAGGAGTAAGGTTATCACTACAAGTATTCAAACCTATATCCTCTAGTGGTGCTTGGTCCAAGGGTTCTACCTCAATTGGGGTTCCTATAGTCTCTTCTACTTCTTCCGGGTAAGTCACGGGCATTGTATGTGCCTCAAATGATGGTAGGACTTGTGGGGTACTTTGTGGGCTTGGATTATCCACATCATCCTCCATTGTACCTAGATTACCTATATGTTTGTTTTGTACTATGATATTAGGTGCCATCCAACTAGGTATCTCAACATGAGTATATTCATCCCCCAACAAACTTGTTTCATGATCCTTCAAATTTGTTGTCAAATGATTTGTTATGTTGTTTGTCGGGTTGTCTAATCTATAATAATATTGGGCACAATCTTCTATGGCATCCCATGCTTCTTCAGCATTTAATCCCCTAAAGTCCCCATTGGCAAAATCCTCAATGCACATTTGGTCATATCGGTTAACACGATAGTAAAAGGTCTGGGTTAGGGATGCTAAAGTGAAACTATGATGAGGGACTATTCGGAGTAAAATTTTAAAACGAGTCCATGCATCATATATAGGTTCATCTCGATATTGTTTGAACATCAAGATGTCATTAGGGTAGAATGGCTTTCGTGGTCGGTAGTATGGTGGATTCGCATTCTCCATAATGGTGAACGGAAGAGTCAATGGAAAGGTTTCTACGAACAAATGCACAAAGAAAAGATAGACTACAAGAAAGCTAATAAAAAGAAAATAAAAATCTCACTAAAAAGGAATCTAATGAGTAGACCTAATAAAAATCAAATTCAACCTAAACAATAACTATTCCCCGGGCTGCGGTGCAAAAAACTTGATACGTGGGAATCGCACCAGGCTTTACCTCTCAAGGGATCTTGAGAAGCTTACAACCCCCACCAGGCAGTGTACCTGATCGTTGTAGTATAGTATAGTGACAAGTACCGGGGGATTGATCGTTCAGCTAGGAATAGTGTCGTTAGGATTGAAATTAATCTAACTAGGTCTAAAGGTGAAGGATGATTCTTTTTATGTTTTTATATTTTATGAAAAGCAAGTAAAAATCTCGGGTATTAGGAGAGTGGGCGGAATTAGTTGCTAATCAACTAACCCAAAAGCTACTAATTAATCTAATAAACAAGAAAATAAACTAAGGTTCTACAAGATAAGTGAAGCATGTCTACCCATGATATGTTACTCCTTGCTAGCTATCCAATCCTACCTATTGAATTGTAACCTTGTTTTAATTGACGGGTTGTATTCCTTAATACCATTCATGGGGTGGCGCACTTAATTCCCCAATTCTATGAGCTCTTATCTCCTCCTATGCCATGCCCAGCACAACCATAGGGATTATAAACAGTGGCTCATGCATTAAATACAACCAATAAAGACCTAGTGCCATCGGTTCATGTTTCCTAAGACGTTCAAGCATGTTACCATTTGGAGATCTGCCAGTTTTCTTAAGCCTAACATATAAATTCATTCAATCAAAACAAGAATCAATAGGAAACAAGAATTATAAACTAAACCAACTAGATCTATTGAAGTTTTCACGCCTTAATTAATGGAGATAGACACACACATCAACAAGAAATCAATGAGATCTAATCAATTATACACAAGTTTCACATAATCATAAGTAGACACAAGGTGAATTAGCAAAACATAATCAAAGAAAGACAATCAACAAGAATAATGAAAGACATAGTTGAGATAGAATCATCAAACCAATACATGATGTTTATGGAGTGATTGAAACCCTCTAAGTTGCTGGAAAAACACCCACCTAAACCCAGGAATCGACCTTAGGGTTTAGGGCTTACAAAAAGTGAAGTTATGATGTTATATTTATAGGCATGTTTTCTGTCGGCAAGGCTTGACGGCGACAGCTCGTTCTCTTGACGCCTTCATGACCATTTTTTCACCAAATTGTAGATCTCTTCGTCCTCTTCGCGTGGGCTTTTGAATCACCTAAATCCGAGTTCGTATGCAAAAGTTATGACCAAAACAATATCAGTTACTCCGCGCGCAAGTTTTGACAAGTTAACACGTGACGGCCTTGGTGACGCCTTCAGGTACACGTGACGGCCTAGCTTGACGCCGTCATGAACTTACTGGACCGTCACGTACTTTATCCACTTCCACCTCTTGTATTACTCTTGACGCCGTCATGAAGAAGCTTGTGACGCCGTCAGGTACTGTTCCCAGCAAGGAAAATTAAGACTTTGCCGTTTTCTTCACTTTTATGCTCCAAAAACGTCCAAAATGCTTCCTTTTCCAGAATTCACTTCCAAAGTACCTAAAATCACAAAAGGAACGATTTAGGGCAATATTTGATCAAATAAATTCGAATTCGGGCTAAAATGACCCCCTAAAAACGGTTCATTTTTCGCCTTATCAGTTGACTACAACATTATTTGAAACTGTAGTAGGCGTTTTTCCTAAGGTAGACTTAGAGGCATTAGTGGACCTAGAAGAAAAGGCAGATCTATGTTTCTTTTTACGATGTAAGAGATTATTAGCTACACATTTGGTATGATCACCAGATAACATGCTTTTACGACAAAACACACAAGATGCATTAATATTCAAAACATTAGAAGGTTCAGCATTCGTTACATTAAGATTTGGATTACAATTTGCCAGATTAGAATCTAAATCAGATGCAACATGAGTTTTATTCGAGTTCCTAAGGTGAGCTTCTACTTCTTGCACTTCTAGTTTTCCTCTTCTACGTTGCGAGAGCCTAGTCTTTTTAGTCTTCTTAACTCTTTTTGGCTTTGGGCTGCTAACGCTCTTAGGGGAAACTAGTCCTGTGGAAGTGGAAGAACTAACATTAGAACTCTTAGCTTGATTACCTTTATCTGTTCTATTTATTTGAAACATTCCTGGTGCAATTACTGTGGTGTCAATATACTTTCCTTTTTGAAGTAGCTTAATTTTCTCTTTCAGATCAATGATGATGTGATTTTTGTCCTGAATTTCTAACTCAAGTAAACCATTGCAATAACTAATGTCATTGCGGTTTTGTTGCCAGCCGGCGCTTACTGTTTTTAATTCCTTAATTTCATCTTCATATTGATGACATTTGTCTTTTAGAAAAGCATTTTGACTTCGTAATTGCAATTCAGTTTCAATACTTTGAGCTTGACACCAATCAAGCTTTTGTTTGAGTTGACAAATTTCGTTTGAAAGTTTGTTTATCACATCATCATTGTTTTTACGCAATGTTTCATATTGATGTTTCAATGTTTCATTTTGTGACTTCAACAAAACAAGATCAGCACAGTAATCTGCAAATAATTCAGCATTGCTGGAATAATAGAGATCATTCATTAGAAGACTATGAATATCAGCATGAAGAAGTTGTTCCAAGAGTCGATCAGAATCTGTTTTCAAAAATCGGTTTTTGCGTTGTTGAACCAAAATTGCATTTTCATTAAGAGCGAAAATATCTTTCATATCATTAACTTCTTTGTGGAGTTCCTGTTCCCAACGAGTAGCACAATAACGCAAATGTTGAACTAAAGGCAGAATTTGTTTTTGAAAAATGTCTCGCTTTTCCCGCTCATAGGCTGATTGAAAAGTAGCAATTTTAATTTGTGAATGATGTTCAATGACGTTTTCCAAATTATCGATGCCTTTTATGAATGTTTGAAAATAGTCTAAAACTTTACAGCGTGTAGGTAATGGTGTTACATTACCGGAAGATGGTAATGGACCATTTACTTGTGCCACGGGTTTGACAGGAGCTCCATCGGAAGATGAAACATAAAACTCAGTAACATACCATGATTTCTCAGGTATTTCTCTTGACGGAACAAAAGATTTTGAAATGTGAGGAACTTTTGAGTAATCATATGGTTTGCAATATTCAACTTGACTCATTTTTTATCGACTCTTTTCTTCTAGTTCGTATTCTTCCTCAGTATTATGTACAATAACACGCACAACATTATTATCCATCAATTGGTCCATACTGTACAGCTTAGGAATTTTTTTGAATGCAGTGCGAAGAAAAGAGGATCTGTAATCGCCGAGGGCAAAACCTTTATCTGGTCTTGGTTTTAAAATAAACTTTTGAATTGTCGTTACAGATTCCCCATGTTTATAAACGATATTTTGAAAAGCTTTAATTTGACGTTCGAGAACGAGATTATCATCAATTAAAGTATTTTCTTTTTCTCGTTTTTGCACTTTATGTTCATAAAATTCCTGTTTGCAAGTTGTCACCTCTTTTTGTGTTTTTGAAAGTTCCTGTTGAAGTTGAACAACTTGTTTTTGAAGATCATGTTTTTCATTTTCCAGTTTGTAAACCAATTTACCGTTTGACTCAACTATGTCATATATTTGCTTTTGAAGATTTTGTTCTTTGACATATGATTCCTGAAATGACTTTTCAAAGCTTTTTTCACGATGAACTGCATTTTGAAAGTTTGAAAGTTGTATTTTATAACATTCAATGTCCTTTTTCAAATCGGCATTTTCTTTCAAAACTTTAGTTTGCTCGTCCATTATGTGATTAGAAAGAAGTTGATCTTTAAGTTGTTTGGCCATAACTGTACAATCAGGAGCTGGATCAGAAGAAGGTTCATGTTGTTCAATATAGTCATTTTCGTCTTGCTCAATAGGATCATCAAATGAGATGACAGTGTCATCGTCAAATATAACAACTGTGTCTAATTGTTCATCCTCGTGAGAAGATAAAAATGGTTCAAAGGGAACAACTTGCGCCTGATCTGATTTAGAAACAGAGGGTGATGCATTAAATTCTATAGAGCATGTGGTTAGGTCATTTACCTGAGACAAACCATCAGTGGAGAACACTGGGCCTGAATCATTCAACTGATGTTCCTGCATGTTGGCCATAAGCATCACAGCTGCATTGGCTTCAAGATCTTCTATATCATCATCATTGTAAGCATTAGCAAAGAAACTGTTCTCATGAGCATTGAAAGTTCCTTCCTTTTCATCTTTGAGAGCCATAAGTAATGTCTGCTTGTGAAACTGACTACCGCGGATTCTTGGGTGAGGGCATGCAGTTGCAATATGACCTTTTTCGTTGCAGTTGTAGCACCATATCGTATTCCCAGAGACTGTGTTGTTACTAGAAGCATTGTCATTACTTCGCCGAGGAGCACCTGGATTGTTTCTGAATCCCCCATTGTTGTTGACTCTTTGTCCATACCCAGAATTTCCAGTATACCCACCTGAACGTCCAGAATTATGGTTCTGAATCTCAACGCGACCATCTTGAACGACAGCTTGATTTCTTGTATTTGATGAAGAACGAAGACGGTTGTTGGTTTTGTTGGAGAATTTGCTAAACGCACGAGCAACAAGAGCAAGTCCTTGATTCAACGTATTGACGTCATCATCATCATCTTCAATCTGATTAGAGTAATACATGCTATCATGGTTGTCATATGGAGCAAGTTGAGTAGAAGCGTGTTGAGAAGTAGGAGGTTGCTGGTCACTGAAGTAATTCTGTTCCTGATCATAAGCATGATTAGACATCGGAGGATGTGAAGCATGAGTTTGAGCAACGAGTGCAAGGGGATTAGAAGTAGGTGGTGGTGTATATCCTCCTCGGGCGACTTTATCTTTTTCAACTTCAGACTCATAGTGCTTGAGATAGTCGTACAACAAACCATATGGATCTCTATGAAGATTCTTAGCTTGTCTCACAAATGTCACATACTTTTGCCACTCAGGACCCAGACTACTAACAAACTTTGTATTGACAACTATTCTTGGAAGGGGTACTTCATGTCTCTCTAAATCATTGACGACATTAGTGAAACGATGAAAGTAAGACTCAAGGGATTCCCCTGGTTCGATCATGATATTAGTGTATTCCAAGTAAAGTTTAGATTCCGTATCTTCCTTGTTCAGTTGTGTGCCTTGCATCAGTAGATGGACGTGTTCCCACATAGCTTTTGCAGTTGTTTGAGCATCAACACTTCTGAATATGATGTTTGGTATCCCTTGAAGTATGTAAGACATAGCATACTCATCTGCTTCACGATGGTGGTTTTGTTCAGTAGTAAGTTGAGACTCAGGAACACGCACAGCAGTTGGAGCTATTGGAGGATCAGTAGATGGGTCACCGCCAACGTAGTTAACAGGCCAAGGAAACGGTCCTTCAAGGATAACTTGTTTCATGTACTTACCATTGGGTTTCTCGAGTTCAATAAACCTTAAAAATCGACTTGCCCACTGAATGTAATTTCCCGATGTTAGCATTGGTGGGGTGTCAATAGAGCCTGCTTCGTGTCTGGATTGTTGAGTTGAAATGACTTCACACATCCTGTCAAACCAGTGAGTAGGTTTTGGTGGAAGTTGGCTTTGTTGTGGTGACATAGGATAGGATTGTTGTATTTGAACCATCTGATGTTGTTGCATGAAATTATGTTGTTGTGAGTAAACCGGTTGTTGATAATATTGTGGTGATTGTTGATATTGTTGCTGTTGCTGATGATACTGTTGATTCTGATGTTGCTGAGAATGGTTAAAATTGTAGAACGGTGGTTGAGACATATTGAAACACTTGTGTGAAAAGATGGATCTTGTAGAAGGTATAAGTTGTAACTAAATCTCGACAATAAGCTCAAAGAGGTGATTGCGAAAGTTTGCAATGGCAGGGATTGCGAAACTTAGGTTTGCGAGACTGATGTTTGCGAAATAATTAAATTTCGAAACTAAAGAAAGTATTCGCGAAACTTAGTGAATGTTAAGTGAGATCTCAAAACTTTAAGACAGTTTTTGAAAAATTGTGATTTCGAAAAAATGAGAAGTTTTCGAAAACACAAAATCACCAACACACTTTTCGAAATTATACAATTTCGAAAGTTTACCAAAAGTCGAAGTACTTTTCTTCCTTATACAAGAGAGAAAAGACTGAGGCCATAATTCGTAAGTTGTTAGGAAGCACAAATTTGCGATTTCGAAACTTGGTTAGGAGGTGTGATTTCGAAACTTGGCAGAAAATTGTTATTCAAAGAAAGCAATCCAAAAACGAGTTTTTAATCCAAGATTTTTGTACTTCAAGTTGTAAAATGATGAAATCTTGAAGAAAGTTATAAACTTGACAAACTTTTTCAAAAAACCACTTGTTAGGTCACCATATTGATTTCACACAAACAAGAATGAGATAGATATAAGGAGTTGGGTGAATATTTGATTAAGAGAAAAATGAGAGCAAGAGTTTCCTTAAGATATCAAATAAACAACCAAGTATTACATGTGACCTAAGGCTTCTATTTATTGGGAAGGAGCTAGGGCAACACTCCCTCTCCTTCCTCTTACAATTCGTGTGGGCTTGGAGGCCCATGGGTCAAATACCTTAAGTCTAGTAAACATGTAACATTACATAAATGTAAGTAAATAATAACTTAAGCAACCTATTATTACAAATGGCATAGACTTGATAAAATAGTAAAACTTTGATCCTAACACTTTGATATTATCTTTTTCACCATCATTTTTCCCATATCCAGTCTACACTTCAATAGTTCAATTTCAGTCATCACATATTGTAATACTTCGTTGCAAAGCACCAATTTCGTGTATATATAGTTTTTTTTTTTTAAATCAACTTTACTATTCAAATTCGGGATACAATTAGAAGCTAGCCTACACCATGCTTCACGCACTCTGACAATACAACTAACTGAGTAGACTTTTTTCCACGAATAAGACTTATCAGTTAGAGCATTTAGGTTTAGTCAACAAGTTTCACCTCTTCATTCGAGCTTCACGTGTGCCACATCACCCAACACCTCTTAACAACTAACCCCCTCCTCACCAAACAACAAACCTCAACTTCTTCATTAAGGTCCCACAACTTACACATTTATTTATTTTTATTAATTTCATTAAATAAATAATCAAACTTTTCTTAAATTTCATCTTCTTCTTCATTCATTCATTTTCTTCTTCATCATTTCCACTCCAAAATTTTATAAAAATCTGTACAATCTAAAACAATCTATAAGAAAAAGAACCCATTAATGAAAGTCTCATCATCATCTTCATCATGCTTACCACTTCCTTCCACCGGATCCACTCCGCCTCACTAATATGAACGCAACCCATTTCAAGATTTTCAATACTCATCTCCATAATCACTTCATCTTCGTTAACAAACGTTCACAAAAAAGAAAATAATAAAAAATCAAAAAGCTGCCAAAAGATACTTAAACCAAGCTCGTCGTGCAAACGAGGTGGTGTCCAACGGCGAGGAACGGCAAGGGTGTTCTGGTGTAGCGGCGAAGAACGGCTCGCCGTTGAGCCTCCACGTAGGAATGGTGAGGGTGTTCGACAAGGCTACACTGAATGCTCTTATTATTCAAGTAGAAAAAGCAGCAAGCTCGCCTTTAGAGTAGAATGCTTTTAATTCCTAAAAGTACGTCACATATTATATTCTTGATTTTTTGTGAAATCGTCATGTCACGTCCTTTCTACCATTTTTATTAGAGTTAACTACATTTTCGGTCCTTGTGATTGTACCTGAATTTTACTTTTGGTCTAATTTTCAAAAAAATTGTGATTTTAGTCCAAAACTTTTAGTTTGGTTCCACTTTTGGTCCAATTTTCTAAAGAAATTAGTTCAGTTAGTTAAGTGTGGCAACATTAGTCCTTTAACCTAACAGTCGTTTGCAACATTAGTCCTTTATACCAAAGATCGTTTGCAACGTTAGTCGTTTCAGTTAGTTAGTACTTTAAAAAAAATCTAAAAAAATCTAAAAAAAAATGTTTTTTTTTTTTTGTCTAAAAAAAATAATTCGAAAAAAAAATAAGAAAAAAAATTACTAAAAAAAAATATTTCTAACAAAAATTTTCTTAAAAAATTCCAAAAAAATTCTAAAAAAAAAAGTTTTTTTTGTCAAAAAAACTTTTCTTCCTAAAAAAATAATTCGGAAAAAAATAGAAAAAAAATCCAGATTTTTTTTTCTAAATTAAATTCTAAAAAAAATTGAAAAAAAATTCTAAACAAAACTTCCCTAAAAAAAATTCTAAAATAAAAAATTCTAAAAAATTTAAAAAAATCAAAAAATTGCAAAATGGCAATGCTAAAAAAATTTCTAAAAAATGGAAATGCTAAAAAAAATTATATTTTCTTTTAAATTCTAAAAAAAATTTTGTGCAAAAATGTGTCTGAACTTTGTTTTTTTTTTTAAATGTATATACATTTTACACACATTTTTGCAATGTATATACGACATATAAGAGACATAGATGATAATACTCTCTAATAGAAACTCTATAAGATTTATAAGTGCTAAATTCCCATTAAATTCTGCTTTTGATTTCTGCATTCGTGTTCAAACAAAATACTAACATGTTATAAACTACATTCGGTAAGACAATAGATAGTAGGCCTTTTACCCGAAAAAATTAATATTGATATATTAAAATATCTAAACGTATATACATTTTACACACATTTTTGCAATGTATATACGTTTTTACAATGTATATACATTTTTAAAAAGTTTAGAATTTTCTTTTTAGAAATTTTTTAGGATTTTTTTCCTAAAAAAAATCTCAAATTATTTTTTTCGGAATTTTGTTTTTTGTTTTTGTTCTTGTTTTTTTTTTTTTTAATCTTTTTCGAATGATAAATTTGGACTTGGAATATGACAAAGTATGAAACCAAACTTGGGACTAATTTGGGATCTAGATTTGGATGAAGTTTGAATTTTCATTGTAAGGGTTATTAAGTTTGTTTATTGATGCAATGTATAAAGTTAAGGTTTGGCGAAAAAAAGTAAAAACGGGATGACTGTGACACATTGTGACCAAAAGAGAATTTGATCATCTTTTTAAAGAAATTGACACCTAAATATGGTTAACTTTTGAAAGGAAAATGATTGACGTCTAATATAAGTACAAATTGACAGTAATTCATACTTTGGGTATGGAACTTAATTTATTTTAGAAAAATAATTTGTATGCTTAAAACCTAGACCTAAAATTAACCTAAAATATGATTTGTGCATTTGAAAAATTAATTGGTGGGAGATGATGAAAGAGAAAATGTGCATAACACTTGTCAAAAAATGAATAGTGTAGGTCTATTAGTAGGTCTCATTGTTAGGTCTAAATATCATAACTCTTTATTTTATAGTGTTGTTAGACACATTGAAATATTTTAAAGACTTATTAGTTGATGTTGTGATCAAACCTCAAATAGTGTGTTAAGTTGTCAAATTGCGGATAAAAAGTTTCATGCCCGCTCGAATATTAAGTTAAGTTGTTAAATTACGGTTTAAAGTCTCATTTGCTTTTAAGTTTGATGAATTTTTTTTTCATACACAGCTATTAAACCGTGAAAATAAACTTTTGCATCAATTATCAATACTTGAACTTGCATGTACCAAATACACTCCACCACACACACAAATGCAAAAAAGAAAAAAAAAATAAAGAACACAGACACATCGACGAGTATGAATTTGGTCAAACACTTTACACTTCTGCCGTTATGCGCGGTCACTCAGCTAATAGGTACAATGCTTGGATATATTATTAGTACAATATTAAAGCAATGCTATCGGAATAGACACTCAAACAGTTATTGGAAAAATAATGCAAATACGCTATCAGAAAAATAAATATTCGAAAAGGATTCTCTAACACTACAAATACACTTTGTCGAAAAACAATTATATGCTGTTGAAAATTTGTCGAATTTAGACACCGCTGCCGCTAGGTGCGGGTACTCGGCAAGATAATGGTTTTAGGAGGGGATTTTAGATAGGTTTTACCGGTCGTTAGACGTGGAACACGAGCGCAGATTGTAGATTTGAGTCTACAGATGTCACCTCTTTGGTCCTGAATTAAAAAAATGCGGTTAACCATAAACATGAGGGCACTGACAGACCCATGGTTTTCAATCTTCCTATTACGAGTTGGTGACGGAGTTGAAGAGGTCATCGATGAAGACTATGTACGCATACCTTATGACATGACCGTCCCTTACACTGAAGAGGCTGCCTCAAAGGATGCATTAATCGATGAAGTGTTTCCTTCCTTCGCTGCCAACTCTTATTCATCTACTGATATAGTTTCAAGAGCAATTTTATCCACTAAAAATGAGCATCTTGACAGCATTAATGATATGTTGATTGAAAGATTTCCTGGCGAAGAGAAGGTTTACTATAGTTTTGATGAAGCGGAAGACGACACCAACAACTTCTATCCATTGGAATCCTTAAATTCGCTCAACGTAAGCGGGTTGCCCCCTCATTGCTTGCATTTGAAAATAGGATGCCCAATTATTCTTTTAAGGAATCTTGATCCGGCAAATGGATTATGTAATGGAACGAGATTAATATGTAAACGTTTTGACCCTAATGTCATCAATGCTAAGATTGTTGTCGGACAACACGCTGGAGTTAGAGTGATCTTGCCAAGAATTCCTCTTGCTCCATCTGAAGAAATCACGTTCCCTTTCAAACTAAAGAGAACAAAATTCCCTGTTCGCCTTAGCTTTGCGATGACTATTAATAAAGCTCAAGCTCAAACAATTCCAAATGTGGGTGTCTATTTGCCCAACTCTGTTTTCTCGCATGGCCAGCTTTATGTAGCATTGTCTAGAGGGATATCTCGTAGAACAACAAAGGTATTGGTTAAACCAGTCAAAGAGTTCCGTCAAGCAGGAATCTACACCTTAAATGTCGTGTATCAGGAAGTTTTACTCGACGAGTAACGTATGTTGTTATTTTTTATCTCATAACTGATGTACTATTTTACTTTCAGTTTTATTAAATGTTTTTATATGATGTTTAATAGATGTTAAGAATTTTTTCTTGACTTTAGTTATCGTATAGTACAACCGTTTGCAATTATATTTTGATCGATTCACGTTATATTTTGAATGCTACACAAAACACTCACCACAATATCACAAATCGTTAATTATCTGCCGCTAGAAATTCCGTTGCTATGCACGGGTAATCGCATAGTTTTTTTAAAAGATTGAACGGTGGATTGCTGTGAAGACTTGAAATGTTATATGATAACTTGTGTATTTTGCTAATTAAGCCTATAAATAAGGTAGCCATTGGAGAGTTTTAAAGTCATCACAACAATACAACAGACAACAAACCACAAAAAACAATACACACCAATCTGTTTCCAGTAAGTTTCATAAAAGAATTAGTTTAAGGTTTTATGTTTAAGTATTATAAGGATGGGCACAATGGACCGGGGGAAATTGGTTGTTCGCCCAAGTCGACTGATGTGCGTGTTGTGTTGATGTGAGGGATTGCGCCCTCACAAAAGGTTTTACCTCTCAAAGGATCTTGAGAAGCTTGCAATCCCTGCCCGGCAGTGTACCTGATCGTTGTAGTATAGTATAGTGACAAGTACCGGGGATTGATCGTTCAACTCAGGAATAGTGTTCGCTAGGATTAAAAATTTTACTATACTAGGTCTAAAGGTTAGAGATGATTCTTTTTGTATTTTTATATTTTATAAAAGCAAATAAAAATCTCGGTTTTGAAGGAGTGGGCGGAATTAGTTGCTAGCCAACTAACCCAAGTAACTAAAAATGCAATCAAAATAAAATAAAATAAACTTAAACTAATTTGTGGTGGAAACAATAATAATAGAAAATGTGTTTACTTAGATTTCACTACTCCCTAGATATCTTTTACCGGTTGATTAGCTTGTTACAATTGCATGGATGATGGGTTATATTCCTTAATACTAGTCATAGGGCCGTGTACGATATTCCCTAACTCTATATGCTTCTACTTCATTCTAGGTCGAGCCGACTACTAGCTCCTAACGTAGTATCACTAGCAGTTGCCTACGCATTAAATACAACCAATAAATCGTAGTACACCTCCGATCATGTTTCTTAAGACATTCAAACAAGTTACCAATTGGAAGTCTGTCAGTTTTCTTAAGCCTAACATCGAATTCAATCATCCACAACAATTATAAACTAACCATCAACCAATAATCAACATCTAGGTTTCATTACATCTAAGCAAACATAAGAAAAACCTAGCCTAACATGTTAAAAAGAAGACAAGCATAAGATAACATCAAACAACACATAGACATATTGAATGATTATTGGAAAACTTATCTTCAATTGAACATGGATGGAACAAGGGTTGAAACTCTTGTTGTTACAGAAAATTCGTCTAGGATTTGCACACAAAAGTTCTCCAAAAGTTCCACCACTTATGAATGAAAATTATAAAGCTATATATAAATTTACATCTTGACGGCGTCACGTTGTAGTGTGTGACGCCGTCAACTTGCCGCCAAAAAAAGGGTCGTATTGTCTAGATCCAATCTTGACGCCGTCATGTTGAGAATAAGCTCTGGGCCGTCACTTGTAAATCGATCCTGATGGCCTTAGTGACTCCGTCACGCATTTTTGCATTGAAATAGTTCTGGGCCGTCATGTGTATTTTCCATATCCACCTCTTTTGCCAAGCTTGACGCCGTCACTTGTATGGCCTTGACGTCGTCAGGTACTGTTCCCAGCACAGATTTTGAGACTTTGCCGTTTTCTTCACTTAATCGCTCCAAAAACGTTCAAAATGCTTTCTTTTCCAGATTTCTTCTCAAAAGTACCTAAAATGACAAAAGGAATGATTTAGAGTAATAATTGATCAAATAATCACGAATTTGGGCTTAAATGACCCCCTAAAAGCTGTACACTTTTCGCCTTATCATGTGTCATATGCAGTATAGGGGTAATTGCTTATTTCAAAGTTTTAAATTTATATTTAGTTGACTTATCCTATAACACACACTCTAACGGACAGTGTATCCGATCAATATGTATATATTGGTAAGTAGAGTGTCGATCACTAAGAGTGAAACGAAAAACTTAATTTGTCTATTAGTATTTTAATATCCTAAGTTAGTTTTACAATCTAATCTAACGCAAGGGGGTTTTAGTCTGAGAGACTAGCACAGTTTTGGTTTTATTAAATAGTAAATTAAACTAATGAGAACAAATCAGTAGATAGCAACATGTACACAAATAGATAATAGAGACTATAAGAAGACCTATCCTGATAATTAAGTAGCTTGTCACTTGTTTTATTGCTAGTTTTATATGAAGTGTATTATAATCTGGTCTTTCTCGTTGGATCGCAGTATATCGGCGAGTAAACCCTTAATGATCACTTATGTCTATCCTACTTATCTAAAGACGTTAGCTTAAATAGGCGAGGGGCAGATATGGTAGTCCACGGGCTCAGCTAGACACAGAGGTTATCAAAGCACTAATATAAGTCACCAACGACATCAACATATAAACTTTAATTAATGGGAAAGCAATATTAAGGGGAGTATACGATGTTCTGTAGTCACATATCACAAGCCCATCAATCCTGGTGAACTAAAACTTATTATTATAATAAAACAAAACTACTTAATGAATTAAATACATGCAGGACCTTCTTATAGCTCTAATATATTCGTTTGGAGTGTGTCTCGTGAAGCTTCTTCGACTGAATTCGTCTCTTTAGGGTTATGGTGCACACCAAATTTGTAACAGTCTTGGGGTATTTATACTTTCAGTCTGAGGGTTAGATGCGGCGCATTGAGTAGCAAGATGCGGCGCATTTACTTAACTTCGCGTGGAGTCCAAGATTAATATATTCTGGAATTCGTACACCGCCTTTAGATGCGGCGTAACTTGATTCTTGTATGCGGCGCATGTCCTTTAGCATTTTGGATTATATCTGGTGAAGTCTTGATAGTGATACGCCGTATGTCAGAAGTATGTTGCGGCGTATCTGGAGTAGAACAAGCTTGACCTTCTTCGTTGACCAAAGTTTCATATGCGACGCATGCTAGAATTGCATGCGGCGCATTCTTCAAAGTCAGGCAATGGTCTTCGAATTTATCTAAGTATGATATTGCGGCGTATCTGTTGAGAGAGATACGGCGCATCTTCTGGTGGTTTCAGTAGACTTTTGACATCTTGTTGGTTTTGCTACATATTTCGTCCAAAATCGTTAAGTTTCACCAATTGCTTGTTTTTACCTGAGAATTACTAAAGTAAATGATTAAGTATCGATTCTCATAAATAATATAATAAAACAAGTCAAATAAATAGGATAAATGATAATAATAAAATGCAGTTATTTGAGTTCATCATCGACCGATTTGAAAATCGGTTGTCATCGATGTGGAGCTTTTAGCAAATATCGGTTGTGGTCCAACGAAAACAACAATCGGTCCTCTATACGACCGATTTTAAATGCACAATAAATCCAACTTTTGAATTGAAAATGGGACCGGTTGACATGATTCTTGTTTTTTGCACCTTCTAGTGTGTGTTTGTGTGTGTTTTCTTGAGTAGTGAACGTTGATTTATGTGGGTTTGGATGTTTTCTTGAGAAACTGAGTTGGAAGTGTGGAAATGGAAATGACATAGCTGATATATATGTTCGAATTTAGTTGGAACTGTGGAAAGGTGACATAGCTGCTAGTCTGCATGCATGTCTACCTCCACGTATATATAATATTTGAGTATTACACATGCATATACACGTATAGATAAATGTATAAAATGTTTGAATTAAAATAAATAAATAAGAAAATAAAAATAATAAAAAATAGTCGGTCACCACTGTGGCACTTGGGTCATGTCCGGTCGCTGAAGAGAGAAAGCTGACGTGACAACCGGAAAGTTATGAATATGAGTCATCACTGTGCCCAGCATAAGGGACGATGTTGTTCATTTTATTTAAGGTTTGGAATAATCAGTGGATCTTATATAAATTAAACTTACTACGATATTTACGTTAGATTAAGATTGTACTTACTTCAACTGTCTAAATTCATTACTTACAAACATGACCATTAGGTAGAAATTAAACAAACGTGGGACTGTATAAATGTAGTTCAATTTGGTTAACATAGATTATAAGACTTTCAATGTCAGGGGCGCAGCTTCTAAAAGGGGGGGGGGGGGGGGGGTGGCCGACCCCCTGAAATTTTTTTTTTGCGATGTAGGGGTATATAGTTTTTGTGTAGAAAAATTTCGGTATTTTCTGTTTCACCCTCCCAATTTAATTCGGTTTCGACCCCCCATAGTGTTAGGGAAAAAAAAATTTATATCCCGACCCCCCACTCGAAATTTCCAAGCTTCGCCCCTGTTCAATGTGAAAGAGAGAAATACACCCTAAAATGAGATTTCTGTTTAAGCATTGCACTATGAAAACATATACCGGTATTCATAATGCTTGCACCTTTCAAACTAAGATTTAAGCACAACATAAAAGTGGGAATCACAAAGTTCAAAAACACATACTTGAGTAAGATGATCAACATGAAAGTCACAACTATATGATTATGATTTGATGGACCACATCAGGCGCCAACCAAACACAACTTATATCGCTGCAATAAACAAACTTTTTTTTTTTTTTTTTTTTTGAAAAGCAATATATTTTATTAAAATTAAAACTAGCAAGGTACTAGAAGTTACAAAAATCTCGATCAACAATGACCTTCACAAACTAAAACAACCATAAACACAACCCTCAACAACGAACCTAAACTTAACAACATCGACCTCAAAGAATTAAAACAGCTAGAATCTCTATCCAAAACAATTTTAAAAAAAAAAAAAAAAAAAAAAAAAAGCTACAGTACATTGTTACGTCTATTATTTACTGTAGCTATCTAATTCACTGTGTTGTCCTCTCTCTAGCCTTTTTTCCTTTCAACTTTCTGTCATCATCACCATCTTCAATAAATAGCATCCATCTACCCCTCTTCAATCTCAAACAGGCTCGGTACATCTTCAATAATAACACCCATTTGCCCTTCTTCAATCTCAAACATCTTCAAAACAAGGAGATAACGCCACACAAAAAAAAAAGGGGGGGGAGGGGACCGCCATGCTCGGTGGGGACGTTTTCGGTGACCATTTGGGCTGGTCGTGACGGCTCAGGAAGCAAAAACGCGAGGCGTTGTGGCGCCGTCGGGTGGCGTTTTCCGAGAGCATTTGGGGCACGGCGCAGGGTACCCGAGGCTAACAAACACAACATATTCACAAACAAACACAAGTAACCATCGGGTAAAAAGTGGTATTGTTGGGTTAGACTACCTTTCATAATATATGGTTAGTTACTTGCTCATTCTTCCTCTTTATTTTTTAATATTGTAACCATGATTGCTATTATTTTCGCATTTGTATAATAATACTGTACCAGGCAAAAATGATTTGGGGAAATATATGAGTATCGCTGTTAGCAGGATGGATATTTAAAAGACAGGGACAAATTGCGTGATTCGACCAAAGTTTAAAAATTTTCAATGGTTCTGTATAATGGGACATTATTTAGAAGCTTTTTTTGTATATTATCGGAGTATTTTATAGTTATAGAAATTGCTCAAAATGTGATGATTTATATAACAGTGGTACTGGTAAAGAATTAAGTAGCTTTTTAGTAAAGGAGTAATATGAACTGGAGTGTCTCTTTAGTTCAACAAATTTAAAGAAAGGAACTAAAATTCTCATGTTGGTTTATTCAATATTCCATAAAGTTAGCTGACTTAGAAGGAGTTACCACACATAGAGTAGCAAGAGCATAAAAAAATCATTGATATATAAACCATCTTCATCATAGATGTGCAATATAACACTAGTTGAACCAAAAAAAGTTGTCTCTTGAGCAGCAAGGTTGTTTTTTGATTAGTAAATCTTTTATTTACTTCACTAATTTTATGATAGTTAATAAATTAACCATTACTTATTTTTGCATCAGAGAAACTCAACAAAATACTTAGATATTGAGAATCGGAGCAAAGGAATGCCTTTATCAAAGAAGATGGGTCTCATGAGAGTTCAGTTTTATATTAATGTACTAAAATTTGGGTCTTTATTGTTTTTACTGATCACTCAACAAGGTTCGTTTGCTGTCTATATTAGTGAATCTGTTTATTTCATTGATAGTTTTGTGGTAACAATGAAATATTGTTTCTATGTCAGAATACCCTGATATTCCATCAAGGAATTGGTATCCTGGACCTACTTTTCTCATTCTTTAGGGGATCAAAGTCACCACCTAAGGAAATTGCAACTTTAATGTCGTGCAAGAAAGGCTTTTTAGTCTTGCTGGAGGCCCCAGATTTCAAAACGGCTGAGAGGTTGAGAGTGAGAGTGGAAAAAGAGTGGCTGATCGTGGAAGGGATAGGTGAGACTACAGCAGGGTTCAAAGCCTTTAATGAAAAAGTTGAATCCCTCATGAGCATGCATATGAGCAAGAAGGAGTCACAGCAGAACTCACTAATATAATGGTGAGATCAAAGTGCTATTTCCATTTGCTTCAGAGAGAGGTAGGATAGATGCCACTTTCAGTGTCAATTGGGGAAAGGTTGACATCTAGGAGATGGTTGGAAGGATTGGTTGAAGACTATATGTTATTGGCAACCTTTATTTTGAGAATTGTGTATCTGATCTGTTAACTACTTAATTAGTTTGGGAACACTCCAACTTGGTTGGAATATGCATGCCATTTGTGTACCAACACTTCAACTTTTAAAGATTGAATGGTGGATTGCTGTGAAGACTTGAAATGTTATATGAAAACTTGTGTGATTTGCTAGTTAAGCCTTTAATGAAAAAGTTGAAATCCCTCATGAGCATGCATATGAGCAAGGAGTCATAGCGGAACTCAGTAATGGTGAGATCAAAGTGATATTTTCATTTGCTTCAGAGAGAGGTAGGATAGTGTCGATTGGGGAAAGGTTGACATCTAGGAGATGGTTGGAAGGATTGGTTGAAGACTATATGTTATTGGCAACCTTTATTTTGAGAATTGTGTATCTGATGAGTTAACTACTTAATTACTTTGGGAACGCTCCAACTTGGTTGGAATATGCATGCCATTTGTGTACCAACACTTCAACTTTTAAAGATTGAATGGTGGATTGCTGTGAAGACTTGAAATGTTATATGATAACTTGTGTGTTTTGCTAATTAAACCTATAAATAAGGCAGCCATGAGAGAGTTTTAAAATCATCACAACACTACAACAAACCACAAAAAACAATACGCAGCAATCTGTTTCCAGTAAGTTTCATAAAGGAATTAGTTTAAGGTTTTATGTTTTAAGTTTTATAAGGGATGATGCTGATGTTCATTTATTTATGGTTAATTAGTGGATCTTATATAAATTAAGCTTACTATGGTATTTATATCCGTTAGATTAAGATTGTACTTACTTCAACTGTCTAAATTCATTACTTACAAACATAACCGTTAGGTCGAAATTAGACAAATGTGGGATTGCGTTAATGTAGTTTCAATTTGGTTAACATAGATACAATTTGGTTAACATAGATTATAAGACTTTCAGTATGAAAGAAAGAAGTACACACAAAAATGATATTTCTCTTTGACCATTGCACTTTGAAAACATATACTAGTAATGGTATTCATGATGCTTGCAACTTTCAAACTAAGAATTGAGCACAACATAAGAGTATGCATCACAAAGTTCAAAACACATACTTCAGTAAGATAATCAACAAGAAAGTCACAACTATGATTCTGATAACACACTGATGGACCACATCTGACGCCAACCAAACACAGCTTATATGGCTGCAATAAACAAACGATTGAAGCACAATCGAACCAATATAACAGCAGCCAACGAGCAACCGGCAGAACAGCAAAAAGGGACTCGAAACACCAGCAAAGGAATGTCCAAAGAGCAGCAAACGAACACCAAAGACAGCAACGGACTAAACCTGCACTTATGAAGAAAACCATATAAGGAGCTCTGCACGGGAATACTAGGTGGGTAAACAAAGAAACCAAGATATCTACTTATATAGTATTTTGGCAGTTGAAAAACTTCTTTCCCACTATCTCAAAATTCCGATTTATGTTGCATGAATATATATACGTGACTTAGTTCCATGAAGGATTGGTTATCATTTCTCTCTACTAAAACTGTCAAGTTTGCCACTAATTCACCAAAATAATTTATCAAAGACTATTTTAATAACCCCACCATACTCATTATATCGTAAGGTAAATCAATATTTAATTGAAACTTTACAACCTTACTTTAATTTATGAAAATCTCCCACCGGGTTGGAAAATTTTCTACTACTCTAATACGTTGTGTCACGAAAGTGTCATTATGATCAAACTCCGTTTACTCAAAATATGCAAAGTGGGATCAATTTAATGGTGTCCGTAGATTAAACCACAAACCTTACGACTTCACCGACATACTTCTACACACTTCCCATTGTAACCAATGCATTCTCACTGAGCGCTAATATGGTCATGCGCTTAAATCCCGTTTCATGACCATCTAAAAGAGAAACCAATACTCTTCATTCAAGGCGGCACCACCTCTAGATCATATTGACAAAGCTTTGTAACATCTTTGTTACTAAGATGCCTTTATATTAAGACTATTTACCTCAACCTTTTTCCCAACAACGCCGTACTATCTTTAGTCTTTACCATACATCAATTAAGTGATAGCACCTTCTGTCGATTAGTGTAGAAAAACACAATCTAAAGCTTCTTTTATTAATAAAAACCAAAGTAGTACAAAACTGTTCTCAAACAGAATCTAACTACCAATACAATACTCACTCTCAATCAAGTTACTGTTGGAATTATTATACCATGACAATCATATTAATATACCAAGAACATCAAAGTGAGCATGAGCGGAAGCAATTATAATAGATCAAATAACATGTAATTAATTAATCATTAATTTAAATAGTAAACATACCGTAGTGATTCTAGCCCGAACAAGAATCAATGCAATCTTCCGGAACCAATGAACCCTAATTAGGGTTTATAAGGATTATATGAATTACCCCTTACCTTTTTGTAATTCAATCCAAGAATCAAACAATAGTGTGTTTGATTCACGTTCTTGTACACACATACTAATTCAAGGAAAAGTTTATGCAAGTAATAACACAAAACAATTTTTGGACACAAGAAAAACGAAACCCTTAGGGGTGTTCGGTTTTGGTTCGACCAAAGAAAAGAAGGAGAAGAGAAAACCCAAGTTGTGTGTGTACAAGTTATGAGAAAAACCTTCACCTTGGGTTTGCTTATATACTAGTCATTACTTGGAGCTCAAGACACAAAGGAGTTGGGTTACCCCCCTTTGCCGATCGGTTATGGAGCCCAAGAGGGGGTTCCGGAACCTTCTCTTGTTTCCATGTAATGTCTAGTAATTAGTTTCCTAATCTTCGTTTAATAATTAATTAGTCATTAATCAATAATATTAATTATTATTTAATTGTTTTGTGTTTAATAATTAACGAGCGGAGGAACCCGCGCGTTGCTGCGGAAATGCCGTGCTATTTATTTATTTTATTTTTTTTTACACCTTAGGGCTTAAGGATTAAATTGCAAAAGACTATTCTTGGTTCCACTGTGGCACTTTAAATGAATTTTGTTAATGGATTTTTCAAATCTTGTCAAAAATGTATTCTCATGAAAATTTTTAATAATCAAAATATCATTTTTTTTTCCAAATATTACAAAAAAAAAATAAAAATTTTTAATAATCAAAATATCATTTTTTTTTTTTTCTTCCAAATATTACAAAAAAAAAAAAAAAAAAAAAAAAAAAAAAAAAAAAAAAACTACAGTACCGATGCTACAGTAACACTGCTACAGTACCGGCACTCACAAAATCACTGTTTCGTCCACTGTAGCAAGCACTGTAGCTGCTACAGTGCTGCTACAGTGGAGCGTTCCCCCTTCTAGTATATACTAGTCGGGTAGCCCGCGCGTTGCGGCGGATGTGTTTTGTGTTTTGTATTTTGTGGGTTGTACGATGTAATTAATAATTTTGTATTTGAAGTATGCATATGTTTACTTGGAAGCATACTTTGTTTATGTTTACGGATTTTTTTTTTTTTTTTTGCGTTGCGATAGAATTTTTTTTGTATTGTTTGTTTTTTCGGTATTTTTTTTTCTTCTTGTTTGGTATTTTAAAATAAACAAATTTGTATAAAATTTTTTTTGTAAATGTATTATTTTTTGTGTTTTTTTTTTTTTTTTTGAAAAAACAAATTTTCATAACGAAAAAAAAAAAAAAAAAAAAAAAAAAAAAAAAAAAAAAAAAAAAAAAAAAAACTGTAGCAAGCACTGTAGCTGCTACAGTGCTTGTAACAGTGCTTGTAACAGTGTTTTTTGGATTCACTGTATTCTGCTTTTTAGTATATAGGATAATTATAACATTTTATAAATAATTATTACATTTCCTCTTCATACGTATTGTGTGCTGCTATAGCTATGAGAATTCTTATAGCTCTTATGTCTGCTACAGGAGAAAACGTCTCCTCGTAATCTATTCCAAAAGTTTGAGTAAAACCTTTAGCAACTAGACGAGCCTTATAAATGTGTGCATATCCATCCATGTCAGTCTTGATTTTGTAAAGCCACTTACTCCCAACTACCTTGGCACCAGGAGGTAAGTCAACTTCTTCCCAGACTTCATTGTCATGCATGGATTGTATTTCCCCATCCATAGCAGCTCTCCATTTAGCTTTTTGAGGGCTATTAATGGCAGCTCTATAACTAGTAGGTTCATTAAGATCCCCTAGTGTATGCTGATCGACCTCTACATTAAGACATAGACGGTCAGGAGCTTTCACAGATCTTGAAGATCTGCGAATGGGAATTACTTCAACTTCCGGTGGAGGACCCAGACTTTCCGGTTCTATAGGAAGTGTGCTAGTGTTTTCTAAAGGTAATGCATTATTTAGATCATCTTCTAAATCATATACTCTCCCACTGATTTCTTGAACCACAAATTCACTTTCAAGAAAATCACCATATCTCGCAACAAACACTTTGTTCTCAGGTGGGTAGTAAAAGTAGTAACCCATAGTTTCCTTAGGGTATCCTACAAAAATGCATTTTACAGATCTTTGTTGGAGTTTATCTTGTGAGTCACGTTTAACATACGCCTCACAACCCCAGACCTTTAAATAAGACAAGTTCGGAGCTTTTCCAGTCCATATCTCATATGGTGTCTTATCAACCTTCTTGGTGGGAACCATATTCAAAATACGAACAGCTGATTCAAGAGCATAATCCCAAAAAGACAAAGGAAGATTAGTAAGATTATACATTGATCGAACCATGTCCAACAATGTACGATTCCTTCTCTCAGATACACCATTTTGTTGTGGAGTATATGGAGATGTGAGATTCTGGACAATTCCATTCTCAGTTAAGAAATCTTTAAAATCTTGACTAAGGTATTCACCACCTCGATCAGAACGAAGAGCTTTAATCTTCTTTCCCAATTGCAATTCTACTTCTGCTTTGAAAACTTTAAATGTTTCAAACACTTCATGTTTATGTTTAAGTAAATAAACATAACCATAACGGCTGAAATCATCCGTAAAAGTTAAGAAGTAGACAGCACCTCTCCTTGACACATGTCTAAGTGGTCCACACACATCCGTGTGTATTAAACCAAGTAGATCTGAAGCTCTTTCCATATTATTATGAAAAGGTTTCTTTGTCAACTTCCCAGAAATACAAGATTCGCATTTATCAAATGACTCATCATTTATATTATTCAAAAGCCCTTCGCGTTGTAACTTTTGCATGCGAGTCTTGCCTATATGGGCAAGTCTACAGTGCCAAAGGTAAGACGAATTCAAGTCATACTTCATTCTCTTACTTATGCTGTACATCGAATTATTATTATTATTGGAAGTCACACAATTATTCATATCAATTTCAAACACACCATTCACAGCAACAGCATTAAAATAAAATACACCATTTAAAGAAACAGAAATTTTATTGCCATCAATAGTATGAGAAAAACCAAGATCCAACAAACATGAAAAGGAATCAAGACCT
Organism: Artemisia argyi; assembly: GCA_030686995.1. Taxonomy (NCBI): domain Eukaryota; kingdom Viridiplantae; phylum Streptophyta; class Magnoliopsida; order Asterales; family Asteraceae; genus Artemisia; species Artemisia argyi. The sequence goes on from CM060699.1 coordinate 111,329,908, forward strand.
CTAATTATAGAAGGTGCATAATGACAATTGTTTAAACAAAGTACTAAACCCGAAGGTAAAACTAAATCAAACATTCCTATGGCTTCAACTGCTGCTTGTGCTCCTTTCCCACATGCAGAAATTGCTCCACATAAGCTAGTCTCCTTTCCTCTCTAAACCCCTGCAGTGTATTACAAATATTAATACCACATCCAGTATCATATACCCAGGAATTTATTACACGAGATAAAGTAAATAATTCAATGACAAATAAGTTACCTGAAGTGCTGGCGCCCATGTGCCCAGTCTTCTTAACCTTATTGTTTCGCAAGTCATCGAGATAAAGAGGACAATTCCTCTTCCAATGGCCCATCACCTTGCAGTAATGGCATCCTTGATCCTTCTTTGGATTATTCTTGATAGGAGGGTTCTTCTTAGGTTAAGGTGGTTGATAAGCCATAACCTGCTTATTCTTATCATCCTTCTTCTTTCCTTTACCCTTCTTCTTGTTCGCATTTGGCTTGTTAATTCTACCCCTTGTATTGCTAGTACTTGGGGCGTAGGAGCCTTTTGTGGTGTACCTTTCTCATAATCAATGAGCAGTGCGTGCAATTCACTTACAGTCTTCCCCACGCAATGCATATTGAAGTTCCTCACAAAACCACTAAATTCCTTATCAAGGGATCTATTGATTAAGTTCACAGCCATATCATTGTCATAGGGTTTCCCAAGTGTTTGTAGTTGATCCATGTAACTTTTCATTTTCAACACATGAGCACTCACAGGTTCACCAGGACCTTGCTTACAACCATGTAGAGCTTCCATCAAATCGTAAATCTCTACATTTGATGGTTTCTCATAAAGTTTCTTGAGTTCATCAATCATGTCCTTGGGGAAATACTCCTCAAACTGCCTTTGAAGAGGTGTGGACATTGCCCCTAACATCATTGCGGCCACATCAATATGTTCCTTGGTATCAAGATTCCATTTGGCTTTAGCAGCATCAGTAGCTGCCGTGCCTTCAGGTTCAGCAGGGCAAGGCGTTTTCAAGATTTCGAGTTGACCAGTCACTCGCAGGACAATCCTTAGTGAACGGTACCAATCATTGAAATTTTCCGAGCCAGTCAATTTTTCTCGTTCAAAATAAGTTTTGAACACAGAACGTAGGTTGGTGTTATCAGTTTTAGCCATTTCTACAGATAAAGAAAGTTCAAAACATTAGTATTTTTGATAATACAATTTTTCAAGAAAATTAAAATACCCAAGGAAAATAAATCCATAGAATAATCTTGAAAACTAGGATCCTCCATAAACATAGTTTCATCACATTCAGTTGATCTGCTAGTAATGAAAGTATAATATGAGGTAACTTGTCGTACAAGTAATTGGCATAACATTTGTCCAATTCCTAGATTTATGGGATTTGCAATCACAAAACATTTGTATTGTAAGCATGTTTAGTCCCCATCTTAATGCCTTGAGTCCAAGTCTCTCTTCCTACTCAATTTAAGTTGTCTAACTTAAAAACTGTAAACTCACAAATCCGTTACATCAGTTGATCTGCTAGCAATGAATTTATGAAATTTACCTCTCCGTTGCAATCTCGCCAAGTCTCACTTAACGTAAATTACAACTTCAAGTGTTCTTAATTAGATGGCATTCAACTTAATTTTATAAGGGTATAATATTTTGATGTGATCAAAATAATGTATGAAGAAGCATGCATACAACTTCATAACATTGGTTTTACAAAACATTTTTATTACCAATTTGCTAAGAGTAAAATAACAAAGTTTTGATTGAGGTATCGGGTTCACCAATTAAAGAATAACCATCAATTATCATCCACTATATCGTACTTTTGCTTACGCCCGAAGGCATAGTGTTTCGGATAATCATTGTGGAATTGTGGATTATTCACCCTTAAGATGACAATGTACATGTAATGGTTGTTCGGTAAGTCTAATTTACACACAAACGAGCGTTAAGACATGAATGTTGTCTATCTAAGGCCACAATTTAATGCGTTGCCATCCTTATACCCATCTTGTAGTGTGTAAACTTCGGTCGAGCCTATTTAACCATTACGTACAAAAACATCAATCAACCAATCCTTTGAAATTTTAACTCTTAAAACCAAAACAATTTCGCCATTATTTAGTCCGTATTATTTTTTCTATTCAAAAAATTACCCTTTCGTTTATATAAACATGTCTAACACAATAAATAAACAAAACAAGTAATTATACAATAAAAAAATAAAACAACTAAATAAACACATATACATAATCATAACAATTAAATATGTATAAAACATATAGCCACATGCAAATTTATTCAAAAGTCCTATTAATAATCAAATCTAGGCGTATAACGTATTAATTCAATTAGGGCTTTCTTTTTCTTAGAAAAAGAGCCACATACATCGATAAATCGATTGCGTAAGCCAAAATTAAATAAATACCACATAGCACATAATTGATTACTTAATATTGGAGTCTTCCCCAATTCGACATCTATTAAAATTTACACGTTTTAATATAACTTAACCATTAATTATATATAAGCAATTTAAACAATTTAAATAACACAATAAAAATTCATGCAAATATGCACTTTTTCATGGATTTAGCTTAACAATTAACACATTTACTAAAACGCATAAACAATTACATGACATCTTAGGGTTTCTAGTCAAATTTTTAAAAAATTAAAAGCAAAACCCTAAAAACCCTTAAAGGTCAATCAACCCAAAATTAGGGTTAGGGAAAAAAAACATAAACCCTAAAAAAAAACATGTAACTATACGAATCAAATCCAATTTTTATGCGTTGCGATAATTAATTACACATTATAACGGCTCTAGATGCCACTGTTGGAATTATTATATCATGACAATCATATTAATATACCAAGAACATCAAAGTGAGCATGAGCGGAAGCAATTATAATAGATCGAATAACATGTAATTAATTAATCATTAATTTAAATAGTAAACATACCGTAGTGATTCTAGCCCGAACAAGAATCAATGCAATCTTCCGGAACCAATGAACCCTAATTAGGGTTTATAAGGATTATATGAATTACCCCTTACCTTTTTGTAATTCAATCCAAGAATCAAACAATAGTGTGTTTGATTCACGTTCTTGTACACACGTACTAATTCAAGGAAAAGTTTATGCAAGTAATAATACAAAACAATTTTTGGACACAAGAAAAACGAAACCCTTAGGGGTGTTCGGTTTTGGTTCGACCAAAGAAAAGAAGGAGAAGAGAAAACCCAAGTTGTGTGTGTACAAGTTATGAGAAAAACCTTCACCTTGGGTTTGCTTATATACTAGTCATTACTTGGACCTCAAGGCACAAAGGAGGTGGGTTACCCCCCTTTGCCGATCGGTTATGGAGCCCAAGAGGGGGTTCCGGAACCTTCTCTTGTTTCCATGTAATGTCTAGTAATTAGTTTCCTAATCTTCGTTTAATAATTAATTAGTCATTAATCAATAATACTAATTATTATTTAATTGTTTTGTGTTTAATAATTAATTATAACATTTTATAAATAATTATTACATTTCCTCTTCATACGTATTGTGTGCAATCCCGTGATCTCAAGTTCGATCCTAACACACGACTATTATTATTTTGTCTATAAAACCAACAGTTACCAGAACAACAATAGAACAATCTTTTTGATCAAGATGATCAAACCAAACTAGGGTTATGAACTGAAAGAATAAGAGAGTATTATTGCTTAGAGAGAGAATAATAATCTATACTACATTATAAAGCATTTGGGACTTCCTATAAAAGGAAGTCTTAAAATTTTAAGACAAAAAACATTACTATAAAAGGAAAATTAGAAAATTAATGTAAAATTTGATAATTTAAGTCTTATTTAAACCATATAGTAACCCCCTCCAATAATGATATATTTTAATAGAATTGTTTACAAGAAAAGGTCACTAAACTTATAAATAACCATCAATTTAATGCTAAAATTTGAAAAGTAAAGTGCTAACTGTTTACACTATTAATAATTTTGACGTTCTACTTTTGAAAAAACATATATCTACTACATTATAAAGTATTTGGGACATGCTAAATAAGGAAGGTTTAAAATGAAAAATATTTACTCGCCACAAAAATAGTCATCGGGTACCCGCCGCCGCATTGCGCGGGTACCCTTCTAGTCTAAATTATGAGGTGAAAGGCTGAGAAAACAGCTTAAATACTCTAAGCTAGGGGTGAGCAAACAAAACCAAAAAAACCAAACAAAAAAACCGACCGAAACTAAAAACCGATGGTTTAGTTTTAAATTTTTCGAAAACCAAAAATTACGGTTCGGTTTCGATTTCGGTTTTCGTCCAAAAACCGAACCGTAAAAACTGAACCGAACCAATTTTATTATATATAATATATAATTAATATAATATGAATAAATAACTAAATAAATCAAATTTAAAAATTTATATTCATTTTGAGGGTAGATTTATAATATATTTATCTTAACGTTTATTTTTATATACGTGTTTGTCATGTAATGTGTTTACTTGAGAATATATGAATAAAATATGACAATGATCATACTATGTGTATGTTCACTTGCATGTGTGTGTCTCATCTATATGTGTATAATTATGGAATTATGCAATAAACATTATTAATTTATTATGCTTAGATTGTCAAAAAAAAAAAAAGTCAATAAGAATCTAACCAATTTTCTATATAATACAAGTTTGTTGGTATAAATTTGTCATGCCCATATATAAACGGTTATAAACCGAAAAAACCGAAAAACCGAACCGAAACCGATAATAAACCGAAAATACCGAACTGCCAAAAACCGAATGGTTTCGGTTTTGGGTTTTATAAAAATCGAACATTTCGGTTTGGTTTTGGTTGTAGCAAAAAACCGACCAAAACTGAACCGTGCACGCCCCTACTCTAAGCTGCAACTTTTGACATATTGGAGCTACAAGCCCTTCAATATTTACAGCATAGCCCTTCTGTGTTTCTTCAATATTCTTTTGACCTCATGTCTTCCAAACTTTCTACACTTGTAGCATCCTAACTCTTTACACATCCAAAGGACTATATCTGAAAAATAAAACAATTATAATAAGTCCCTAAGGTTAATATCAGATAGCAGATTAAGTCATATATTTCAACAATTAGTAACTTCATTATTACCCATTAAACTCATGAAGTAGGATCACTACAACCAAGTTGGGTTTCCATCTGAGGGTTTTTTTTTTTTTTTTTTTTTTTTTTTTTGGTTAAGTGGCAAGTGGGTCCATGTGGGCCCATGTCTATTGTTGCCTCTTATTGAGGAGGGTGTCATTTTTATCCCTTGTAAATACAGACGATTATAAGGAAAATGATAGGACCCAATTAAAAAAGAAACAATATTAAATCTTTAGTGGACCCAAATCTTTATAGGAACAGAAAAAGAAACAGGCTCTGATTCACATGTGGTTTCAAACTCATGTCTCTGGTCTCTAACATTAAGTCTCTCGTCAGAGGCTTAAAGAGATCATCAATCACATCTCAAACACTTGGTAAATCTCTCGTCAGAGACTTAATAAATGCAATAATTAAGTTTTTTGATCACTTAACAAACATGTCAATAATGATATCATTCTAAAATATATCTACAAATTCCATCACAACGGAATTTTACCATTAGAAGTAATTTTAGATTGCAAATTACTGTTTGAATAAAAAAATTTGTGAAAATCTTGATTGAAAATTATGCTATTATTGTAATAAGTACTTGCCATATTGACTTGCACATTATTTCCATTGAGAGAGTTGTATTTGATGAGAGAAATGAGAGTATTAAGTTGTTCATCTGTAAAACCAGAAAATGAACTAGACCCAACATTATTTCCAATAGAGTTGTTATTAGAAAACCTTTTGTTGTTGTTTTGAGATCTGTTACTGTTACCTTTTTTACAAATTAGGATGATATCCAATCAATTTAAAATATCTTTCTTGAGTATGTCCATTAAAACCACAGTTCACAAACAACGGTAGGACCAAAACGAGTATTCCTTCTATTATCAGTCACTTTATTAAAGTTAGCAGTAGGATTATTAGACTAACTATTAGAGTGATTAACAGATCTTATAAGAGGTTGATTAATAACTTTAGTAGCAAAAGCATAATTATGATTTCTGCTAGAGTTACTAGAAACCACTTTCTTATGTGACTCATCACTACTAATGATTTCTACCTCCCCCATACCTCTCTCTTGCGGGACTGGGTTTGTTGTTGTTGGTTCAAATCTAAAATCAAAATCTGGTTTCCTAAAACAATTTCCTAATTGGCAAAACATTTTTTTTTAACGTGCAATACAAACCTTAGAGCATAGGGTATGGTAACCAAATTCGTTGTTAAAGCTTAACCAAATCAAATTTAAAGCAAAGTTAACATATAGCCCCCCTTGATGAAAGGCTCGTTAACGAGCTTGGTGAAGGGCTTAACCTTGCGTTAAAACCTTGAAATTTTCACTACAGCCCCTCTAATTTTCACTTCTTCCCCCTAAATAAAAGAGTGTTTTTATAAATTGTTATTTGGTTAAAGTTTGGTTATAATAACAGTGTTTTTTTATTAAAGTTTAAGGGTTGATGTGTCGCTGACGTGACAATGAGTTAAAGTTTAACCTCCAAGTTACCATGCCACATGCTCTTAGTATCTTGGAATTTAACATATCATACCTCTAAACCATAGTTTTATTAGTAGTATTTTAAAACAACAACAATCATAATTAGTCAATTACACTTGATATTCATATTATACATGTTCTTCAATCCATGTTGCTCATCGATATTTTTATGCAAGATACTTTGTTTAATTAGTCATTTTTTAGTAGACTTTTTAGATACAAACAACACATGGTAAATGTTTTTTTTTCCTTACCCATGTGGGTTTTCTTCCACTACATATGTACCAACCATTTGCCCAAAGGATTAAGGACTTCAACTTTCGGTACATGTGGGTTTGCTAGATCAACGCTTCAACTTATCCACTTGATTCAAGATCCAAAACATCACCAAAACTAAACAACTCCAACTCCTTTCCTTTACACCAAAACTCTCTAACAACCGGAAAACCACCTGAAAAAAAATGCGAATCACCAGCTCAAAATAAAAATGGCAAAAATTCCCAGATTTACCATAATTTTCTCTCACTTTCTTTTCCCATAACCAAAAATATCATATTTAGCTGTTGTGGTGGTGGTGCATGAAGACGGCGGCGGTCTCAAAATCACCTCTTTATTTCAGCAAGAGGAGGGTGGGGTGCCGCTCGGTCTATGACAATTTGGCATTTCATCTTGACAAAAGTGGTATTGGTGGGTTAGACTACATTCATAATATGGTTTGTTACTTGCTCATTCTTCCTCTTTATTTTATTATTCTAATGATTGTTGTTATTTTGATATTAAGAAAGTACTTTCGAATAGAGTTGGGATCAACACTACAAGAAAAAAGTCAAATAGTGACACACAAAAAATGTCAGAAAATATCCAAAAAAGTGTCACTATATATATATATATATATATATATATATATATATATATATATATATATATATATATATATATATTTCACCTTCCCTTATAAAAAGTGTCAATAAAAGTCCAGACAGTAAAAGTATATAGTGACACAGTTTATTGACACTTAAATAGTGTCAGGATTGGTTGTGTCTATTTTTGACACGTACTTGTGTCACTATAGTCTATAGGTTACCACCAGTAAAGGAGCACGTATGTACTCGTTGTACATACATCATAGGCTGCTATATTCATTCCAAATTAACTAGTGCATACAAAAAACTGAGTAAAACTTGTTTATTAATTCAACCATATATCAATATGTGAAATTGCAACCAAACAAATTGTTAACCATAAAACTAGAAAACATAATTCAACAACCAATCTGCAATTATGTCAAGGTTTCTCAATTGTTTGGGTCACTAAATACCAATCTGCGGCAGAGATACGTTGTAGCCTTCATGTCGCTTAATTCCTCACGTTGCTTAATTGTTTCCTGTAAATATTGCACATGGGTAAGATTTTCATCATCTTGGTTGAAAACAATAAGTGGGTCAAAAAAAACAATAACAGGTCATTTGGGTCAAAAACAATAACATGTCAGTGGGTCAAGATATTTAACATTCAAAACGACCCAACCCGTCATTTGTAGTTTAAGGCTTATTAAAGCACATATAAAACTGTTAATAGGAGTATATGAACATCTTTGGTTGCACAAACTGACTTTGTAATAAACCTATGTTTTACAAATAACCATAGTAGCAGTTTGCTGCAGCGATCGCTCAGTATTTGCGCATGGGATCTCACACTATTTACCCATAACTAAATTCTGATAGTTATCCCAAGTCTAGCAGTTTTATATAATCACTCTTAAACCTTTGTTTATTCAAACTTTAAAAAGCAGAATCATATACGAAACTACTTTCTTCTATAACGTTCAAATGTGTATCGCCTGGTCTTATTATTAACATTGAAAAAAGTAGTTACCTGATGTATGAAGACGACTTGCGTCTGATTTTTGTTGACAGTATCGGTAAAAGTGCTTCCAAGCATTTTCGAACAACTGCTTTTTTTCCTATAGCAACTGTACATATAAAAACAATTAAAAGGGCTTGCAAGTGTTATTTGATCTCGTCCACAAAATATCCAGAATCATATAATAGCTTTGCGCCCACCCAAAACCAATATCTTTTTACTAAAATGAAGAGCATAGAAATGGCAATTGTGCATATCAAAACTAATAAACTAAAAAACTACCTGAATCATTAAAACGACTTGTGCCTGATTTGTTGAGTGTGTCACGGACAACTGATTTGTTTCCTGTAACAGTTGCACATACAAAACATTTAAAAGGACTGTACGTATTTGTTACAGACTACAATTACTTGAAGAATGATGACGACTTCTACAAGAATACTTTTGACTTCACCCTTCACTCCCCTTGTAAAAAGATGCTATTCATATCAAGATATGGTTTTATAGAATATAATCACATTTTTATTAGAAGCACCCTGCTCCCTTTTCACATTTTCATAGAAATTTTTGACTCACCAAACAGCAACAATATTCATGGACCATAAACAGCAACGAAACTTCGCCCTAAATGATATAACATAACAACATAGTAGGGAAGGTGTAAACTTTAAGAAAATTTCAGAATGAGACCCACTTTAATAGGCCCAGTAATTAACGTGATACAGAACAAATTAATCAAATCCACATAACTTACCTTGATCTACTCCCACAGATGCATTGAACCTTAAGAAGAAACTTCCCTAGAAACATATATCTAAGGCACCCATTCTTCTACTTTTCTGTCACCCAAATGCTCTAGCAATGAAGCACTTTAAGGCAAGATTCATCATGTCCTCGTCCCTACTAAACCATTAAAATATCTCTAATAACCACAAATTTTAAAAGGGGGCGACTGTGTCTCATCTTATAACCAGCTCAAGTCCTTAAAAATTAGAATGGCTACGTGTTTGCAGGATATAAAATCAGCAGACTGGTCAGGCAACGTGGCCTCATTTTGGCTAGCTGTGATAAAAACGGCATTATCCTGGAAGGGTATCACTTCATTGTTATATAGCGGTAATGCAAACTTCTATATTCTTATGTGACGTGACTATAATAACAAAATTTTGTGTCCTAATAAAGAGTTATTCGTGTTTAAAATTCATCAGGATGGAAGACCATAAGAGGGGCAATGGTAATGCCATTGATGATTGAAGGATTTAAGAAGGAGGGTATGTTTGGTAAAATTAGTTGTATGCTTTAAGCTGTAAGGTGCAAAGGTGCAAAGCTGTTAACATGAGTTACAAGCTATATCTTTTTCTCAATAAAAGTGTTTGGTAAGTTAGTTATTAAATGTAAATATAAGATGTAAAATGACATAAAAGGACATATTTATAATTGTGAACAAATGTTTTGAGGGTATATCAGTAATTTAAAGTTTTCATTTAGGAGCTATTTGTTTGAATAAAAGCTTGAAGTTAATGTATCCAAACGGAGCTATTTATTTTAGAAGAGATTATTTTTTAACTAAAAGCTAATAGCTCCCCCAAAAAGCCCCTACCAAACAGGCCCATAATCAAGTTCTCCATCATTACATGCAGAAAGCCTGAATAAAATGGTGTCTATGTAGCTACTGTACTCTTTTTCGTTTTGGCTACTAAATTATAAATGATGTTGCACTATATGCGTAGGTCGTCTATGTCTACAATAAAGTTTGACTTCAAGTTGCAATTGCGTTGGACTGTTGCTCTTTGTTTTCTGATGTGTACAATCCTAAATGTGTTCATTAAACTCCAAATTTGGTGTTTCATGGGAATTTTCATCTCTGGCCTACCTTAAAGTTAAAAGAATATTTTTGGCCATTTGTGTGAAAAACTAAGCATTCCTCTTATGTTTCATATAAGTAGAAACCGTGTAAAGTATTAGAAGTCATATGCTTAAGATCATATGCTATAGTCAGTGATGTGTAGGCACCGTGATGCTTAAAGAAAATGTAGTAGAGTTTCTGTAACCAGCATACTCAAAAATGCAAACTTGATCATAATAGAAGTGTTAAATCGTCTACTACAGACTCCACTCTCTCTATATCTCATCATCACACCTTCACGGTCAAATACCGGTCACATATATTCCACCCCATAAACTTTACTTAATATCTACGCGGAGAAGACATTTTCGTAGAATTTGGAATGAACAAAGAAAATTTAGGCGCTAAATTTCATGTTTTAACTACGGATACACCTTTCTGGTTGGTCGGGGGTTACAACTCACAAGAATGTATAAAGTGATAAACAGCGAAGAAAATCTAAAAAACTACCTGAATTATTAAAACGGCTTGTGCCTGATTTGTTGAGAGTGTCACGGACAACTGATTTGTTTCCTGTAACGGTTGCACACACTAAACATTTAAAAGGGCTGCATGTATTAAAATTGTTACATACAATTACATGAAGTATGATGACGACTTCCACCTGATTTTTTCTGATTTTTTGAGAGCACTGTTTTGAAGGGTCGATTCTTTTACTGGAAGAACTGCAGACACAAAAACTCTTTGAAGGCAAAAAATTGTTTAAATATAGTTTAAGGCTTGCAAGTCTTAATTAGAAACTACCTGATGTATGATGGTGAGTCGTAATAGAAGTTGTATCAGAACCACAAGCTGTACCAGAAGTAGATGCTATACCAGAAGCAAAAGCTGCACCACAAGCTGAACTTGGGCTTTTGCCAATCGTATTATCATGATTACTAGATAAATCGTTAACCTGAAGCAATGTAAAAAAAAGTATAACATGTAATAAAATGCTTATACACATAAAGTAGTCAAGAAACTAAAATCGAATGTGAAATTACCTCCATGTTCATATAATTCATGAAAGATGATATATTTAAATTTGGTACTTGTTCTTGAATAGCAGCAGCAAACATCATAAATCCTTGTCGAAGAAATTTCACTTGAGCTTTCAGTAAAGGAACTTGAGGATCATGCAATGTTTTGTTCTTTCTGACTAAGAACTTTCCTGTGCAACGAAATGAGCCTCTTCTTTCTGGTCCTTTTACTTTTGACAAGTCATCATTTTCCCAATCAGAGGAGTTTGTTGTATCTTTATCAGTACTCCTAGCTTTTATGTCCGCCTAGGTGTAGAATCAAATGAAAATTGTTAGTTTCATGACAAAATATGCTTTGTACTTAAGTAGCTATTCATTAACAACATTTATAAATAGCATACCACAACTTGAGCAGCTACAGCATTTACGATGCTTCCATTTTTTTGGGTTCGGGTTATACAATACATGTCTCCTCGTGATAGACTTACACCCTTGTTCTTTTTCGTCTACATTGAAAAGTACCTTTACATGAATTTTTTAACTACATTTAAATAATACGATGAACCATTACAGTAAAGGCCATGATTTATATTTGTATTAATATGTAATCTTAAACATTATAGATGTAGGAAAAAGATGGTCTGACATCTTCATCTTTCACGCATGCAAATGATATGGTCCCTGTCACGTGAGGCTCAATTGACTTCAACCGATTTACTTTCTTCCTTGCACTTTCCACCTATCAATTTACAGCTTATCTATATAATTCCATATATTTCATGAGCAAGCCTACTAATGACAAGTTACGTGTTTTTCTTCAGTGAACCAACTAGCTACAAGCTTTCTGAATTGACTAGCTTCCACTCTAACGTTAGTTTGAGATTCCACAATTTCAACAATTGTCATAGTCGGATAGTATGAACTTTTTTAAGCTCATACTTTGTAACAACCGTGATTTTAACAGGTTTGTTAGACTAACAGTCTCGATCTATTTAACTTTGTTTGGTGTGAATTAGGTGGATATATGGTATATATATGTGTTATATGTGTGGTATTTTGTGATTAGTACGTAAGTTGGCTGTTGGCACTAAATCCCTTTGCGTGAAAGGTTGTTATTATGATTTGAGAAGTATTAAATTTGGGAAAGTTCATTTTGATCGCCTTTGTGGTGTAGAAATGACTTGTGAAGTTTTGGGGTTTTTGTGTTTTTGTGTAACGAGTCTTCGTTCAAGTATTTGAGCCTTAGCAAGTTACGAGGAGTTTGTTTTTTTTATGTGTTATACTTTTAAAGAGTGTGAAAATCTATTTTTGAAAACTTTATTTTGAAAATGATAATTTTTCGAGTCGTCACAAAAACTAAGGTTTATCGCGTAAGACGTTAGGATTAGCTACGGGTACTTATAAAATATCAAAAGTATGAGGTTTTGAGTGTAATAAATAAATTTAATAAAAAAATATGTATATGGGGGGGGGGGGGGTGATCGACCGGCTAGGGGGAAAAGAAGGGAAGAAATCCAATTGTAGCCCAATTACAACTATAAGATAAGGAAATTATCCCCTAAACAATTATAAATACAAAATCAAAACTCCATACCCCCTCTTTTTGTGAAATTCAGTCGACCAAGGGCAAGAGAAGAGAAGAAAAAATTAGGGTTTATAGTTTTGAAGCAATAATCAATAATCAAGGTAAAATTCTTAAAACCTATGTTCAATTATTTGATTAATTATTGGAATTCAAGTAATATTAAGTATGATGGATTTAGGGTATATAAACTTCTGTAAATTAATGAAGTTAAACATGTTAGGATCGTAAATTAATAATAGTATGATGATTGGTTAAGAGAATTGAGTGTAAAACGTGTTAGTTTACAAGTTAGGGTTTGGACAGAAAATTAGTGTTGTAAAGATACGAGGGTATTTAATAGATGGAGAAGAGTTAGATCACGCTTTTTTAGTCTAAATTGAAGTTCAGTGAAAGAGCTTTCTAAAAAGTCTGGCCACGATCGATTTCGAGATCCGGAAGTTAGTCTTTTAATTTTTCTTAGTTAAGGTATCAAAGCTGTTAAACCGGGACAGATTTAGGTCATAAGTTTGGTAGTGAGATGTGGATGAAAAAGTGAGATTTAGCTTAGCCCTACTGGTTGAGTTAAGTTTCATATGTACTTAGACTCTCACGCGAAGGATTTGCGATAAAAAGTTGTAGAAGTATTTTAATTTAATCAAAACTTTTTGGTGTGCGATCAGGTCCGAATCTAGATAGTTTTTAAGTTTAATTTTTCAAAGGATACTTGTGTATGTTTTTAGACCATGGCCTTCTGGGATTAGCTTGTATGCTTATGAGAGACTATGGTAAATTTTGGTGTGAGTTGTTGAGCTTTTAATGTTATTATTTCATGTGGGCGAATGTACCCTAAAATTATGCGTTTTCTGATTTTATAAGTGCAAGGGATTTAGTGAGTATTAATGTTTGATGATGGTTAGTATGGAGTCTAGGAGATCCATGCTGGGTCATATGACCCTTAGACATCCATCATATGCGTATTACATGGGTTATAGCTTATAGCTTGGCCATGTGTGACGTGAACTTATTTGTGTTATATAGATTTGTGATTTGTGTTTGTGGAAGCTGCAAAGTTTGAGTTGAGTTCATAGTCCCACTTTTACTTTGTTTTAAACTTGGGATGGGAATGATGCTTGTGATAAATATTTTGAGTTACTGTGATTATGTGTGGTTTAAATGCTTGGACTTATAAATGTTATCATGTGAATGCTATATGTGATGATAATGTTGTGTGATGATAATGCTGTGTGATGATAATGTTGTGTGATTATAATGTGGGATTCAATTGGGGGGATGCTTATCCTGTTGCTCGCGCATGCGACCTAATTGATGATAATATTGGATCGGTGGACACGTTTTGTCCTAACTAATTGATGGTGGAAATGGAAATTGGATCGGTGGGCACGTTCCGTCCCAACAGTTACCTTATGTGTGTTGGTTGCTTTGTGAATACGTGTAGCATGTATGATAACTATATTTATTTGTCCAGCTATATTTTATAATCACAGTGAACTGGTTGCCTATTATGTGTGAGTCTTAAACCTATGGATCTCACCAACATTATGTTGACGTTTTAAGCATCATTTTCAGGTGAGCATTCTAAGGCCAATGAGAGCAGCAATTAGGCGAGACTTAGTTGCATTTGAGGAGACTTTACTTTATGTTTGGATTTATTTATGATTGAATTGGATTGCGATACTTTTATGTTTTTCATTTGGTACTTTCATATCTATTGAAGATACCTTTGGATTTTGTTTTGGTTATTTTATTTTGGGGTATTTGTTACAACACTTCTTGTTTGTACTTTGCTCTATTTATGTGCATGTAGTTATTCTCTATATAGACACCATGTGTTGTGATGATATCTATGAAGTTACACCCTCGCGTTTCCGCCTTGGCGAGGTGTGACATACTTCCAAGATTTCCACTTATTGGACATGTTCATTGATGCGTGGGAATTGCACCAGGCTTTACCTCTCAAGGGATCTCGAGAAGCTTACAACCCCCACCAGGCAGTGTTCCTGATCGTTGTAGTATAGTATAGTGACAAGTACCGGGGGATTGATCGTTCAACTCAGGAATAGTGTCGCTAGGATTAGAAAGCCTAAAAACTAGGTCTAGAGGTGAGGGATGATTCTTTTTGTATTTTTTTATATTTTATGAAAGCAAGTAAAATCTCGGGTTTTTGAAGAGTGGGCGGAATTAGTTGCTAGTCAACTAACCTAATAACTAAAGATGCAATCAAAATAAAATAATAAAAATGAAAATAAACTAAATTAAACTACTGGTGTGAGCAATATGTAGGAAAATAGTGTTTACTTAGATTTCACTACTCCCTAGATATCTTTTACAGGTTAATTACTTGTTATAGTTGCGTGGATGACGGATTGTATTCCTTAATACCATTCATGGGGTGGCGTACTTACTTCCCCAATCCTATAAGCTCCTACTTCACTCCTATGTCGAGCCGGCTAAGAAGCTCCTAACATGGGATCACTAGAATTCGCTCATGCATTAAATACAACCATAAAAACCTAGTACACATCGGTTCATGTTTCTTAAGACGTTCAAGCAAGTTACACAATGGAGATCTGCCAGTTTTCTTAAGCCTAACATTGAAATCATTCATCCATTACAACTATAAACAAGAAATCAACCTATAATCAACATCTAGGTTTCATTATATCTAAGAAAACACACAAAAGATCTAGCCTAGCATGTTATAATCAAGACAAGCATAAGATATATTCAAACAACACATAGACATATTGAATGAATTGAAAGAGGACTTATCTTAATTGAACATGAAGGGTTTCAAGGGGTGAAAACCCTTGAAAATACTGTTACAAATGACCTAGGGTTTATTAGGTTCGACCCTAGTATTCTCCACACAAGTTCCTCTCTTAATGAATGAAAAATAGAAAAGTATATATAGATTTTGTGAGGTGACGGCGTCAAGAGTAAATATCTGATGCCGTCATCTCGCCGCCAATAAAGTTCTCGGACTGCCTAGATCTGGGTTTGACGCCGTCACGTGTAATCCATCTTCAAGCCGTCACCAAAATAACTCTTGACGCCCTACTTCTGACGCCGTCACGTTTTCTCTGGGTCGTCATGCATTTTACTCCTGACGCCATCAAATTTTCCTTCTTGACGCCGTCAGGTACTGTTCCCAGCATGGAAAATTAAGTCTTTGCTGTTTTCTTCACTTTTATGCTCCAAAAACGTCCAAAATGCTTCCTTTTCCAGAATTCACTCCCAAAGTACCTAAAATCACAAAAGGAACGATTTAAGGCAATATTTGATCAAATAAATTCCAATTCCGGCTTAAATGACCCCCTAAAAATGGTTCATTTTTCGCCTCATCATCCATCATGATCCACCCTTTTATGTCATCTTCTGATTGATCTAATGCAAATGAAAACTTTTCCTAGAACAATATTATAGGGATTAGTAACGGATTACTTACATATATATATACTTTATAACACATTAAATCAATTTACCTTAACGATGCTCCACAAATCCTCCTTTTTCTCTTTAGGAACCTTCCTTCATTCCGGGTAATCAATTCCAATATGTTGAGGCATCCTTACTAGCGTCCCAAGAAAATTTGTCAATTCATTTTTTTCATCTCCAATTGGTTGACATAGTTCGTTAAATGTGACTAAGATTTGCTCATCACTTGCCAAGTTCCATATTTCTTTCTTTTTAGTTGGGCCTCTCGCCCTCTTTTTTGAACCTAGCACATGAACCATGATTAAGGAACTTATGAATATCGACAAAATGCAAAAATAAGATACTAATGAAAAAAATGCAAACATAGAAAATAGATGTGCATAAATCTCAGTTTCTAATGGATTAAAGTCATCTATTCACTTATGATATTTGTACCTACAAAAGCTCGTTTACTCATTAACTCAAAATGTTACTCACGTCAATCAGCCTCCATAAATCAATGATTTCCTCCCGGAAGTATCTATTACCAATAGATAACAATATAGAACTAACACGATATTAATGCACACACTTGTAACAACTAGTAGTATTTTCATAAACACACTTTTAACTAGAACCCAATCGTCTTCCGTCAATGTAATTAAGCAAGTAAACTAATATCACATAAACAGATATCACAATATCACAATAACAGATATCACAATATCGCAATAACTGATATCGCTAAAATAAACAAAATAAACATCAATCGGTATACATAAACATATATCACAATATCGCAATAACAGATATCACAATACATTGAGCTTATTTGAACTTGAGCTTCATAAAGTTGAGCTTAACAAATATGGCAATAACAGATATCACAATAAGCTCAACTTCATAAGCTCATTTGAAGCAAAATAACAGATATCACAATAAGCTTAACAGATATCACAATATTTTTATGAAACAAGAAGTTTTCCCAGCTTATTACTAACTAATATAAGCTTATTAAAGTAACCTAGATCAGCTTATGGCTTATGAAAAGGGCTTATAGCATGCAAATAGCAACTAGTCTAAAATTAGGGTTTTAAAATGAAAAGGTTTAAAAGAAAATAATTAAGGCTTAGGCAAGGGTTCCTAGGCGATCTAAGGCAACTAATATCTATCCTAGGACAGTACCTAAGTCATTAGAACTAGCGATCAAAAGTGGGGCGTTAAGGGTGTTTATGGTTTCTCGGCTAGTTTCTACTTCGACAAGGGTTCTAGGCCTAATGTTCTTTGTTAATACAAACAATGTCAAAAACGTTATTCGCATTATTCGGTCTTCTCATGTTTTGATAATCACAAAATATAAAGACATAATATGTAAAGTTACGGTTTATAAGTTTTTAATCAAGGAAACTCGTTTCTTCTACGTAGTTGCTTCAACATCACTTCAGGTATGAACAAACTTTATACCGTCATTAGTTAAGTGATCAAAGAGTTTTTCTTTCACCTAAACTCACATTTTTAAGATTGACAAAACATTTTCACAAAAGTATTTTTGTGTTTTTAAAGAAATGTTTTATTAAGAAAATAAATTCAAATTCAAACTTTATAACAGCTAGTTTTCCCCCCAAATCAGTTCAGCCTGAACCAGATAAGTTTTCACCACGTCAGGATACAAAGGGAGCGTTTTGTCGCGGTGGTCCCTTAAATAGGCCGACGGTCCCTTAGTGATAAAGGACCGTCTGGCATTTACGGGACCGTCCCTCTCCCTCCTGTCGCCTATAAATACTGAACTGTTACACTTTAGAAAACACATTTCACACATAGAAAACTTTCTGGTCTTTGTTCATTTTATTCTTTGATCACTATAACATGTCGGTATATGTTAATTAGTGATTTCCTCTTCCGTCAAGTGCAAGAGAAGAACTCTCGACAACTATGAAGATTCGAGATGTTATAGGTGTCCACACACAAACGTAACAAGTGTTACGGTGATAGGTTATGTATATTATGTCATTGTTTTCCGACTTGTGTGTGAGTCGAGGATGGGGATATTTGTGTGAACTTGGATGGTGATATAGATCCAAGAAGTCTTGTAACTAGATTAGTTCATGTATTTGATGTGAGGAGAGTGATATCCTAAGGTGTAAGTTAGGACTTGTTGAGTCATTATGTAAAGACTTGGATCGGTGATGATCCAAGTGTGTCAAGTGTGTGAAGGCTTGATTCAGATGAAGAATCAAGTGAGTAATGTGTGTGAATGCTTGGTTCGGGTGAAGAACCAAGTATGTCAAATAAGTGAAGGTTTGGATCGGGTGAAGATTCAAGTTGGACAAGAGTGCTTGTTCGTGTGGCCACGTGGGCCTTGGAATAGATTGGTTCTAGCTATGATTAGAACTCGACATTATTCTTAGTGTCGTTAAGCTTTGTGTAAGCATATGTATGGATTGCTCCGCCTGAAGGAGTGTGTTGATATAGTGATTGATAACTCTCGAGTGTGGTACTCGGGGAGTGGAGTAGGACGGAGAGTGAGCTTCGTGCCGAACCACTATAAATCGCCGCGTCTCTTGGTTGTGTTCTTTCTTTACTCTTTACTTTACTTGTTTATTTGTGTATGCTAGCAACTAAATTGATATCACATAACTAGTAGAATTCAACAAGTTTGTAAAAGAAAAATAATCGGACCTAAAACGGTGAAACGCTTTAGAAAATTAAAAAGAAGCGATGAAACTATTCAACCCCCCATTCTAGTTTCTACATTCTCGACTTCTAAGGCTACTAGGGACCTTATAGGTGGAGAAGAATGAATGGATGGTTTGGAAATGGAAAGGGTAGCGAGGTATTTATAGGGTACGTTTGGAGTATTGAGCAAGAAATGGGGGTGAGGTGTCGTGAGGAAGGGGGAGGTGATTCATGGCAGCTAGATGTGACTAAAGGAAGCCAGGGGAGGCCTAAGAGACGGTGGTAGGGTGTTTGTGGTCGAAATTGGTCCAAGAAGATATTTTAGGAAGAGTAGCTTACAAGTAGGTGCATAAGCTACTTGTAAGCTACTAGGGAGGTGTTAGGGTGGTTGCTTAGGGTGGCAAGGAGCTGATGAAGCTGCCTTGTAGGTTGCTTGAGGTTCTAGAGGTGCTTAAGGTGCTAGTTTAGTCTTAGTTTTAGGCTTAATCTAAGTTTAGGGTTACGTTTAGGATTAAGGATTAGTACTTAGATTAGGGTCCGAAGAGTGATTAGTGACTAGGATTAAGGTTTAGGGATCATTTCCAAGGTGGTGGTAGCTTATACTAAAGATTCGGGAATGTTTTGACCTAGTTTTGGGACCTAAATGACCTAATTTTGCTTAGTGAGAGATTAGGGTCTAGCTTAGGGCTTAGTACCTAGATTAGTGTCCTATGAGTATTTAGTGACTAATATTAAGACTTAGGAGGCTTATACTAAGTGGTGGTAGCCTATGGTAAAGATTTGGGAAGGTTTAACCTAGTTTCAGGGCTTATAAGACCTAGTTATAGTTTTGTGCTTAAAGGAATTGTACCTAGGTTCTAGGGAGTTGTACTATTGTCTAGGGGTGCTAAGATATCCTAAAGTTGCTAAGGTAACTCACACATAAGCCTTGAACACTTTCAAACTAGTTTAGATAAGCAATTAGGGTTTTAAAGATAACCGTAAACACATAGGGTTCAATTAGGGTTTGATTAGGGTTTCTGATAGATATAGTATACTAGAGTGATAGATTACTTAGTGTAATGATGTTTAGAATCTAGACTTGACATAGCGGGATGTTTATAGGAGGTAAACATATTGGTGTTGGGCATAGGTGGATATGTGAGTTGGTCTAGAGAGTCATGTATGTAATGAAAAGCAAAAATTTACCTGTGAAATTACCTTGTGGTGGAAATGATATTGATGATATTTTATGGGTTATTACACTTAATGTGCCAGCTTGTTAATTATATGTAAGCATTGCTTTTTGATTTCACAAAAATAACATCGGTACTTGAGATAGGTCTAGAAAAATGTCAACCCTTCCACAGATAGGTAACGAACTATCAAAATTTTCTAATGTTAGGTAACGAACTTTCTAAAATACTATTATTACCTATCAAACTTATTGCAACCTTTAATGTTTAAGCTTATTGGGCCCACTTATGACCACACATGTGCAAGGCACAACAAGGTAAATTTGTCTTTCATTCCATCTTTCATTCAAGAACCATTTTAATGCCTAAAAAACACATAAGAAACACAAACACCACCAAAAACATCAAAGAAAAATCTCGATATTCCTAAAAAAACACATAAGAAACACAAACACATACTACATCAATCTAAATCTACTAATTTACACTCAACTTGAAGGGAAAATATGCATCTATCACCACCCTCTCTTGTTGCTGCTGTCGCCACTACCATGACCACCCTCTACTGCTACTGCTGTCATTGACACTAACATCGCCATCATCACAAACACCAGCGTCTTCATTTGATTTTGTGATTAAAGTTAACAACAAGTGTTTTTAGTAGATCCCTAATTGTAAAAAGGTTTTAGTGGGTTTTGTTGAAACTTTAATTTTGTGTTTTGTTGGATAAAATATGTAAAGAGGTTTCTCAGTGGGTTGTCGTGACTGCGAGTATGTGAAAAAAAAGATCAGTGATTCAGTGGTTGAAACTTCAAGTAATGAATATTAAGGATAAATGAGATTCAAAATTAAAACCTTAAAAATAATGATTTACTAGGGTGTCAATCTGAGTTTGAATGATTGAATAGAGAAGAAATATGATATGTTAGGATATGGGGCAGGATGCGTTTAATTTGGGTTTTAATTTTTTTTTAATGATGTATTTTGGGGTGGTGGTAAGAGCACAAGGTGCAATTCGTCATCTCCCTTCACCACTCCTAGGTGGAACTCTTCATGGCTAGCCATTGCACCGCCCCCTCTTCATCCCTCTTCACATTGTTCTTGTTTGTCTACACAACGAAGCAAAATTCTGACATTTTGTACTTTTTTTTTGCTTTTTGTGAATGGAAAATAAAATAAAGGTGTAAGTGGTTGGCCCCAAATGAGTAATTTGAGGTTAGTTGTTAGTGAGGTGGGTTAGTTGTGAAGAGTATTTAAGGTGATTTGGCACCCGTGGGCCCCAAATGAAGAGCTTGAGCTAGCCATTGCACCTTGTGCTCTAAGTAAAGATGAAGACGAAGATTGGTACTTGATTCAAGATGGGTAATTGTGTTTGGTTATGGGGGAAAAGTGTGTTATGCACACAAATTGGTGGTGGTGGATGTGGGGATGGTGGTGGTGATGACATATCAGATGGTGGTGGTGGTGGTGGTGGTGGATGCGGTGGAAACTGATGTGTTAGGAGGCAGTGGTGAGCTGCGGTGGGGGTTAGGTGGTAGTGACTAGTGATGGTGGTGTTGAAGAAGAGATAAGCTTATTAAAATACATGAAAGGACATATATATCCTTCAAGTTACCAGGTTAGCAGGTCAGCAGTTGCAAAGATAACCCATATAGGTAACATTTGAACAAATTCAATAAGTTTGATAGGTAATAATAGTATTTTAAAACTTCTTTACCTAACATTGGAAATTTTTGAAAGTTCATTACCTATCTGTAGAATTTGTAAAATGTTAAATGCAACTGCATTTTGCAACAGTAAACTCATTACAAGTTTCCAACAGAAACATAATGGTTACATTAAAATTTTAATACAGAGTATTCCAAAAACTAAAAAAGGCGCATCATTTACAAAACTTAGCTTATAACCATTGTGCAAAAGACTAAAATTCTAGACTTCGCTTTGATTTCACAATTTGTCTCCGGTTATTATAAATTTTCACTAAAAAAATTTGTGTCACACAATATGACATAAATTTGCTAAATACTTAGGGCCCGTTTGGTTTGGGGGATAGGGGTAGGATTTGAGATTGATGGAAAATAGTTGTTGTTTGGTTTGTTTTTGTAGGTCTCACAAATGGGGATGAGTCCTAATTTTTTCTTTGTGCTAATTCTATGTCTTATGCCAAGTTCAACCAATCATATTTTCTTTAATTGTCATTTAACTATAAATTATATTTATTTATAATATATATAATATATTATTTTATTATATTTTTCTCTCTCCTCGTTTAATTAAAAAACTATATCAAATCCAAATCCTAAACTCGTCTACAAACCAAACGGGCCTTTATAATATCATTTGATTTCTTCAAGTAACAAAGCTTTTCATACTCCTGGAAAGAACTCTTGAAAAATAAAATTAGAACTCATTCTAAACATATATACATCAATGACTGATGACATGTGAATTATGGCCAACACTTTACACAAGACTAAAACTCAAATTTTAAATCTCATCCACGAGATCCAAATACAACCCATCTTGGATGTATATTTGAACAATAATTGAAGTGATCTCTTTTAATTATCACTTGTGAGTCGAGACGTGCAGTATATCCGAGTTAAACCAACTGGCTACTGTATAATAGGCATTTTTCTAACTGTTAGGGATATGAAACACATTCCTTAAACATTAGACCACTTACAGTAGAGATCGCCAAATTAATGGTCTGTCTTGCGATAACATTTGATCGATTCTCACCAACCATAATCCCTTGTCCCCTTCCTATTGTACGATAGTCTAAGAAATCTCCTTGGATGCGATCAACATGCACGGTGGCTCCCGAATCCTAGAACCATCGGCATTGGGAGTGGGTGCCTGAAGGCACGGAACGGGATGGTTGAGGCACGGGAACACCGCCGCCGACCCCTCCTTGTGGCGCGGGACCGTTAAGGCACGGGGAGAGTTTCTGGCACGGGAGGTAGGGGTGAGCAGGAACCGCACCGCGCACCGCAAACCCGCAAAAAACCGCAAAACCCACACCGCAAAAACCGAAACCGCAACAAAAACCGCGGTGCGGTTCCTAAAATTAAAAAAACCGCATTTTGCGGTGCGGTTTCGGTTTCTACCGAAAAACCGCACCACAATAACCGCACCGCACCGCAAATCATATTCAAATATATATATATATATATATATATATATATATATATATATATATATATATATATATATATATATATATATTCTAAATAAACCAACTAAATTTCTTAATTTTTGTATGATAAAATATTTTGGTTTATACTTTTATAATTAGTTATTTCAAACGCATTTAATAGGTTAATTATTGTCTGAGTTTTTAGGTTATATAATTTTATTTTTCTATCATTTTATCGTCGAAGTTTTTAAAATTATTCGCCTCATTTGACCTTTAGTATTGTCTAAATTTATAATTTCATACTAATACATAACATTTTGTAAATATGTTTCAACTCATTATGTAACCTTATAATATTTTTATTCTATAATAAATATATACGAAAAATATGATTTATGAAAAAAAAAAAAACTTTAAAAACCGCAAAAACCGCAAAACCAATCCGCAAAACCGCAATAACCGCAAACCCACAAAACCGCAAAACCGCGCGGTTGCGGATTCTCACTTTTCAAAAACCGCAATTGCGGATGCGGTTCGGTTTTTACCAAAACCCGCACCAACCCGCACCATGCTCACCCCTAACGGGAGGAGAGTAAAATTCGAACGTTGGGAGAGGAATCTTTATTTATTTATTTATTTATTTATTTTTTACCGTTGCAAATTAAACGGCTATTTTTTTTTTAGTATATATTGATGTTGGATAGTAGTGAACACAAAAAAAAAACACACTATATAAAAAAATATATATCCAAGCACTCAAAAAAAATATCCGAGCACTCAAATAAATATATGGATCAAAGCTGCAAAAAGATTGCATCGTGATTATTTTTGTGAAGATCCGAAATACAACGATCAAGTGTTTGAAGATAGGTATCGTATGCCTAAAAGTTTATTTTTGAAAATCACACATGCTATTGAGTCTAGATTCGAGTATTTTCAAGAAGGTTACGATGCTAGAGCGAAAAAAAGTTTCACAGCCATACAAAAGTGTTCGTCTGCCGTTAAACAACTCGCAACCGGTAATCCACCGGATGAGTTTAACGAATATTTAGAAATGGCTCAAAGAACGTCACGTGAATGCCTTCAATTTTTTTTGTGAAGCTATTATTGAGATAAACGGTCGAGATTACCTTCGTAGGCCAACAAGCCATGATATGGCATGTTTGTACGAAGCACACGAAGAGAGACATCACATTCCGGGTATGATCGGTAGCCTAGATTGCACACATTTCGTTTGAAGGAATTGTCCAATCGAATTGAGGGGTCAATATAAAAGGGGTGATCATCAATACCCCACGATTATGATGGAGGCAGTTGCGTCTCAAGATTTGTGGATATGGCACGTGTTCTTTGGACCGCCGGGTTCAAACAATGATGTGAATGTTGTGATGCAATCTCCGCTATTCCTTACCGAGCGTAATGGTACGACACCTAGTGCCCATTTGTTGTGAACGGCCGTACGTACAAGCGTGGCTACTATCTAACCGATGGCATATATCCTGCATGGTCTACTTTTGTTAAAGCATTCAAATATCCAACCGACCCGAAAGAGAAAAAGTTCAAGAAAGTACAAGAGTCGGCTCGAAAAGATATTGAACGGGTATTTGGTGTTCTCAAGGGTAGATGGGGTATACTGAATCGACCCTTACGACCACACACAATAGACAGAATTGGAAAACTAGTTTATGCGTGTGTGATATTGCACAACATGATTTTACATGACTCCAGTATGGCAATCTCTCCAGTTCATATTCGGGATCCTCCGATCCAACCGGTGTTTAACGAAGCAGCCTTAGCGAAGATACGACATGAGGAAACATATTTTCGTCTCCGATTTGATCTTATGGAGCATATTCACGCTCAACAATTACCATACCTCGAGGTGGACGATGAAAATGTTGAAGCTTAGTTTTTTAGTATTATGAAATTTAATATTTTAGTAGTATGTAATGTTATTTTATGTTTTTTAGTAATATTATGTAATTTTTTTTTATTTTAATGAAATTTTAATTTTTATTTTAATGAAAATTTTTTTTTTTTTTAATTTTAATGGAATTTTAATTTATTTTAAAGGAATTTTAATTTTATTTTAATTTTAATGGAATTTAAAAAACGAAAAAAAATTTGAAGTGAGTGAAGAGATGTAGTGCATGATGTGATGCTAACAAAAAAATGAGTGAATGATAAAAATAAATGAGTAAATGACGTGATATAAAAAAATTGGTTGGGAGTGAGTGATGGGAGAAAGAATGCTACAAGCACTCCAACCCCCTTATAAATATCTAGACTGACGGTTCATACAGTACACTTTCACAAACGTGTCAAAACCTTCACTTATTGACCATCATGTTGAAAAATGTTTGAAGTGTTTGGATAAGACTCGCTAAAAACCTTTAAGATTGTTGTACATAATATATTAGTTTAATATACTATATTATGCGTGAGATAGTTAAAACTTGTGGTTCTAAAAAAAATGTGTATATCTATGTTATCATATAATACATTTAATTTCAAGCTTAACTCCTAATCAAAAATTAAGATAAGTAGCTACAATTATGAGGTAACATGTGTCACTTCTCAACTAACTCCAAGCC
The DNA here is from genome assembly GCA_030686995.1 of Artemisia argyi. NCBI lineage: Eukaryota > Viridiplantae > Streptophyta > Magnoliopsida > Asterales > Asteraceae > Artemisia > Artemisia argyi. The sequence continues at coordinate 111,355,869 of CM060699.1, forward strand.
TAACTCAAAACCAAAAATTAAAATAAGGAGCTTCAATAATTAAATGGCATGTGTCACTTCTCAACTTAAAATTCACCTTTATTTTCAAATTGAAATATCTTTTTATCTATTTATTTTTTTATGATCTAATTTTATCATATTTTCTAAAATTTTGTGTTCTTTAATTCAACATCCATTTTATATATTTTTATAAGTTTTTAGTTTTTAGATTTTTAGTGGGTTTATTTTGTTTTGATTCAAATTTTTACAACTTTAACTTTTATGTCAATCAATACAATATTAATTCGTCAAAATTATATACTTTTGGGGAGAGTGTTTGACGGGTAAGAGATTGCAAGGGTCTTTCTATATGCGGGAATAATGATATCACGCGAAAGCTACAAAAACCAAGCAAACATATACAACTAACGTATATAAATTCGGAGTGGTGTGAAACAAATTCACTAAGCGGGTAGAGAATTTCTAGAGATAATTGGGCTAGCAATTCATTTGTTGTTTTTATAATGTAAATATATTTATCGCCGCAGCTGTGCGCAGATATCCAACTAGTACTATACTATGCAAACTAAGATTTGAGCACAACATAATAATATGAATCACAAAGTTCAAAACACATATGTAAATCTTAAAGGTATTTAGCATGACTCTCAGTCTTAGGAATGGTGGAAGCGTCTGAAATGAAGATGAATTTTTACAATTCGATATGACACAAACCTTTTTAAATAAACTATTATTTTTAGTGATTAGGATATGTCGATCTTTATATAGTACGTAGTATATAATGTAATAAAGCTCGTCTTATAATCTTTAGCTACTTGCGACTACAACCATTGTCAAGCTCTTTAACTATGTATATCTATAATATTACTGCATTTGTATCGTCGCGACATCACATAGGTACCCTATTATTTTTGTATGAAATAATTTGTTATTGCTTAAAGTTATTCCATTCTAAAAATTCTCGCCGTCCATAAAATCATTGTCACGGATCATTGGGGATTGCTCTAATGGTATCACTCTCTCCACCACAAATGTCCAATTGATAGGTCAAAGACGACTTCTGGAGAAATAGGTCTTCAGATCAATCCCAACTTGTGACTAAAAGGTCACTGAAACATGTGCTCATTGACTGTGACTTGACTTTTCGGGAAAGGTCCGTCAACATCCAAAAAGACATACGGGATCAAGGTTTCCCGCTGATTTAAACTTGTTAGAGAAAATGATTATCACGAAAACATTATTCAGCGAAATTTTAAATTAAAATTTACTCACCGTCATACCGCGCAGATAACATCTGGCCAAACAATATAACAGTTGACCTTTTATCAACTTGGTATATTAAATAAACACCGAGCAATAATTTATAATCAACGAATTAAAGAGAACAAAACCAAACATTCACTTTTTTCACTTTCTACGAGACCAACAAACGAATGCCGTTATTACCCCGTTCTATAGCCTCTATTTTATTCGAATCTCATTTTTAAATAAATAAATAACAAAAAGGTCACACTAATAAAGACAAGTAACACATTCCATTTTCAAATTTCAAATATTTTTGTCCGCCCCTAAATTTATTAACCCCCCAATCATCATCTCTATTTCAAACGGTCAAATTATTACTGTACTATTTCCTTTAATCAACAACAACAACAAACAGATCAGTTTATTCTGTTAATTCAGTTTTCAGGTTCGTTTTTTTAGATCTTAATTGTTATTTGTTCTGTAAAAATTAGGGTTTTACATGTTTATTATGATGAATTCAGCTGCTCAGATTTTATACTTTTTTGTATTTGAAAATACTATGTTGTTGTCTAGTTTTTGTAACATTTGCGCGGTATGTTAAGAACCGATGTTGCGCGTTTTGTATATCGGCTTGATGAAAGTAATTTAAAACTGTTGTTTTGTTTCAGGATGTCGACTCCGTCAAAGGATCCACTTCTGCAAGTGGAAACAACGTGCGGATCTCTTCTTTACGAACTGCAGGTATACTTTTTAATGGCTGTTCTAATTTCTAGACTATGAGTGTTAATTCGGGTCATGCTTTAATTTTATCTCTAGCATGTCTAACAGGTAAATATACATAGGGAGTGTTTGTTTCGGCTTATATAGCGGGCTTATGGCTTATTTGGTTTTCGGCTTATGTTTCATAACCTCACTTTATGTGGCTTTTTTGAGATTTTTTTGCTTATATAAGCTTATCATGCCATGATAAGTTTATAAAATCTAACGAGTTTCAAAATAAGCCACAAAAAAGTGAGCTTATGAAACATAGGCCGAAAACCAATAAGTCATAAGCCCGCTATATAAGCCGAAACAAACACCCCTATATATATGGAAAACGAAAAACAGTCATTTCAAAACGTTTACGCATAATAACATGTTTTTTTTTTTTTTTTTTTTTTTTTTTTTTTTTTTTTTTGTTAAAAGCTCATATTTTTTGCCATCTAATATAAGTCACTAGTTTTATAAGATAATACTAAATTTTGGGATTGAGTGTTTCGTATAAACGTGGCCTTTAGCAAAAGTACTCATTCTGTAATGTGATATTGCCTTTACTCGTGGTGTTGCTTAAATTGTATGCATATTGTGAAATCAGATAATTTGGGATGAAGTCGGTGAGACGGATACTGAAAGGGACAAGATGTTGTTAGAGCTTGAACGAGAGTGTCTTGAGGTATACAGGAGAAAAGTTGACTTGGCAAACAAAAGTCGAGCTCAGCTTAGACAAATGATTGCTGATAACGAGGCAGAGTTGGCAGCTATATGTTCTTCTATGGGTGAGCGACCAGTTCACATTAGGCAGGTAATAAAATATCTAAACCGGTTATTTTGTGAATGACAGAATGATTTACCTTTTTGCTGAATGGGTAGTTATTGGAAAGTGTTGATGCTAAATTTGAAGTCAATTAGTTTTAATTTTCACTATCGCAGTTGTAACTCCCCATAGTTATTAGTAGCCTTTGACTCTACTCGAATTGCAAACTTTTTTAGGCCGTGTATTGTGACTTGAAAATTCAAAATCAGAATCATGTCATTGGATTAACATGTGAATAAGTTATGGACAATTAGGTGCATCACTGTTTATGTATGGTGAATACTTGTTATCCCATATCTGATTAGTATGATACTATGATCCAAAATAGTCAAAAATCTAAATCCATTATCACATTATTAGAACGTCAAGTCAAAGTAATACTTTATCTGCATTTCCAAACAACCAATGAACACTAGCATCCACCCATACTGATATATTGCTCCCAGAGTTGTTATCATGAATAATTTTAATATGGAATTTTGTCTTGATTTCGAGTGTAATGGTGTATGACTGTGTTACTTTTTCAGTCTGATCAGAACGCTGGGAGTCTGAAGGCCGAGCTCAGAGCTATTCTTCCAGAACTCGAAGAGATGAAAAAGAGAAAAACTGAGAGGAGGAATCAGTTTCTTGAAGTCTTAGAACAGATACAGAAAATACAGCTGGAAATTAATGCAACTTCTTACAAGACAATATTGGATGAATCTGATTTATCGTTAAGAAAGCTTGAAGAACTTCATGCACAGCTTCAAGCTCTTGAGAAGGAGAAGGTGATTTAGTTTCTTTACAATAAAGTTTTTTAGAAACTGCCTTGTTGTGAGTTGATACTAATAACTCGTTATTGCTTCTAAATATCCAGAGCGATCGACTTGAGCAACTTCTAGATCAGATGGGCACCTTAAGTTCGCTTTGTTTGGTACTTGGAATGGAGTTCAGTCAAACGATCTATGAAATTCATCCTGGTTTAGCAGAAACAGAAGGAACAAAGAGCATAAGCAATGAAGCAATCGCGAGGCTTGCTGCTGCTATACAAAGATTACGTGAGGTTAAAATAGAGAGAATGCAGAGAGTAAGTACATGATCCAACTTGACCTTAAGTGACTATCGAATGTCTATAAGCTGACTGTTTATAATTTGTTAAAATTTTGTTAGATCCAAAATCTTGCTTTCTCTCTGTTAGAGCTTTGGAATTTGATGGATACCCCTGCTGAAGAGCAACAGATGTTTCAGAGTGTTACGTGTAAGATAGCTGCTGCAGAGCATGAGATAACGGAGCACAACTTGCTTTCTGTCGAGTTTATTAATTATGTGAGTTATGGTATCTAGATTAATTTGGGTTTGTTGCAAAACTAAGTAACATAATGGGCTGATTTCTGTCTTGATCATCTTAACAAAAACTCTCTAAGCTGCAAATTATTTGCAGAAAATATAACGAACTTTTACAAAAGTTTGATCGAAGTACAAGTTTTCATGTAAAAAGTAATGATGTGGGTTTAATTCATGTGACTTAGTTTCGATGCTGCACCTAGATAAGAAAAGGTTTAATATTATCTTACATTGAACTTTTTGAAAGTAGGATACCTTTTATGGATAAGAACAAACATGGCTATCTGGGGAACAAAAGTCAAACCAAACTATGTTGCTTTTTTAGTTTTATGCAGTAACCCCTAAAATTTTTGAGAAGGTAGGAATTCTAATGCGTGTTAACGTTAAAGGTTGAGACAGAGGTTTCACGTCTTGAATCCTTGAAGTCTAGCAAACTGAAAGAGCTTGTTTTCAAGAAAAGATTAGAGTTAGAAGACATTTGCCGGAAGACACACTTGCTTCCAGAATCTGATAATGCAATGGAGATGGCACTTGAAGCTATTGAAACTGGTACATATGTGTTTTGTTATGTCTAATGCAACAAAATGATTATATCGCATATTCATATTCACTGATATATACTTCGCATTTGTGAATGAAGGAGCTGTTGATCCAGCTAGTCTCCTTGAACAAATCGAACTGCAAGTGGGGAAAGTAAAAGAGGAAGCTTTAAGCAGAAAAGAAATACTTGATAAAGTTGAGAAATGGATGGCTGCTTGCGAAGAGGAGTGTTGGCTCGAGGAGTACAACAATGTTGGTCTTCTTTATTTCCCATTTATCAACTGTCTCTTGTGGTGCCTATCGAAAGAAAGATGATTACTGATTAAAAAAATAAATCTCTTTATGTAGGACGATAATCGATATAATGCAGGAAGGGGTGCTCATCTTACTCTAAAACGAGCAGAGAAAGCTCGGGCATTAGTGAACAAACTTCCAGGTAAATCTCTCAATCTTGTGAATCTATAAGATATTTCAAGTCTGTATTCATGATCATAACATGTTACACATGTAAAATTGAAACTGTCCCTTATCATTATTTTCTGAAATATTTCTTTTGAACATCAACATTTTCATTAGAGGAGTCAATTTAGAAGATTTACACGAAGGAGAAAGGTTAAATGGGTCGAACGGTTTGAAAGTTGTTGAAAAACTTTCTTTTATGCGTGCAACTTCCTAGTTTATTCGAAGTTATAGATTGTCATTGTAATAATATTGTTACTGTACTCATAGTTAACACCGTAATTATGTATTCTAATCTGCGAAAAATGGGCAAAGTAGTATTTGCTAGACCCCAATCCAATGCTAACTTAAAACATGAAATGTTTCAACCTGCGCCCATTTAAAACTTTTATCCAACCTGCCCGTCTTGTCACATCTAGTTTTCAATTTGTGGGTCCCATTCATATTTTATTTTGCAGTAGATATAGTTTGGTTTCATGTATATGAAGGAACTTTCTTGATGGTTGTACTTTAACCTTATTTAATCAATTTGGAACAGGAATGGTGGAAGCCTTGGCTGTGAGAACAATAACCTGGGAGAATGAGAGGGGCACTGAGTTTACTTATGATGGAGTACGGAATATTTAGTTAACTACTCATCTGAAAACTTCTGTTATTTACAGCCTTTTGTTTATATCATGTCCATTATATGCAGATCCGACTTCTTTCCATGCTTGAGGAATATAAGATCTTGAGGCAAGAAAAAGAGGAAGAAAGAAAACGACAAAGGGTATGATATCAAAACCTCTATCAGCTTATTTCCGAAATGGAGGTAGAATTTGGACCCATTCAGCTGAAAGATGAATGGGTCAAATGGGTTTAATGGGTATTTTGATCATAGTTAACATAATAAAACAACAAATAAAGCGTAGAACCTCTTAAACCGTCTCACTCAAACTACAGTTTTGATCATAGTTAACATGGGAAATAATTATAAAGAAAAAATATAAATGTTTTTTCAGGTCAAACTGGCCTGGACCATTTAAACATGCTTTGACCCATTACCTGATACATCCATCTTAGCACTCTTAGAAACACTTGTCCAATCTAATAGACATTACAATGTTGTTTTGGTGTTCTTAGGACCAGAAAAAACTACAGGGACAATTGATAACAGAACAGGAAATTATGTTTGGGTCAAAACCAAGCCCAATGAAGCAACAAAGTGGGAAAAAGGGGGCCCGGATGTCATGTGGTGGTGCAACTAACAGAAGACTATCACTGGGAGGAGCTATGCTTGCACCTAGAACCGATCTTCACTCCACTAGACCTACACCTAATACCCGTCACACCAAAAAGAATGAACGCCAATCTAATAACAGGGATGATGGATTTGGAGCACTTTCAGCTGGTACATTTCTCAACGTTCTACTACTGCTTTTGTTTGTGTTTCATGACTTCGAATAAAATGTTTCCTTTCTTTAGTAAACAAATCATGTTGGTAATGATTCTTGTTAAATGTTTAATTTCTAGATTTAGTTGCCTAAAAAGCCGTAGAATCTTGATCCTAAATCTTAGTCCATGAACTTAGAAAACCGTATATGGATCTATAATCTAAAAAGCTGCATTCATTGTTGCTAAATCTATAATCTAAAATCATTGATTGTTAAACAAGAACATGGTGTTTTGATCCTAAATCTATTTTTTTCCCTAGAACTGAAAAAGCTCGGGTTTATAAACACATACTCGCGCACAAACACGTACTGTAGTTGTTTTATACTAAGTAGATGCAACGCTTAGCCTTTTCACTTTCATAGACGTGATGAAAGCACTTTACTCTTTCTTTTTAGGCTCACTCAGTATTATATAGCCAGTAGAAACGTGCGGCATTTTGATCTTTGAAGCGAATAGACTAAAGTTCCACGCTATTGTTATCAATTATGCATTAAACATATTTTATTATGCTTGTAATCTAAAGATGTGGATATACATATATGAAATGACCCTAGAATTCAAGGATTAGTGGATAAAAGATCAAAGTGCATTGGTGTTTTAACTAATTGAATTGTATTGACATCTACATTTTGAATTTGATATTGGAAGTTTATTGTAACCCACCCATTTAAATGATATTTCAGGGCGGAGAGGTTTAGACATAGCTGGACTTCCTGCAAACCGGAAGCATTCCCTTAGTGAAGCTGACCCACCTCAACATATATTCCGAACACCATTCTCTCCCATTTCCTCAACTGAATCATCAAAATCCAACATAACGTTATTGGAAGATCTCAATAGAAAACACGAAATGTTGCAGAAAACTTTTCAAACCACCAACACACCCTTAACTACTCCTTCCAAAACCACCATATCTGCAACACAGGATGAAAACAGAACTCCAAAAACAAACATGATCCCAATGATACCATGCACACCATCAACAGTTTCTATCCCAATGCAAACTGCAATGACCCCTGCTCCTTTGAAGGAGATGATTCCTGAAGGGTTTATTGAGTATTCTTTTGAGGAAAGGCGAGCTGGCTTTCTGCTTCCAAGAGCACATTTGAAGACAATTGCTGCAATTTGATTATTTATGAAGTTGTAAAATGTGAGTAGTTAAGTTTGATTTGGTTTTCGTTATTGTTGTAATTGACGTGTTGGTGATTTGAAGTCAATTGTAATTGGCTTTTAGAGAGAGTTAATTTGTATGACCAGCCTATGATAGCTTGCTTTTATCGTTTGATCTTGTCTGAGAGATGAAAACTCACCAGAAGTGTATGAAAATACTATGGTTCATCCATTATGTATCGGACCAATTTGCCATTAAAGATTTTAATGGTAGGTGATCATCTTTCCTTATCGAACTTCATCTTTTGCATCAATGCCATGGCGTCTTGTATACTTGGAACTTACTGTTAGTGGTATTGAAGCTTAACTATGTGAATTAGTTCTTGTCATTTTTATTCCACCAAGAAATTGTGTACGGGCATTGCTATTGGTGTATGTTAACAAAAGCAAAGATTTGAAAATGGGCGAGTTCTATAGCATGATAACTGAAATTTTGTATATGTTGAAACAAGCCGGGTTGGATTCAGTTGACCCCAAAACATCTATCTTTTTACACTTTTATAGATAGTGTGTCCGTTATTAAACTTATGTAATTCTAGTAACAGTCTTATTTTGTTGAATGCAATGATTTAGGAAATGGTTTGAAACTCGAGTTGGCTTGGCTGGTTGGACCGGGAACCGGTTTGTTTAGCAGAAGCCGGGTTTTGAGCAAACAACCGGTTGGATCACGTAAACCGGTCCTGATGGATATAGTACACAACCAAAGGATGAGAAACTATGTTAACTTTCTTATCTATACTACTTATAAAATATTTAGCACCCTCTCTCCTAATAAATTTTAAGATTTTCTAAAATAAAATTTAAGTAAATACAATTAGTTAAGCTATTAGTACAACCATCTAATACAATAAATTTCAACTATTTGACGTTTCAACTCCCCATTTAATGTTATAAAAAAAACACCCCCACATAAAAGATGCATGTTAATATGCTTATTGTACAAGCCAATCAAACATATAAATCTTCATACGATTAATATAACTTTACCTTTTATATTGTGTATATGGTTTTTAAAACTGGACCATACAACGAACCACTTTCCCAAACGGTTCCCATTTTTGGTGGTTTTTTGTGGTTTTGTCCTGTTGTTCAATTGGCCAGTTCTTGACCAACTGGTCGGCCAATCGGGTTATCAAAAAATTGGTTGTATACCTCTTAACTCTATAATATTATATCATTCGTCATGAAAAATATATAATACATTAATCGCATAAAATTTTATTTAAAGGATACTCGCCGCCGCAACGCGCGGGTACATCTATAGTGTATCTAAGATGACCACTCATTTACATGATACATGCATTTTATATTCTCGCATATGAAAACTTGTTCCCATATACATTGGTCCCTTCCTTGGTCCATGTAAATTATTCTACCAGTTTGTTATTCTCAATAAGTCGTCCAAAAAACTCTATATATATTTTCTGAATATAAGGTTAAGTGTTCAAAGTATTTTTATGGTTTGGTTATTTAAGTTTGAATATGCAATTTTTTCCCTCAAATAATAATAATAATAATGAAAGTGATGTTTATAACTCTTTGGAGGAACTTGAAGCAGATGCGGTGACCTTACTAAAGCGGATCCGGAAGTTCTCTATAACTCAAGACATTGGAGCGCGCGATGCTATTCATATATTCAGTAGGATTAGCTTTGTTATTGCAAGAGAAATATTCGAAGACCGATTCCGTCACGAATAATTTACAGTTTAACACCACAAAAGTATATTCCGTCTCAGCGACGGAATTTGACAAGTTTTATTGGAAAGGTCAAATTGTAATATACATGTTGGGGGGGGGGGGGGGGGGGGGGATTTTTTTAACATTTGTACTAATAACGCCTAGCACTACATAAATACATAGTATAAGAGTTAAAAATGTACTTGTGGTTAAAAAATTTAGGAGGGCCACAACCCCTCTTGTTCCAACTAACTCACTAAGTTCCATCCTACTTGGTTTTTTGTAACGATAACCTTTTACATTCTTGTTACATCATGAAAAGTAGTATATTCACGATATTATTTTTCGTATAGCTATAGACTATAGTAATGATATTCATAAAATGTTAAACATTAGATGTGATATTTCTGGATTTACTTAAATGTTTTCATTTTCAGTTAACCACTTTTTAATGCTCATTAAAAAAGATTGAATTTGGTGTTGTGTGGGAGAATGGAGAAATGGACAGATTTGACTTATATATTGGCATGCTTGATACGAGTAGTTTGTTTCTTTATTGCAATTTGGAATTGAACATTTGAACCCACCTATCCAATTGCAATTTTCTCTAATAAAACAACTTAGCCACCATACAGAATCCTGTACTCGTACAATGATTGATATGTAGTAGTTCAGCTGCCCAAAAATAAATAATGTACACAAATCATAATGAAATATTGAAATGAAATGCAAGGTTATGAATCATTTCGAAACCATATGACAATGAAGTGATCTACCGAACCGAAAACCAAATGATCAAAGATGCTGGTCTAGTTATCTCGTGACGTTTTATATGTTTGGAATTGTTCGTTTCACAACGTTTCTGTTTACATTTTTAAGGAGTTTCGGAAATGTTACATCTAATGACGAAATATGGGTATATTGTATACATGTTTTTCAAATATTGTGCATCATCAAAACCGAAAAAAGAAAGATAATCGCGTTGTGGCTAAGTTAATATTGACATGTTTCATATAACACCGAATCAAGAACCAAAATTTATGAACTCCAAGAACCAACAACCAGATTGTAATTCGAACCAACTTACGCACATCCCTAATAGCTATTCAACCATTTGATTAGATATGACAACGCAAAATTTACATTGGTTCAGTTCTGAGTATAACTTTGATCTATAAATAATGACCTTGATTCGCAAATGACCCATTGACTAGACTCAGTTTTTCAGCCTTCCAACCTTTATTAATCTTATCAATGAATTCCTCCACTCTTCTTCTGAGTTCATCATCATGTGATTCCTCGTTATCTTCTTCGACCGATAAGTTGCAATCATATGACACTTTCTCAACATCTATAAACACATTAGTTGTACGCTCTTGAAGCGGCTTGATTTTAGTGTCTATCAAGACACTGGTTGTGCACTCTTGAAGCGGCTTTGTTTGAGTTTCTATCAAGACATTGGTTGTACACTCTTGAAGCGGCTTTGTTTGAGTATCTATCAAGACATTGGTTGTACACTCTTGAAGCGGCTTTGTTTGAGTATCTATCAGGACATTGGTTGTAAACTCATGAGCCGGCTTTGTTTGAGTATCTATCAGGACATTGGTTGTAAACTCATGAGCCGGCTTTGTTTGAGTGGCGATTTTGAAGCTCTTGTTCTCGTTCGCAGGAAGTGGCGGCTGAGGTGGAGGAATTGGAGTAGGAGTGTGTTCATTGGTAGAATTTGAGTTTGGTTCCAAGCTAACAAGAATGAGAATGACTATGATCACATTGCAAACAAGAAATATGAAGTGTGGGTTTGTTGCAGCAACTGAGATCAATTCATATGCGAATTCCAACATTGTTTTTGTGTTTGTTTTTGTGTGTGTTTTTGTTGGGTGTGTGTTATTTGAAAGAAATGAAGAATATATAAGGATGAAAGAATAAGAGTGTGCTATGTAAGCTTTTAGATAGAATGGTGTTATGTAAGCTTTTAGATAGAATGGTGTGGTGTGAAAGCTAATGAGAGTTGACCATTGGGATTAAAAATAGATTTGTTCTCAAAGCAACCACTTTGTTTATTATATTCATAAGTCTTATTTTTTTTATATTAATCTAACAACTATGAATCATTTGATCAGCAATATGATTCTCAAATAATCAGTAATGCACACTGTTCTAAAAGGCGCGCCAAGGCGCCGCCAAGGCGTCGCCAAGGCGCGAGGCGTGGCCTTGGCACCACGAAATGGACCAAGGCGTGAAGGCTAGGCGTCGTGTGAAAAAGCGTGGAATAAGGCGCGAAAAGGCGTGCCAAGGCGCGCCTTATCGTATGGCGTGACGCTATTTTTAGAAGGGGATGCTGTGGGCTTAAATTTTGGGCCTAGTAATTTCTAAACATAGTTCAAATTTTCACTTTATTTCTTATGCATATCATTTTTTGTAAGCTCACCTTTTGTAAACTCGATATACATATAAAATATGATATTATAACATAAATGATAAATATATAAATATTTTTTCGCCGCCTTAGTCACGCCGCAAAAAACGCCATAACTTCGCCATGGCGCGTAAGGCTTGAGGCGTGGCCTTGCCGCCACGCCACGCCTCACGCCATTTATAACATTGGTAATGCATAATTTTAACCAGATATTAGATACTTTATGACACAGCTTGATACTGTATCTCATAAAAACAGCATGGACCAATTGGTTTTTATGACATTTATTCAAGCAAAAGTATTGGTCCACGTCGAAAATGTAGAGTGGTACTTACACCACAAGCTAGCACCTATATGTTGACATTTAGAACCATCTTAAAGCCTCAATAATTCGAACACTAAAGAGCCAAGAAAATTTGAATAATGTAGTATGTGTCAAATTTAATGTACATTTACTCTTTTGCACTTGAATTCTACTGGTTATTTTTTGATAATCAAACAACAAAGACTTAAATCATAAACAACTCGTACAACACGAATCTAAAAATTGGTCCGAAAGAAAATAGCAATCACTATGAAACAAAAAAAAAATGTTATACTTTTCCACTATATAACAATCACTATGAAACAAACTAATTAGTCAACAAGGTTATACTATTGTTCAGGTTCAGCCGGTTCCCAAAAACACTCTATAGCCAAACCAAATATGGTTCACCAGAAGAAGATAACTATTAACAGGCATTAAAAGTGTACAGTGTCTACCACTGTCAATAGACTGACCAAAAAACGCTACAAGGGTGTCATTTACAGTATGAAGTTGCCCTTGCTGCTAAACTTAAGCATCATAAATGACTATTTAGAGATGGTTCAATACTCCGATTGATACCCAAATCAAGTAATCTATATCTATGCCAAATCAATCAAACTACCTCATCACTCCTGTTCAAAGTCTCGGATAAATATCAACATTAAATTATTCCTAATACTCCATAGCAGAATCATTGACTGAAGACACAGTAACACCAGTTTTCATCTTATAGATATGTAAGACAATCTTCTTAGAAGAGTTGGAATATAAAATAAAAACCTCATGGGTTATCTGAGTTAACCCCCAAATCTTCTAAGGTTAACAGAAAACCAAACATAATACAAAAATCTTATTTAGTTAGCTGAACCTCTACCATGAACCTTATTTGGATCAGGCAATTAAACTTTGCATTGACTTGTCTTGTTATATGATGACCAGACATGTAGTCTTGTAAAACCTAGGCTATTAACCACGTATCTAAGGGTTAATACGACATAAAAAGCGTTTAAGAAGATGCATCATGTTCAATGGTTGATTGAGTAATCGGCAGTAGAAACTTAAAACCTTATGCACCAAAAGGTTTAAATTCCAAAGTGATCTCCAAGATTAAAGACGAAAGTAACATTACATTCCAAAACTGTATGTAACAGAGATATGCCAATACTTGGTAACCCAAAAGACAAACAAAACTAAAACTAACATGGCATAAATGAAAACAAAATTTGATTAAAGACTTAGATAACTTAATAAAAACAACAATCTGACCTTCAAGATACATAACTGATGTGTGCATCAACCTTACCAACACAAACTAAGTTATAAAGATCACTTCCTTCTTTTCTTATTTTGGAATGAATCACTCTTGTTGAACCCTTTAAAATCATTGGTCGTTTCAGCTGTGTTCTGTTTGTTCATACCTTTCTTTCCTCCAAACCCATACTTTTTATCCCTATATTCTCGACTCTTACCAGCCCCTCCTTTTCGGTCTTTTCCAGCACTTGGTTTTGCTTTACCACCTGACCTATCCCATGGAGATACTCCAGCCCGTTTATTCTTCTTAGCTTTATCAGACTCTTTTCCACTTTCAAACGACAAACCCATATCACTATCTTTGTCACCTCCCGGATACCCATTTTGTTGACGTTGTTTCCTCCATTTCTTAACAGATTCAATCTCATCTTTCTTCTGTTTAACCCGTTCTTTCTGTTTCTGAGCTTGCACTTCTTTAGCCTTCTTTTTATTGTCTCTAGCCTTTCTTCTCTCCTCAGCCTCCTCGATTCTTCTCTTTTCAGATAAAAGTCGACCCTTGACTTTCTCCATGTGAGTGTCAGTTTTCACCATTTCAGCATAATAATCAGTGGGGCGAAGAAAAGGGATACCCATTGTCTGGAATTTAGCAAAAGCCTCACGTGTGCCTTCTAATCCTTGAGTGTAGAAAGCAAGCTCACGTGCCAAATCATCATTAACGTCAACTTCTCCTTCTTGTTCAATATCAAGTGAAAGTTTGTGAATCCAGTCTACATCCTCGGGCCAACTGATATCACCAAGTTTATCAAGTAGACCTTCTTTGTTGTATATCGCCGTCTTTGAAGGTTCGGCTAATTTCACATCTTCGTCTCCTTCTGATTCAGACTCTGACTCAGGTTCTGATTCTGTTTCTGGCTCAGATTCAGAGACGTCCATCTCAAGATCTTCTGGTAATGTCTCCTCCAACACTTTTGACGTGCGTTTCTTTGAAGCCATTTAGTTATCTGATAAAAATATATGCCAAAAAAACAACTATTGAACACATCATTTTAGCACGAGCAGAACCATATTCAACAGGTAGCAATTGATTTACAGCCACAAATTTGAACTACATACACAAATATTTTATCTACCGATTCTCATATTCACAAATAACCATATAAAAATATAAATGTAATGTATTGTGATTATAAATTCTAAACAGATTTGTACACTGACCCTACACAAGTATCCACATAGATTTTGGTAACCATGACTAAACACAAGAAAATATGTGTACTAAAAACGACCAAGTAACTAATTTTCATGACTTAACGACGTCATTCAACCATTACAAAACGAGCAAGTAACAAACTTTCATGACTAAACACAAGAAGATACATGTCATTCAGCCTCTATAATACGAGAAAGTAACTATTTTTCGAACTGCATATGTGAAAACTTGTATTAAACCAGCAGCCATCTGTTAACTATTTACTAAATCATACCCATTAAACCTACCGATCAAGTAATTCAACAAAGATAACTCGAAAGTCGAAAACTATCATTTTCTTGCAAACACAAATCAACCCATTAACCTCAGAAGCTAAATAACCTACTGTATAAAATTCTAATATAAAAATACGATACGAGTGCGCGAAGTCTGGGCGAGTAAATTAGTTTGGTTCTAGTTATGAAATAAACACCCAATGAAGCATTTCACATGTAACACAAGCTAGAAACAATATTCATATGACCACACAAATAAACATGTTCATCATGTAACAATAATAATATAATAAATTATTAACCTTGTACACACATATATATATACAATGATTCTGCAAACCTTAAACATAAAAAACATGAACTTTATAAAACATTGCTGCATAAATTGTATAAAAAATAAAAATTTAGAACGAACCTTGATGAAAAAGAAGATGGGTAGTGGCTGTGAATGTATAAAGTATAAACCCTAATAAAACCCACCCCCCTTTGAAGTAGATGAAACGAAGATATGGGTTTTGTTGTAAAATGAAAGACTGAGCCCATGAGTGATGAAGTGGGCCAAGCCCATTATTTGTATTTGTTTTGCTGACCCATTATAGAGTTTTAGTTTTAGGACGATAAATCAGTGTTTTGAAACCCGCTTGCCCGGCCGGGTTAACTGGTTCGACCGTTTCCGGTCAAAAAAAGCGGGTCAAAAAAATCCGGGTTTTTAAACCGGGTAAACCGGTTAAACCCGCCGGGTTTTGAGTGACTCGGGTCAACCCAGTTCTTGAAACCCGGCCAGGTTTTATTTTTTCAAAATTTTTTAATAAAAATCCGGGTTGACCCGGTGCCCGGTGACTCGACCGGGTCGATTTTAAAGCATTGCGATAAAGTTTGACATGTGATTTTTTTTTATAGATACTAGGAAGAGTTTTATGCGGTGCTAAGCACGGCCCATGGTGTTTATATGTAAGGTTTTGTGAGCCAATAGATTTTAATAGTTAAAATTTAAAAAAAATAAGAGCTGGTTAATTGATCGGATTTTACACGATTAATTATATAACATGAGTATCACAAATTATTCTATTTTGTAATTTTGGTATGATACTATGTCTTTTTAACATAATTTAGAAATTAATTTTCAAAATTTTTACCCCTCAGTTTAGTCTAATAAAATGTACTGTACTATGTAATAATGTGATATTTGAAGATCACATGCCGAATTCTCTCCCTCACAAGATAATTATTATCCAACAAAAATATATATCTAAAAAAAACTTAATTATTATTATTTTTTTCTTTTTTTTAGTTTTTAAAAATAACAATTTTACTCTTAATCAATTTTTTTTTTGAAAGGCAGTACTCTTAATTATTAATAATTATTTCATTTTTATTTTTTTTTAGTAGTAACTTCACTTAAAAGTAATATAATAATCTTAATTAATTTTCTCTGTTAATATCTTTAGTGGATAGTTAATTAAAATTTTAGTTGTGCTCAAAATCCGAAAATAAAAAAATAGAAAAGAGCCCAGTATTTTGTACTTTTTCACATTATCTGAAAACCTCACGCTTGCCATCCCTTTTTTTTAACATACAACATTGCTTCACGTAGTCTAATCATGATTTTATTTACAAATTAACATTTCAACTATATCATCATGTGTTAATAAATTATCTATCAACCCTGACCAAGATCTTTGAAAGGAAAACAGTAAAAAATAGGTACGAAAGACTTATAGTTGCCTAAAAAGATGAATGTGCTATACGTGTTACATTTGACAAGTAAAATGATTTGAATTTGAAAATTTTGATAGTAGACGACTATTTTTTTCCAAATATGTCTCATCACATTGATGGTCAACGCCTTTAAAAAAAATCACATTGATGGTCAACCCAATTTTCTTTTTTCAATCACATTGTGTTGTAGAAGTAGTGGGTGGTCAAACAATGTTATACTACTGTACAAGATTGAGCTTAGTTCCCTGTAAATCTTATAGCTCCTCACTAGAGGGATCAGCATTTCGACCTGAATCTCGAAACTGAACTGTAACCGAACCGGAACTATACCAATTTTCGATATACAGTACGTTACCGGAACTATGAAAAAAAATCAGGACCACTAATTCGGTACGGGACCGGTACCACATCGAGAAATTCCCAAAAAAAAGCGGGAAAACCCCGATTTCCCAGTACCGATACCGGTATCCGAATCCCGTTCGGTACGGCACCGGTACCACTAATTTATGCTTGAAAAAAAAATCAGTACCAATAATTCGGTACGAGATCGGTACCGTGCTCATCCATACTCCTCACCAAGTTAATGTTTGATTGATAGTTAGAGTATTCATCACTCAATATGAAATATGTCAAATCCTATCATGAAGTAAGGTAGATATGCCCATAACCCATTCTCTAGTACTTTTTGAGAGTTGTTATGTCCTACATTTAAAAAATAGTACGTTGAAGATCGGGTATAATGCAGCACAAATACAAAATCAGTACAATATGATTTTGAGAAATAAATACACACAAACTTAGGGTCCGTTTGGTTGGTGGGGTTATGATGGATTTGGGTTTTGTCCTACTCAAATTAGTTGTTTGGTTGTATTTTTAGGATTGAGGTTTGGCAACTAATACCAAATATGAGGGGTGTAGTAAAGTTTGGGGGGGGGGGGGCCCAAGGGGTATATGACAAAATGGACTATTTCTGGGACCATTAGCTTTTTCAACCTCATTTTTTTTTCCTTTTTATCTTATCATTATTAATAAAAATAATTTTTATTTCATATATTAATAGGGTTTTTCTAACATGTGCCCTAGGGCACATGTTAAGTACACAAAAAGTACTATATATTTTTAAATATTATTTTCTCTCTTATATTTTAAATCCAAATTCAAATCTTAAACCAAATTTAAATCTAAATACATATTATAATCCTAAACCCATCTACAAACCAAACGGGCCCTTATGTGGTCATAAGCCCATCTAATTTTGCTTTTTCCTTAATTTGTCACTGGTCAAGTTTCTACAAGTTTGCCTACACCTTATTAATACAAAACTCTTTAAAAACAAATAATATTTATGAAACTAAAGTTGTAATGTGATCCTTAATGCTTTAGAAGTTTGTGAAGAGAATCACTCAAAATGGATAGCGTGTGACACTTTATTTTATTTTTAATGTTTATTTATTTATTTATCTCAATCTCACGATTTTGGAATATTTGAGCGTTTAACTAGGATCTTGATTCGATTTACGATTGTGATTTTATATCTCAATCTTAAGAGACTAGAGTAACTTAGTTATCTAAAATGAAAAGAGTCAGATAAAGGAAGCTAGTTTTTATGAGAGGTGGTGAATCATGTCTATCTTAACTCTCACAAGTGAAACCTATAAAGGGCACCTATCACCATCTCCAACTCACTCACTTTTGCATCTTTAAATGGTGGTGCTAACCACCTTTATGTAATCACGAAATTTTGGGTCATATGGGTGTTTTTATTATGTGTGAGTTTTTTAAATGAACTTATACGACTCTATTTTTAAAAAAATGGACTATCGAAAATGGTGTTATAGAAATTTACTAAGCGAGCAAACTGAAAGGGCGAGCAAGGTTTGCTCGCTCTGTTGATTGTCTTTTAGCAATGACAATTATTGAAATTGGCGAACAAAGTGAGAGGCGAGCAATGTTTGCTCGCTCTGTTGATTGTCTTTTAGCACCCACAATTATTGAAATTGGCGAGCAAAGTGAGTGGCGAGGAAACTTTGCTCGCTGTGTTGATTGTCTTTTAGCAACTTACAAACTAGTGAAATATGCGAGCAAAATGAACGAGCAAGCATCAAAATTAGAAAAATACTAGATACCCTCATGAACATATTATATACATGTTTACATATAAAGACATGTTAGATGAAGTTTATATGTATATAGATTATTGTATATATTTAAATTAAGATATACAATTCACAACTCATAAGTGCAGGTCTGGTTTTATTTGTTTATAAACATAATTTTATCATCAGTGGCGAGCAAAAGAGGTGATCAACATGGTTTGCTCGCTAGTTTTTTCGTCTTCAAGCACTCGAATATGTTTTGTCTTCTTTTGTTGGGTGAGCAAATGTAATTGGGGTTTGCTCGCTTGGTAGATTTTTGTACAACCAGTTAAAGCATATATAAGAGTGTCCCAATAAATTTTAAAAGTGTGTAAATCATTACTGATGAATGGTGAGAGCATGAGGTACGATGGTGCCATGGCCACGAGCCTATTTTTTCCGTGGTGCACCACACCGTGGGTGGCGCCATGGCTGCTCGCGCCGTGGTGGCCAGTCCACGCGGTGGGATCTTTTTTTGAAAAATCTGACCGTTTATAATGGTAATATTATCGTTTTTTTTATTTTTTATTTAATAATTAAAAAACTTAAAATTTAACCCTTCAAAAATCCTGTAAATACCCTTTATTATTTCAACTTCACACACACTTCCAATATATTACTATTCTCTACTTCTCTCATTTTTTTCCAACCAAAATGAATCCCAACTCACTATGGATTAACAACATGCTAAACGACCCGTCGAACCAAATGACGGGCTCGTCTTCAAATCCATACCCTCAAGTGCCTTACTTTCCTACTTTCCCAAACCCATATATGAATCCCGAAGAACAAATGCTATTTAGTAAATGAAAATTACAACAACAACAACAACAATATACTTAATTTACTCAACCACAACAAACAAACAAAGCCACCCCTTCCCAACCAAATTCGGACCATGCATCCTTCCATCTACGAGACGAAGACGAAAATGGAGATGATGAAGAAGAAGAGGCGGTCCCGACCCTGACGTCGAAAAAAACAAGGACAAAGATGAAGGCGAAGAAGACAAAGACAAAGATGAAGAAAACCAATGAAGACGAAGAGGCGGTCCCGTCCTGACCTCGAGCTTTTTGGACCCAATAAGAGGAGTATCTTTTGGCGGAGTGTTTCATTCAAATATACGAGGATCCAAAAATGGGTGTAGATCAACAAAGGGATACATTTTGGTACAAAGTGCTCGACGCATACAACAAGAAAGCCAAGCGGCTCAACTACACTATTCGTACAAAAAACATGTTGACGGGAAAGTGGACTCCAATGAATAAAGATGTCAAGAAGTGGAATATGGTAGTGGATGAAACGGCTGTTACGAGTGGGGAGAATGATATAGATTTGATGACTTGTTGTCACGTATTGTTTTAAAAAAACAAGGTTATGACTTTAGACACATGAGTGCCTGGGACTTTTTGAAAGACAAGCACAAGTGGAAAAATTTCGGCTCGACTTTGGCAAGACGTAATCGTCTTCGGGTTATGAACGAGGACCCTGAGCATTTTTGTAACACCCTCAATTTCGTGATATGCAGCGAAATTCAAACTGGGTGTTACTTCATGGCACAACAGTTATAACAATCGAAAACGAACTTTAATTTAGTCGTTTTAAAAACATTTATCATTCGAATTATATAAATATCAGAGTTTACAAAATAAGGTCCCAATAGTTTCAAGGTTTACAAATTACATTAAATGGGTTTTCGAATGATAATAAAGTTTATAGCCTTCTTGAGTATCTATGCTCCTCCGTGCCAGCCTCGATCATTATGGACCTGAAATACATGCTAAAGTGTCAACACAAAGGTTGGTGAGTTCATAGAGTTTGTGAAAACAGTTGTGGAAACCTTGTAAAATTATCGTGACAAATATAGGTAAATACTAAATGTAGATTCCTAGAATTCCAAGTGTATGACTATTGTACTAAGTACAATATCAAATGTAGGTAGTGCTTCTGTTGCTCTTAATTCTTGACATCGAAACCTTAAGTTTTCTAGCTTCTAGTTTCTAGTTTCTATTTGTACCAAGTCCGTTAGTTTGTTATTATACCAATTCTATTAGTTTCGAGATTTACACCAAGTCCATTAGATAACTGATGAGTATGTAAATACTTATCATTTTATACTAATCTGAACTGACAAAACATCCAAAAACACTCAATAATGCATCAAAATACTGAAAATACTCTAAAGATTATGTTTTATATGTTTCAGATGCAAAATGAGTGAAAACAGATAAAAAACGAACAAAGTTTGCAATATTGGCAGTTTTAGTCCCTCAAGTTTCAAAAGTTGTCAAAACTAGTCCCTGGTTATTCAAAACATGTTAAATATCATCAAAGGTCCTTGGGGATTCACAAGTTGTCAAAATAAGTCCTTTAAAGTAAAAATTGCAAAATTACAACTTTAGTCCCCCAAGTTTCAAAATTGGCAAAACTAGTCCTCGGGTTTTAAAAATTGGAAAATATCAAATATTGCCCTTGTACTATTCAACTTTGACAAAATTGGACCTTTTGATAACCTTTGGGAATTTACATATTTAGTCCCTCAAAATCCAAAATTGACATAATAGGTCCCTGAAGTTTTAAAAATGAGAAAATGACATCTTGGGTCCTTGGGTCCTTGGGTTATTCAACATTGGCAAATATGGTCCTTATAAATAAATTTGAGAAAGTTACAAACCAGGTCCCTCATTTTCACTTAATTACATTTTTTGTCCTTACCTTTTGTAACTAAACAACCAAACGGATCCTATTATATTACTAAGCCCAAAAAAAATAAAAATAAAAACCAAACCCGCCCACCCTTTTGTTTTGTGATCCAATCCACCAGGCCCATCTCCATAAACCCAACCCCAACCCCACCCCCACGTTTTAATAATACCAGGGTCAACCCTCAGGTCAAACCCACTCCCCCTTCTTCCCCTTCCTTCCAAATACCACCTGGTTTCATCCCCCTCCTCTTGCACCACTTGTTCTGATCCACCACCCTTATCCCCTCAAAATTACACACATCCTAACATCCCTGTCAAATCACCTTTTCACCCCCTTGCAGTTATCAGAAGCAATTGGCCTAACCATTTTCCCGCCAAAAGTGCACCAATGGCTAGGATCAATATAAGACATCCAAATGCTGAGATGAGAGGTGGGATTTGACCCTTGGGACTCACTGAGTCACAGAAATCACTTATATGAAGAAGAGAAGCAGAGGGGAAGAAGTATTAGCTTAGGTAGTATAGTTTAGTGTCGAATAGTATAGTTTAATATTCTTAAGTGTAATTTTAAGCTTCCAAGCATTAAGTTAAGTTAATTCAGTGTATTGTAACTCTTTTTCATCAATCAATTTCAACTTTCATTGTTTATCTCAGTTTATGCATTTTTAAAATTTCAAAAATCTCTTGGTTGTTGAATGATGTTATTAAGTGTTGTTTCTGGACTCTAAAGCTCATATAAGCTCTTGACAAAGCTCATTTAAGCTTTTAGAAACTTTAAAAGTGGATGTAGGATCATAAGCCAAAAATACAAAAAAATAGCAAATAAATAGAAAATAAATAAAAAGTTCAAGAAGATTGAAGAAAGAGGACTGTAGCAGTGGTGTTATGGATTCCATTTGGTATTAGTAACCTCAGGGGAGGTGTAGGAGGAGTTCATTACTCTTGGTACCTTGTTTCTCAGTTGTACACCACTTGTAAGCAATATCTCTTAATTTTGCTTTTTATTGTTTCACAGCCTAAGTAATGCTTTTCTTTATGTCTATCTGCTTTTTAGGTGCATGTTCGTTATATTAATGCTTAAACAATCAGTACTTGTTCATTAATTTTCAGTATGCTCATATTTTTACTTTTCACTGCCATTTTAGCTTTATAATGATTTATGTGTGTTAGTTGTTAGAACTAGTGTTTCTGTGTTTCTATCATCTTTTAGCATCATATTAAGTCTTTGTGGTTCAGTCTAATGGTCTAAAACAATGGACTCCTTTGAAAATCTCAAAACAGACAACAATTAAGGGGTGTTTGGATAAGTGGTTCTGACCACTGAGTTCTGTGTTTTGTTTGTTGTTTTTAGTTTTAACAAGTCACATTAGGTTATTATAGGTCATGTAAGCCTTAAAATCCACAAGTAATTTGCAATAAAGTCAAAATCACAAAGAAGATCAACCACACAGTTAACTGTGTGGCCTTTGAGGGTCATAAAGCTTTACATCAGTGTATACCTTGTTGTTTTAACATAAAATGGTTTTCATTTAGCTTAATATCATGTTCTTAGTCAATTAGAAGCAACCAAATCTCAAAAAAGTCAAAATAAGCAGTTTTCATGAAAAGTCAAATTGCATGTTTTCAGTTTTTTTACATTTCTTGCAAGATTTTTATAGAATTTTGTGGTTAGATCTAGGTATTGATCTTTTCAGGACTTGTAGTCCACCACCTTAACTAGTGATTCCCATCCTTATTTCATTTTTAAGAATTTTTTTGTGGGCCCCAACTTGGATCAAAGTGACTTGCAGGGTTGGTCTCTGCCCTTCTGCAGCAGACCTCAGTCCACCACCACCACTTTGGTGGTGGTTTCTGGCCACCACAGTGGTCCCACAAGTCCCAACTTTGTTCCTTTCAACCCCCCTCCTGGTAGCCTTCAAGGATTGACCATTAGTTTGACCTCAGACCCTGTGGACCCCACTTGAATCCACCCTCATTTTCTGTCCCATTTTCAGCATATTAACAAGAATCCAAGTGCTTAATTAGTGCTTATTTGCTTATTCTGTGGACCCCATGTGCATATTCTGGCTTATACATGTCCCATAAACTCATTGGAACCAGAATCAACCATAGTGGGTCCCACTTAAGCTCATTTGAGCTTATTTTCTTATTTAATCAACAATAGTCAATTGTCACACCAATAAGCTTTCACAGTGCTTATTTTTAAGTTCCAAAAAAGTTGTTTTTACAAAAGTTAGTTGTTTTTAGTTGTAAAATAGTTTTCTAAAAGAAAAATCCAGAAAATCCAAATTTAAAATAAGTGATAGTTTCTATTTAATGTAATTTAAATTTTAATTTTCCTTTTTAGATTTTTGTTAAGCACTTAGCATTTTTATATTTTTCTTAAATTCCTTTTATATTAAAGTAATTTTAGTAATTTTCTCAGATTTTTATTTTGTCATATAGCATTTATTAGATTTAATATTATTTTTATTTTTAATTAATTAATATTAAGTATTAAATAGCATAATTAATTTTTATAAAGTAAACCCTAGTTTTTATATTTTTCCTAGCTTTTATATAATATAATATAATATAATTTTAGGAATTTTTCTAGAATTTTTACTGTTCATCATTTAGTATTCATAATTTAATTAGTTTAATTAGTTATTAATTAATATTTAGAATAATAATTAGTAAATTAGTTTAAAAATAATTTTTATAAACTTTTTTTAATTTTTTAGGATTCCTGTGATGGTTAATTAGTTTTATAAATTTTCTCATAATTTTCTAAGTCATTTAGGTATTATTAGTAATTAAAAAGTAGATTTAAAATAGTTTTTATTAATTATTAAATAGTTAAATTAGTTTTTAATTAATAATAAATAATAAAATAATCCAAAAAATAATTTTCTTTTTAATTTCATTTTCTTTTAATTTTAAGTTTGTAAAAGTTTCATTTTCACCCCCTGTAATTTATTTTCTTTAAAACTCACCTTTTTCTCAGCACGAAGTCGTGTCTGATTTTTAATTTGGTTTACGTTTATACATTTCTGTTTCCCGTGATTGTTAATATTGTTATTCCTAATCATTCCAGTAGTGTAAACAAATCCAAATCTTTATCTGGTTACTTCCCATTCAATTCACCCGATCACAAACCCGTTTTGATACCATCCACACCTCGTCGGGACATAACGACCCGGAGAAACACTGTACTTCCACGGAGATTGACTTTTAGGCTGTTTGACCTTGTTGACCATCACTTGGTCAATTTAGGTTGACCGTTTGGAGCCAATCAATCACATAGTTTGCACCAAGTACATGAAATAGTAGCTGGACCAAGTCCATTGAATCGTAGTCGGACCAAGTCCGTAGAATCGTAAATTGGACCACGTCCATGGCATCGTGGGTTACGTTGTTATACACCCACAACGTTGAAAATTGTTTGTTATTGTACTATCCTTTATGAAAACCAAAATGTAAATCTCATATTAATAGAAAGTGGAATAATTGTTGCAATCATAGCCTAATAGGTAATCTGTTGTTATACCTAGTGTTCTCAAATGTTTGTTTCGTTTGTTTGCTCTAACTAGGTCAACTTAATATTTACACTATT
Organism: Artemisia argyi; assembly: GCA_030686995.1. NCBI lineage: Eukaryota > Viridiplantae > Streptophyta > Magnoliopsida > Asterales > Asteraceae > Artemisia > Artemisia argyi. The sequence goes on from CM060699.1 coordinate 111,380,903, forward strand.
CCTAATAGATCTAACCATAGTATTCGTACTCACTACGCATAGTACTTAATGGTCCATGATATAGAAACTATAAGTATGGCAATAATGCAATTTAGCTTGAATAAACATTTAGTTCAGATCCAACCTATAGTTTGCAAATTATCGAGATTAAAATTAAAAGTAGTTGAGCATGTATCTCCCCCAAAGTATTTATAAAACAAGTATAAAAATGAGGCTATGACACACCTGATAATAACTGATAAATGATACTAGCCAATTGGGCAGCGCTTCCGCATCTAAATTCAAGAATCCATTTCCTAAACTTTAAAAACCTCTAAATCACCTTGTTGAGGCAACATGATCAAGATCTCTTTATGTTTTAATGATGACAAATAAACCATCGAAACACATAAAATAACAAACGTTAGCTCAAAATCGCCGGAGCCAATGTCTGCTCCTGGCGCGTTGCCCGCGCATCAACGTGCGGGTGACGCGCCAGGAGTCTGTATGGTTCCGGGCGAATTTTGAAAGTCGGCTTTCCCCTTACCCGACAAATGTGGATCTTTCAAAACAGGTATGAATATGTTATGTGCTTAATTGAGAACACTCGAAACGAGTTTTGAGATTTGAGAAATCCCATTTTTAATACACCCATTTACGGGAAAACGCCAACTCATGTTTTCTAGCAATCGCCTCTAGCCAAGGCTTTTCTAAACTTAGGGAGCTTATATATTTCACGTAACATCGTGTTGAAGCATCCATATGCTCATATCCCATGCTTACGTCTTCTCTAATTACGTAACAGGTTTACTCCCTTATTGGTCAAACTAAGTCAAAGGTCACTTTGCGTAAATGCATCGTTTCCCGCTTGGGTTATGCTTTACATCAAGGCAAAGCACTTAACTTGTTTGAACCAAGGTATTAGTTGAGAACGTCGAGTCGTGGAAAGTCACGAGATATGAAACTATGGATTCTCGACATTATGTTACTTGAACTTATAAGTAACCTATGATTTTCTCAACTTATAATCTTAATTTTCTAAACCTTTTCTTCTTAATGACAATTAGATTATGCCTTAATCCTCTCTTAATCCCATTTATACAAAAGACAAAACCAATCATATCCAATCATATCCAAATCAAATATTCTCTTACACAATCTCTTACACCCTTACATATTCCTTTACACACTACATCTCAACCATCCATTTCAAATAAAACCATCTCAACCCTTCATTTCTCCTTTCCCCCCAAGCAAAGCATATTTCTTGGAATATCCTTTCTTAACCTTAACCTAGGCAAGTGTGATCTTAGCCATCCATCTCTAATGAGATCATCTCATCCATCCACATTTCTCCACATGCCAAATTGTTTGAAAACCAAGGGAGGCTCCCTTTGATCCTAGCCATCCAATTCAAACCATTTCATCTCAACCCTCCATCACATTCTTCCCCCCCAAGCATTGGAATATTCCTTGGCATATTCTTTCTCTCTTTTCTATGCCATTTGAGGAGATACACTTCTACCATTTCCAAATTACCCAATCTACACTTTAAACCCTTGGTAATTTGGTTTCTCTTTAAGCACTTCACAAATGATTTCCAAATTGGCTATTTGAGTTGGTAAACCTTAGAATGATTAATGTTAAGGTTTAGTGTGAAGTACAATTGGGGGTTTAGCAAGGATAGGTATTTGTAAGATCCAAACACCCAACACTTGGGAAAGAGTTACAGACGCCTGGCGCGCTTGTAACAATTCGCATTTTTCAGGATAATTACTATTCCCGGAAAATTTCACTATTCACTTTTACTATTCATCTTTCCCGAAAATTTTCCTGAAATTTGATTTTTAGTTCTTGGGCTCGAGTGATAAATCATTTCCATGGCAAATTAAAAGTTTGACATTCATAAGCTCATTTTCGTGAAAGTTATTAAGGAATTACACGGAATTACACGTTTTAGGGTAAAACGTCATTCAGAAATTCTACGTACAACGAAACTCGACCGCGTTAAGTGACCCCGCATCAGAAAAATGTTTGACACACTCATGATTTATTTGAGAATTAATCATGACTGAGAAAAACATGACCAAAATAAACCTCGGCCGTGAAAAACTGGAATTTTCTAATAGTGCTTTAGTGTAACACCCCGCCTTATAGACTACAATATTGTCCGCTTTGCCCGAAGGCTCACGGCTTTGTTCTTGTGGCCCTCATGTGAAGACTTCCCGGCTGGTCACCCAAGCCAGTACTACTCTCACATGAGTACGCTTAACCGTATGGCCGATTAACCGTTCCACCACAAAACGTGTTTCTAAAAAGAATTGAGTTTTCAACTTTTTAGAAAAAGTCAACATATTTTTCCCTCCTCCATTGACCAAAAATCATCCCTTGATTTTATAAGTCATTCCTTGATTTTTAGGCTTACGGTTTGATGTCTAAAAGACATTTAATACCAACCGACACTAGACTGAGCTCAGTCTAGACATTATAAGTCATTTTAAATCATTTATATCCTATTAGAAAAGTAACATTTTACTTTTCTCAATTTTACGCAATATTCGTGCTCTTTACGTATTACGCGTTTTAGACCCGTGTTTCCAGTTTTTAGCTGTAACACCTAAAATCTGAGAATATGTGAAATGACCAAAATGCCCTTACAAGTTTAAAAATTATTTAAAAGCTTATTAAGTCTCCAAATAAGTCCCAAACTTCAAACAATGAACAAGTTATGTATCCAAATAATTTTAACTATTACATTTAACATTTATACAAGTGGCTAAATTACCAAAATGCCCCTATATGGCCGATTAAGGTAAAAATGTATTTTAATTAGTTTTATTTTGATTTAAATGATATATATATGGTAAATTGAGAAGATAATTATTAAGAGATAATTACCCAAGCTAAAATCACGAAATTCCTGGCCCAAGCCCTCCCCTAGGATCGGCATTCATCATTTAAAAGTCAACCCATATCATTTTCTCCCAAACCCTAATTTTGCCGATTTCCAATAAACACACAAAGAATTCCTAAAGCCTCCATTCGACCACCCCATAATTCCTAAGCAATTTTCTGTGATCTATCATCATCCTAAGAAGCCAAGAAAAATACCCTTTTGAATTTTTGAAGCTTGGTTCGATCGTGGCACAATTTTCCTTTTGTCGAGCCCTATAAACAAGGTAAATTCGTTTTGATTCATTCGACCTCCACAAAAATTATTTCTTATTTTTCTGGTGATTCTTACATCATATACAACCCACTAAAATTGGTTTCAAGGTTACTAGGCCTTTGGTGAAGTCGTGACGATTTTTGGAGTGTTTTGGCCAATCGAGTATACATCTGATCGAACTGCTGTTTCCACACGTTCCAGAATTGATTTGGTATTTTTCTCAGACCCTTTATACCTTATAAACATCAAATAAATTGTTGGATTCGACCCATGCATGCTCGACATCCCTTTCGTGATTTAAAACCCTAAAAACGAGTGTAATTGTGTAATATACCTTCCGATCCATAACAATTCCTAATAAAATTTATTTACACTTTTTATAATGTAATATGATCTGGAAAATTATTGGAAGAATTATCATGGCTTAAATCATGTGTTTCGAAATTATTCTTGTTTGTGTAAATCGTATATAAAAGAAAAAGAAAGAAATAAGTCGAGGGCCTAGGGTTTTGGTTTAGGGCTGGAAATGGTGTTAATTAATGATATTAATGATGATGTGATGATTGAGAATTGATTAGAAGGATTAGGGTTTCTAAAATCTATGTTTTTGGTTTATACGATTTGGCTAAAAAGGTTTTGGGTGAGTTTTGTGAACTTTAAAACTAAAGGGTTAATTCTGGAACTTTATTTGAGCTGTACAATATTCGAATAAAATATATAATGAGGGTGCTAAGTGTAAGTTTTGCATTTAAATGGATTAAAATGTATTTTAAACCTAATTAGGGTTTGTTTTGAAAATAATTGAAATGGAGGGACTAAAGATGTAATTTTCAGAAACTTGGAGCTGTTTTGAGTAATTTAATATATTCAGGGGTTTATGTGTCATTTTGACCATTTAATGGCTTAATATGTAATTATTGATAATTAAAAGTTGAAATTGTAAATGAAAGGGTTAAATATGTAACTTTTATAACTTGAGGGACTTAAAGTGTAAATTATGAATAATTGAGGATTCATTTGAATAACTTAATAAAATAAGTGCTCATTATGTAAAATGGATAAGTTAAGGGTTTAATGTGTAACTTTGAATACTAAAAGGTTTAAAGTGTAATTTTGGAAAGTAAAGGGTATAAAATGCAAAGTTATGAAACCCCAAGGACCAAAGGTGTAATTATGTTAAAAGATATCTTATTACCAATAATAATGATTTAACTTTCTAAATATGGAAACTTTCTAAAAGTGGAAACTACTATCTATAGAAACCTGCTAAAAAGGGAAAGTTACTTAAAATGGAAAGGCATGAATTTGAGAATGAATTATGATTCCCCCTCTTCTCCTCTAGGTGTGAAGAAGAAAAGATCTTGAGATATTCCTTATTCTGTGCTTGTTTCTATTTGTGCTTTCGTAATAAGGTACGGATACTCTGCCTTTTCAGTAAAGGCTCCTATATTCTTCTTATGACTTTGAGCTATGATTCAGTTAAGATTCCCCAAGCCATTGCTATGTTTCCTTCTGTTGTGAACTTCCTCTGATTTCTGTTAAGTTTTGATATGTTAGCTTCTGATTTGTTTTCGTTGCTATGACTTCTGACCTTTGAATATCCGATATCTCTGGTTCATCTTTATGATGATTTGATATGAAAATTTTTTGAAAAGATAACTTGATGTTATGGAAGGAAACTGTTTTGAAATGACACTTTATGATTTTGAAACGAAACCATTTTTAAGGAAGGATTAATTGGCTTTTATGAAGAATGTTTAAAGAGGGAGATCTTTGAGATGAAATGGGTAAATAACTATTAAAGTTTTAAATCTATTTTTCTCTTAACTCTTTCACATTTTATTTTGAACTTACGAAACCTAATAACGAATCTTTTGAAATGAACCTTTGGGAATGAACCTTGGATATTCTGAACCATTGATACGACTTATGATATTATGATTTTGAGATGACCTTGAGACATGACCTTGAGATAAACCTTTGCTATATGACCTTTTGTATGACTTTGAGACCTGACTCTTAGTTTGATACCCGAGCCATTTATGTTTCCCTACCTATGGAGGTACCATAGGCATGTCTGTGATGCACCACTGGCATGACTCATGTGTGGGTGAGTGATTTCTCACGCCGTCCCTTTTATGATTATCTGCCGGCTATTATGACTTTGAGTATATGACTTTGAGATTGACTTTGAGTAAGGGGCGTATGGATTGCAATCCTAGATCTGATCTGTTTAGTGGATTTAACTATGACTTTGAGTTGACTTTGAGGTGACTGGTGCTGTGTGCAATACACGCCTTTCACAATTTATGGGAGCTAGCTACTCCACCCTTATGATACATGAGGACACCCCTCATATTATCTGGTTGCCTGAGAGGTATCCCCTCTGATTGTGTGATTATGACTTTGAGATTATGATGTTGAGATTGACTTTGAGTTTCTGGGCTCGTGGTAGATGACTATCCTTTCTTCTTTCTATTCTATTACTCTTTTACCTATTCTTTATTCTATTTCTCCAATGCACTATATTTCAGTTCTGTTTTATTATCATTGCTTTGTATATGTATCTGTTCACTGGGCTTTTTAAGCTCAGTCGCATTTCCTTTTCCTGCGGCAGGTTTTAGTAGGAAGCTGGGTTATGGAAAGAGTGTACCCTTGGATTAGAAGACTTGATAGCAAATCTGGACTTGATAAACTGGTAGATCCTAAATCTTATTTGAAACTTTTGTATTACTGTAATTGTATGCTTTATTATGATCTGATGTGAAACCATTGTTGTGATATCTTTACCCTTGTCGGGTTGGGGTGTTACAATTATGGTATCAGAGACCAGGCTGCGATTCGTAATACATTTACCCTTGACCTGTGAAGTTTGGACCCCTAAGTTTCCACTGTAGGCGCTCATAAGACAACCTTTGAAACTTTACCTTAGGATTCCCCATAGGAACCCAAGTTATTACCAGTGAGGAATGGGTAGACTAAGACGTTTATGTAAGTATCATTTGCTTCCGCATCACTCTGATCGTGCCTTTGCTCTTGGATAAGCCTTATAAGGACCCTTGTTTCAGAAGTTAGAAGTTTTGCAACTTAAGCTTAGTAACCAAGTAAGTTTGGAATACCTCGGGAGGCTACCTGGATACCTTACACATTTAAGTTTCACCTTCAGATTTTGATCTCCGCCTCCGATTTGTTTGATAAGCTGTTTGACACTTTTTCGACCACATCGTAGGTCATTCAACCACAATGTGTTCGACACATTTTGTAAATTCATTACTCATGCTGGGTATGAATGTATCATCCGATACTACTTAACTCTGTATGATCCATTACTACTCCTATGAGAATTTTGGTAATTATGAACCACGAATATGAGAAGTTTTGTTTCCTCTCTTTGAATGATGAACCTTGTTCTGCCTACCGTTTCCTTTGGAAGGGCATGATGTAAATACTATCTCTATATGGATTTGTTAACTAAGCATGATGATGCTGATAACTGAGATTCTGTACCTCTCTCAATTGACGATTATACGACATTCGTATTACCAATGATACACATCCTACCTGCTACTTATGCTAAGAAGCTAAACGAAATTCCCACACATTGAACTGTTCGTTTATCCATCCCAACATTTTGTTGAACCATGTACTTGACCCTGATATATGAACTATCTGTATGATTTGACGAATGTATTCACTCTATGAATCCTTTGACTTTGAGATGTCTGATTGTACGGTCTTTTGGACTGAATGGCTATTCGTGAAGATACCATAGACTACCATATCTGAAATGTGACCTTAAAAAAAAAAAAATCTGCTTCACCCCATTCCATTATGATGACTCTCTACATCTGCTAAAATTTCTGTCACTATGGAAACACCTACCCCAAAACTCATGTGATTACCAAGTTTTCCTGAAAACCATTATTATCAACCCTTGGAAAGTTCTGCTATTGGGAAATATTTTGTCATACGAAGATTTTCCGGTATTCTCTGATGAACCTTTTGGTACTCCTTCCTGCTTAGGAAGTGGAGTGGGCATTGAACTGATCTCAGTTGAAGAAACCATGGTGCTATAGAAGTTGAGTGTTTGAAGAAGCCGATGGAATATGATTTTTGTTAACTTTGGTGATTCTCTTTAGATGCTCTTGTTTGTTTATGAAGAAGAACGAGAGAAGTATGCGGTGACGTATCGACTATCGTGAACTTAAACGTACCACCATCAGCAATCATTATCTGTTTCCGCGTATCAATAATTATTTGGTCTTCCTTTGAAACTCCGCGTCTGATTGCATCATTTTAGATTTGAAGGACTGAAGAAGCAACCAAAAAAAAAAAAAAAAAAACTTCTAAGAAGGGGGTTAACTAACCGAGAGTAACTTTTGGGAAGTATTTCAGTTCCTGAAGAAGAAAGAAGGCGATGTGAAAATTCCCTGAGATGATTTCTGAAGTTGCCTTTGCACTCGTTATAACATTTATGAACTTGAATGATGCCAATGGTGTTGGCTAAAATAATCATGTTTTTCGCGTGTTTTGGACAAATTGTCATAGTATGACATTGTGTTGTGTTCTAAAACGAAAGAAGAACATAGAGATTATTGGTGAGACGACCCTTTGTTCTGGAAGAGAAAATTGATTGACGTTCAGAAAGCATAATAGACAACACTACCCTGTATAATGTAAAGACAGAGCTTTCACAAGAAGGACCAAGATCGAAGATCGTTATCGGAGTTAGAAACTTGGTGGAAGAGTCGTAGAAGATGGTTGCGACAAGCATTACCATGGAAGAAGCATACAAGAAGAAGTGAGGAACTAGGATAGTGCTCAATCATGCATCACGCAACACGTGAAGATTTCAGTTTGGGCACCAAGACAACCAGACCAAAGAAGACGAACCATTCAACACACAACCTGGAGTCGACAACAACATCATGTACCTTAAAACCTGGAGCTATGTTAGAAGACCTGTAGAAGAAACGCAGTCTTGTTTCTCTATTCATTTTAGTTGTACTAAGATGAATTGAGAGCAGAAGCAGACCTGCGGATGGAGGGATGCACAGTGATCGCGTCAGAGACTGCCGCTACGACGCCACAGTACCAAGAAGAGTTGCTGAAGACCGGAGGAACCAGACTCGAGTTTTAAATTCTTTTAATCATGAGGTAAGATGGACAAGAATAAACAGACTACTCCAACTTGGAAGAAATTTTGAAATTTGTAAATGAGTGGAAAGATTTGAAAGCGGACATTGTGTTTAGACGAGATGATGCTGTAACGAATTGACGTTACTGATAACGTACCTTAATTTTGAATGACATTCTCGGATCTCCGTTACTCTTCGAGTAATTTCGTTCTCTTAGTTATGTCGTTTGATCTTGGTGACCTCTGAGACTATAGGTGGACTAGGTGGATTTAAATAAGTTTGGGTGTTCACAACTTGAGATAAAGTATGATCATCATGAGGGCATATGTATATGATGCCAGTATTATGAAGCCTGGCCAACGTGATAATACTTACATCATATAACGTGCACTTATGGTGGGCATATGATATTTTAAGAAGTGCCTTAGAAGCTTTAGAATTCTGGCATCTGATCAAGATCATCTGAGTTTAGTGAGACTTTAGGTTCATTCTACCTATACGTTTGATATGCTGTCTTTGTTATACGATTCGATACGTTTGGACTCTCGACACGTGTTTTGCTGATCTTTGCAACTTCTGATAAGAATCTTAGGTTCCATTATGAAATTTCTGCCGTTGACGATATCTAACGATATGCTTTCTGTCCGTATACGATTCGCATTCGTGAAGTTGTTCATTATGATCTGCTATGAGTAAAATATGTGATTGTGGACTTTGAGGAAATGAGACCTGTTTGTTTATGAGAATACCTTTGGAAGGTTATCTAAAAGCCGAGACTATTTGAGAAGCTGAAGAGTTAAACCGTATATCACCCCATGTTTGCTACAATTCAATGTATTCTCATCTGATTCGCCTAATAAATTTGATGTAAATCCTATGAATTTTTATACCTCTTCTTGGAGAATCCGATTATCATCCGTTATGTTTGGTACATTATCCTTTTGATTCAAATTCAATATGATATGCCCTTCTGAGAAATCTGGAACTGTTTTTGACAATAATTACGAGTCATGAGAAACCAGTTGGTCTGAATATCTTTTGGAAGAAACCTCCCCGGACGTGAGGATGTTTGTGACGACCTGTTGCGGTTTACTACGACTTCGTCTAACTTTGCGACTTCAAATTTCGAGGACGAAATTTTTCTTTTTAGAGGGGAAGAAGTTGTAACACCTAAAATCTGAGAACATGTGAAATGACCAAAATGCCCTTACAAGTTTAAAAATTATTTAAAAGCTTATTAAGTCTCCAAATAAGTCCCAAACTTCAAACAATGAACAAGTTATGTATCCAAATAATTTTAACTATTACATTTAACATTTATACAAGTGGCTAAATTACCAAAATGCCCCTATATGGCCGATTAAGGTAAAAATGTATTTTAATTAGTTTTATTTTGATTTAAATGATATATATATGGTAAATTGAGAAGATAATTATTAAGAGATAATTACCCAAGCTAAAATCACGAAATTCCTGGCCCAAGCCCTCCCCTAGGATCGGCATTCATCATTTAAAAGTCAACCCATATCATTTTCTCCCAAACCCTAATTTTGCCGATTTCCAATAAACACACAAAGAATTCCTAAAGCCTCCATTCGACCACCCCATAATTCCTAAGCAATTTTCTGTGATCTATCATCATCCTAAGAAGCCAAGAAAAATACCCTTTTGAATTTTTGAAGCTTGGTTCGATCGTGGCACAATTTTCCTTTTGTCGAGCCCTATAAACAAGGTAAATTCGTTTTGATTCATTCGACCTCCACAAAAATTATTTCTTATTTTTCTGGTGATTCTTACATCATATACAACCCACAAAAATTGGTTTCAAGGTTGCTAGGCCTTTGGTGAAGTCGTGACGATTTTTGGAGTGTTTTGGCCAATCGAGTATACATCTGATCGAACTGCTGTTTCCACACGTTCCAGAATTGATTTGGTATTTTTCTCAGACCCTTTATACCTTATAAACATCAAATAAATTGTTGGATTCGATCCATGCATGCTCGACATCCCTTTCGTGATTTAAAACCCTAAAAACGAGTGTAATTGTGTAATATACCTTCCGATCCATAACAATTCCTAATAAAATTTATTTACACTTGTTATAATGTAATATGATCTGGAAAATTATTGGAAGAATTATCATGGCTTAAATCATGTGTTTCGAAATTATTCTTGTTTGTGTAAATCGTATATAAAAGAAAAAGAAAGAAATAAGTCGAGGGCCTAGGGTTTTGGTTTAGGGCTGGCAATGGTGTTAATTAATGATATTAATGATGATGTGATGATTGAGAATTGATTAGAAGGATTAGGGTTTCTAAAATCTATGTTTTTGGTTTATACGATTTGGCTAAAAAGGTTTTGGGTGAGTTTTGTGAACTTTAAAACTAAAGGGTTAATTCTGGAACTTTATTTGAGCTGTACAATATTCGAATAAAATATATAATGAGGGTGCTAAGTGTAAGTTTTGCATTTAAATGGATTAAAATGTATTTTAAACCTAATTAGGGTTTGTTTTGAAAATAATTGAAATGGAGGGACTAAAGATGTAATTTTCAGAAACTTGGAGCTGTTTTGAGTAATTTAATATATTCAGGGGTTTATGTGTCATTTTGACCATTTAATGGCTTAATATGTAATTATTGATAATTAAAAGTTGAAATTGTAAATGAAAGGGTTAAATATGTAACTTTTATAACTTGAGGGACTTAAAGTGTAAATTATGAATAATTGAGGATTCATTTGAATAACTTAATAAAATAAGTGCTCATTATGTAAAATGGATAAGTTAAGGGTTTAATGTGTAACTTTGAATACTAAAAGGTTTAAAGTGTAATTTTGGAAAGTAAAGGGTATAAAATGCAAAGTTATGAAACCCCAAGGACCAAAGGTGTAATTATGTTAAAAGATATCTTATTACCAATAATAATGATTTAACTTTCTAAATATGGAAACTTTCTAAAAGTGGAAACTACTATCTATAGAAACCTGCTAAAAAGGGAAAGTTACTTAAAATGGAAAGGCATGAATTTGAGAATGAATTATGATTCCCCCTCTTCTCCTCTAGGTGTGAAGAAGAAAAGATCTTGAGATATTCCTTATTCTGTGCTTGTTTCTATTTGTGCTTTCGTAATAAGGTACGGATACTCTGCCTTTTCAGTAAAGGCTCCTATATTCTTCTTATGACTTTGAGCTATGATTCAGTTAAGATTCCCCAAGCCATTGCTATGTTTCCTTCTGTTGTGAACTTCCTCTGATTTCTGTTAAGTTTTGATATGTTAGCTTCTGATTTGTTTTCGTTGCTATGACTTCTGACCTTTGAATATCCGATATCTCTGGTTCATCTTTATGATGATTTGATATGAAAACTTTTTGAAAAGATAACTTGATGTTATGGAAGGAAACTGTTTTGAAATGACACTTTATGATTTTGAAACGAAACCATTTTTAAGGAAGGATTAATTGGCTTTTATGAAGAATGTTTAAAGAGGGAGATCTTTGAGATGAAATGGGTAAATAACTATTAAAGTTTTAAATCTATTTTTCTCTTAACTCTTTCACATTTTATTTTGAACTTACGAAACCTAATAACGAATCTTTTGAAATGAACCTTTGGGAATGAACCTTGGATATTCTGAACCATTGATACGACTTATGATATTATGATTTTGAGATGACCTTGAGACATGACCTTGAGATAAACCTTTGCTATATGACCTTTTGTATGACTTTGAGACCTGACTCTTAGTTTGATACCCGAGCCATTTATGTTTCCCTACCTATGGAGGTACCATAGGCATGTCTGTGATGCACCACTGGCATGACTCATGTGTGGGTGAGTGATTTCTCACGCCGTCCCTTTTATGATTATCTGCCGGCTATTATGACTTTGAGTATATGACTTTGAGATTGACTTTGAGTAAGGGGCGTATGGATTGCAATCCTAGATCTGATCTGTTTAGTGGATTTAACTATGACTTTGAGTTGACTTTGAGGTGACTGGTGCTGTGTGCAATACACGCCTTTCACAATTTATGGGAGCTAGCTACTCCACCCTTATGATACATGAGGACACCCCTCATATTATCTGGTTGCCTGAGAGGTATCCCCTCTGATTGTGTGATTATGACTTTGAGATTATGATGTTGAGATTGACTTTGAGTTTCTGGGCTCGTGGTAGATGACTATCCTTTCTTCTTTCTATTCTATTACTCTTTTACCTATTCTTTATTCTATTTCTCCAATGCACTATATTTCAGTTCTGTTTTATTATCATTGCTTTGTATATGTATCTGTTCACTGGGCTTTTTAAGCTCAGCCGCATTTCCTTTTCCTGCGGCAAGTTTTAGTAGGAAGCTGGGTTATGGAAAGAGTGTACCCTTGGATTAGAAGACTTGATAGCAAATCTGGACTTGATAAACTGGTAGATCCTAAATCTTATTTGAAACTTTTGTATTACTGTAATTGTATGCTTTATTATGATCTGATGTGAAACCATTGTTGTGATATCTTTACCCTTGTCGGGTTGGGGTGTTACAATTATGGTATCAGAGACCAGGCTGCGATTCGTAATACATTTACCCTTGACCTGTGAAGTTTGGACCCCTAAGTTTCCACTGTAGGCGCTCATAAGACAACCTTTGAAACTTTACCTTAGGATTCCCCATAGGAACCCAAGTTATTACCAGTGAGGAATGGGTAGACTAAGACGTTTATGTAAGTATCATTTGCTTCCGCATCACTCTGATCGTGCCTTTGCTCTTGGATAAGCCTTATAAGGACCCTTGTTTCAGAAGTTAGAAGTTTTGCAACTTAAGCTTAGTAACCAAGTAAGTTTGGAATACCTCGGGAGGCTACCTGGATACCTTACACATTTAAGTTTCACCTTCAGATTTTGATCTCCGCCTCCGATTTGTTTGATAAGCTGTTTGACACTTTTTCGACCACATCGTAGGTCATTCAACCACAATGTGTTCGACACATTCTGTAAATTCATTACTCATGCTGGGTATGAATGTATCATCCGATACTACTTAACTCATGCAAGATTCAAGTGCAAGTTCAAGGTTGAAACCCTAGTTTGATCTTAGGTTACCAAAACACTTCCAAACCCTAACATACTTGGTGATTTCTCTTGAGTTTAAATCCACTCAATTCACCTCAACCTTCATCATCCATCTTTCAAGAATACCAAGGGTAGAAAGATTTCATGAAGTGAAGTGGGTTGAAGCAAGTCTATCAAAGTTCTTTTCCTTTCTTGCTACTTCCTTTCTTGTTTGAAAGCCAAAAGTTGTAAGCCAAACCCTAGCTTGCTTCTTGTTAAATAATCATATTCATGTTATTTACATATTATTTGTGCTATATTATGTCTTGTATTCATGTCCATGATGTATAAAAGTGAGCAAAACAAGTTATTGTTATTGATTGTTAAAACAAGTTATTAAAACAAGTAAACTAGTGATTTTCTTGGTAAGACCTGATCAAAATGGTAAAAATATGATATTTGATCATTACATATTACAGTAGAGGACTTAACAAGGAAACCGTAGCAACTTGAACCACCCAAAACGAGTATACGAGTCAAAAGTTACGCCCATTTGAAGTTACCAAAACTTTGCGGCAAACTGCCAAATACCATTCTGATCAAATTTGGGTTTTGAAAGTCACACTTCTGGTCCGATTCATCAAAAAGTTAAAACACGAAAGTTGTCCGGAACGACGTTTTCGTTCAGGAACAAAGAAGCTCGAGACCTGAAAACGCTTTTTGAGTGATAATTTCTGCAAATTCTTAACAGCCCATTTTTAGACCAAAGTCACTATATTATGGTTATACTTTAAAAGGAACAAGAGGTCTTATGACCTATAATCAAGACCACAACCATGGCTAGAGCCAAGGTTGTGTCTCATGACCTTGGAACAAGGACTAAAGGTCATGGCTAGGCCATGACGAAATGACCAAGTAAACTTACATAGGCGTAAACATGAAACAATGAATTAGGCGATAACTTGAACAAGCAATTTGGATCTACTTCACTTGAAAAGGAACCATGAGATATACAAAGAGAAAATGGTCATACAAGACTTATGAAACTACCCCTAATAACAATCTTCATGTACAAATAAACTTTCCTAAGTTTATTCAAGTATCGGACATGTAACTTTTCGGATCAAAACTTATATCTATATATTTCATCAACTACTACAATAGTAGGGAGCCTCATGTGAGGAGTTCATTATGTAAGCCGTCGAGTTGAGTTGTGGATTTACGAGTTAAAGTGTCCTGGCTCCTCGAATGCTTACTAACATGACTTCTGAATTATGTCGGCCCGAACGGTAGTAAACGATATACAAAACATACATGTTCATAAATCTTTTCTTTCCAAGACTTACAATATACATCATACCACCTCATGGACTAAATGCAAGATATTTTTATAGGCACTTATTCATATTCTTTACTCAAATCCTAAGTCGCAACATTCTATTATAGGTTGCTCGTAGAAACCTTCACGATCCAACCGTTACCTTCATTACTTGCTATCTTACTTAAGGTGAGTTCATAGCCCCACTTTCCATTACTTAATTGTTTTACAAACCCTTGGGGGGAATACATGCTATTTTTAACCGAGCACAATGTTTTTAAATTGTATGCTGCCTGATTGTTTTATTATCACTAAGTACCAGCCTTGCTAAACCGAGATCCTTTATTATGAACCATTTAATCACTAGCAATAGTGAGCGCGAATATTGTGAATAGGCCTATTGGGATTGACGAATCCTATTTGTATTGACTAAGTTCAAACAAATGCATTAATATTTGAGATTTAGGTATGTTAGCAAAGTACCTACCGGGATAAATCTGCCGATCGATATTGGTACACGTTAACGTTATGGTGTCATAAGCTTAGTGTATAATACATTTTATGGGCGTATAATAATGTAGCCTGCCTGTTTTGTTTTCCAAACATTGGTGTGAGTCCATAGCTCACACTACCAACATATTGTGTTCAAACATTTAACAAACTCTATGAATATCACTCAACCTTTGTGTTGACCTCTCAAGCATGTATTTCAGGTTCATGACGATCAAGGATGGCACGGAAGGACACGGATACTCAAGAAAGTTATAAATTTTATTATCATTCAAAACTCATTTATTATACATTGTAAACATGGAACCAATTGGGACCTCATTTTGTAATCTCTGATATTTATATAATTTGAATGATAAATCTTTTAAAACGACTCAATTGGAGTTCGTTTTCTATCATTGTGACTATTGTGCCGTCGAGTAACACCCAGTTTGAATTCCGCTGCAACCATGAATTGGGGGTGTTACAGCGCTGCCCGCGCGTTGACGCGTGGGTGACGCGCCGGCCTTGGTAAAATTTCCCAAGTTTGGGTTCTTGGCCTATAAATACAATCCTTGCCTATTGTATTCCTCACCCCTTGCCATTTTTTTTTTTTTTTTTTTTTTTTTTTTTTTTTTTTTTTTTTTTTGGTAAAATCTCTCAATCTATCTATCTCTAATCTTGTGTTCTTGATTTCCACACTAACATCTTTGGAAGAACACATATCTTTGCAAGGGAATAATCACAAGAACCTAATCCACTCTTGTGATTGTGTCGAAGGTCTTCTTTCTTATACCATTTCTATTACAATCGAGTCTCTAGGTTAGGTTAGGACTTGATTGAACAAACATTCATTCATTCATTCAATTGTTTGTAAGTGAAGTCTTGTGTCTTGGTGACCAAGCCTAGATCATTGGGGATCTAGTTGGGGTTTGATACTTCCGGGTGGAAGTCTTGGTAGAGATCTTTGTGATCCTTAGGTAAAGTCGAATCGTGAGATTCGTTTGGGTGGTTTTCGAGGGCGGAATACCGTTGGTGAGTAACTCCTTCTTTGTAAGCATCGATATTGGTGAATATCGGTGGAGTGAATTGTAACGGTTTGTAGTCCACCGAAAGGATTATACTAGTGAATAGTATCAGAGTGGCGGATTCGCAACTGGACGTACGGATGGTATAAACCCCCCATTCCGAACCAATATATATCGTGGTGTCTTTTACTTGCTTTATATACTTTGGTTGTGTTAGTGGTTGTTGGATTATTATACAACCACTTGGTGCTATATTTGGCTTAAAGTTTTTTAAACATCTAAAAAGCCGAAGAAACCGTATTCACCCCCCTCTACGGTTCTACACACCTCATAACAACCCCAAAACTATCTTAATCGCTCCTATAATAAAAACCCATCCTTAGAATTAGTTGATCTATCCTTGCCAAAGTTTAAAGAAATTTCTGAGAATCACAGCTCCTATCAATCATTGTGTAGCTCTTAATTCAACCGGGAAAACATAAAATAAACTTAATTTTTACGTAGACAATACTTATGCCATCAACTTATCTGTATAACTCGGAGCTCGAAAATCAAGTATGGATGATATATAAGGGGGTGGAAAGTGGAGGAGGAGGGAAATCTGTGTTTTTTTGTGAAATAAAATGAACTAGTTTCATTTCTATTTATAGTGAAAATTTATGAAAATATCTAGATATTTTGATGAATAGTAAATAGATATTTTGATGAATAGTAAATAGATATTTATTAATAGTAATTAGATATTTTGATGAATAGTAATTAGATATTTATAAATAGTAACTAGATATTTATATATTAGAAGTACACGATACATTGTTTATGCATCACGATACATTGTTTATGCATGAAAATCGTGTAGAAGAGTTTATTTATTTAAATAATGATAATAAATAAATAATTGGTAAATAAGAGTAAGACATAAAATGAAGATGATATTACTGAAAGCATTCTAGCAATATGTAAATTAACCCTAGGATGAATAGTAACCTGAAAATGCGAATTGTTACAATTTTGGAGCAGACGCGTTGCCATGGCTAGACGGCATGTACCGGATTTCTAAGAGTCAACGTTCGTCAAACTCGACCGCTAGTTCCAGTTCAAACCTGACAATGTTTCAAGAAATGCCGCAACAACAATACGAGTTAGACCGCAAGGCAAAGATGGATGTTCTCGAACGAGAGTCACTCGCGAGAATTACTTTATATGAATCTCAAAAGATTGCCGAGGAGATGCGAGTGCTACAAATAGATACAAGCAAGATGGATCCGATCGACGCGACGGTCGTGAAAGCCTAAAAAGCACGAATCCGGCAAAGTATCCAACCAACGAGCACTAGGTTTTTATTTATATGTTTATGTACTAGGTTTTTATTTTTATGCAACTTTTTTATTTTTTTTTTATTTTTTATTTTTAATGTAATGTTTATTATTATTATTATTATTATTATTATTATTATTATTATTATTATTATTATTATTATTATTATTATTATTATTATTAATGAAGTTTATTTTAGTTAATATTGCGTATGTTTTATTTTTTATAGAAAAAATAGAAGACAACAATGAACGAGCTCACTACATTTTCTGGTGTCAACGGTAACGACGAGAATGTGGTGCGATAGAGACTTTTGCTGACGTGACAACATTTTTTGTCTATAGCACGAGAGCCACAGCACCATTGTACCAAGTACTCTGAATGGTGATGTGATAAGTAAGATAATATGATGAATGGTGATGTGACACTAATCTATACTATAGACTTTTTTATTACTTATTATGGAAAGATTCAAAATTAATTTGTTAGAAAACAGGTTGGTTAAGAAGTGTTCAAACTAAAATTATTTGAATTAACCATCTCTAATATCTCTACTTATAAAACATGAAGACAACTAAACGTGTAACCAAATAACATAAAATATTATCATACAGTACCCGTCACCGCATTGCGCGTCTACGATTCTAGTAATCTATGTAAGTTAGAGTTAAAGAAAGATATGTAGAAAATTGTAAAATGATCCCCAAAGTTTTAGAAGAAGTATGTGAAAGAGCAAACCAAAGTACAACCAAAACGGATTACATACATACATGTGTTAGTTAGTTGTGACCCTCAAAAATCAAATCAATTCTTCTTCTTCTTCTTCTAAGAACCTAACCCAACCCTGACAATAATCTCAATCTCAATTAATTTATAAAAAATGCCTCCTCGTAAATCAATCGCAAGACGCAAAAAACCATCAACACAATCTGCTGCTAATGCTGACAATCAATTGACAATATCAGAACCATCAGAATTACAACCGATTCAAACAGATCCTATTAATATTCACGATGAACCGGTTGAAAATAATGATCATGAACCGGATGTGATTGTTGAACCGACCATTGTTACAGGTGACTAATTCATTTGGTTTTTGATTTTGATTATGGTCAAATGTTTTCTAGTTATATAAAATTATTGCTTATATCATTAGATTAGTTTTCCTTGTTAAGTTAGGAAACAGGGGATTTCGTGTTTTGCAAAACATTTTGTTGGAAAACGTTAATTTGAACGTGATCTCTGTTTTCCTTGTTTTCAGCAAAACATTTTGTAGAAAATAAGGATGTTTCCCCCCAACTAAACGCACCCATAGGGCGACCAACTATGTTTTCCCAATCAATCGTAAATATCTGTAAAACTAGTCTCACAAGATAAATGATTGTATTAACTATTAAGTAAATTACCTGCATAAGATGATAAGATGAGACGCTCTTAGTTAGATTTGCACTCCAACACAATACGGGATCAGGTTTCCGTTTATTACATTCAACTATGTTTCAATAAGTGGTAATGAGTCTCTGTGATCAACGTACAGAATGTGTTTATTTCGGCTTATAGAAGCCGGAAAGTTTCAAAATAAGCCACTTAAAGTGAGCTTATGAAACATAAGCCCAAAACCAAATAAGCCATAAGCCGAAACAAACACCCCCGAATATGTTATCTGCTAGCCCCTGCACTTCATGTTTACTCAGTAGGTGGTAACAGATACTTAGGTTATCAACGATCAATAGATGACTATGTAATTCTGTCTTTTGGATGTTATTGTCTTTTGTACAGTGCCTTATCAAATGAGCTTAATATGATGTCGGTTTATAAACGCGCATACCTTCATACCTCATTAATCGGTTATATCGTGCCACTTCTTCGCATTTGCGTTAGTTATTTTGTGTGTGATGACAATTGATAATAAGGCTATTTTTACCATTTCACAATAAGTTTTATTTACCATGTTGCAGAAACAAATTCTGCTCAAGAAGAGACGACTACTGTCCAAGATGACGATATCGAAGGCCATGATGACGAGGAAGTAGAAGAAATTGAAGAAACCATCTCAGTTCAAGAATCTAACGTTAGCAAATCACCATCTAAGAATAATGACGCGCTAGCCGTTGAGGATGTTGGCAATGGGGACATAAAGGGTGCTCTAGAAACAGTCGCGGTTAACGAATCTGGAGAAGCTGTTGCCGCACTAATATCTTGTGGAAATGAAAGTCCTCTAGCTGTCGAAGATGAATCTAAGGAGGGCATTGACGATGATAATGAAAAGAATGATTATATTGCGGAAGATGATGTAGACAATAAAGGCGACGAAGACGTGTCCCTAATTGATAATAATATAGATGAAAACCCAGAAATCTATGTAGGTAAACTAGATAAGGATATAGTTGAAGATGATCTGGTTAATGTCTTTCAACAGTTTGGTGAACTGGAATCCACTAGAATAGTGAGGAATGCAGGAAAAAAGAGTAAATGTTTTGGATTTGTGCGTTTTGCATCTGTTGATCAAGCAACACGTGCTCTTTCTGAGTTGAAAGATGGAGTTGAGGTATGTCGTTTTCTGAATCGACACAGTTTCACAAGTCAATCATTAATTAGTTCTATTACACAATTTGTCAGCATTCATTATTTATTTCCCTATGCACAGGTGAGGGGCAAGCTGGTAAAGGTATCAAAAAGCCAGAACAATCGAACACTCTTTTTGGGAAATATCTCCAAAACATGGAGTAAAGAAGAAGTAAGTTTGTATGTGGTAAAAGCACATTATTTGTAATGAAATGCCTTTTAATTTATTTTCCAGCCTTTAGTATTCGTTTGATTTTGTAAGAATATGTATTTTTGGGTATCCAAGTATCGAGATTTATGTCCGTGGCATGCCATTGTTTTAAAACTACCTGCTAATACTCGATGTTTCTGTTATCCTCTATAAGGTGTTGCAACAATTGGCACAATATGGAATTGAACATATCGAGACAATTCGTGTACCAGAGGATATCAGTTATAATAGGAAAATTAAAGCAGAGGATAAAAAGAAAACAAAGGGTTTTGCTTTCTTGGAATTCAGCACGCATTCTGAAGCAGCAGCAGCATTTCAACGTCTGAAAAAGCCAGATGTAGTGTTTGGGCGGGATGTGAGTGCTAAGGTTTCATTTGAACAATCAGTTAAACCTTCGACTGATGAAGATGTGCCTCAGGTATTAGTTAAAAATGATCAATTATCTGTTTTAAAGTCTAATGCCAATCGCTAAAACTATATAAAATTGCTTGTTTCCATCTTAATATGACTGATGTGTGTCTTATATTGTTCTAGGTCAATCGGGTACATATGGCAGGACTAGCGAAACATTGGAATGAAGAGAATGTGAAGGAGATTTGTGAAAAGTATGGTGAGATTGTAAAAATTGATCTGCACATAAGCTCAAAGCCTAAACACAAAGATTTTGGATTCGTCACTTTCTCTTCTCCTAAAAGTGCCCAAGCTTGTGTGGAGGGGATCAATGCTACTGGTATAGTAGGAGAAACCGAGGTTTGTGTGTTTAACTTATCTAACTTATGCATGTAACACGACAAATATGGCTATAACTATTAAGAAATGCACAATCAGACAATCAAATGTACTTATAACTAATTGTTCGTTTGTAACTTTTTGTTGTTGTTGCAATTTTTGCGAATATGACGGCCCCCGTATATGACAAATTTACAGGTCTCGCCAAATTTGTGTTTTTACCATGATTGTGAATGTGTATATTTACTAGCTATTATTTTTGGTGTCTCAGATTATAGCCAGTATTGCAAGGGCGACCAAGCCTCAGAAGCAGGGTTTGCATGGCGGAGTTAAAGTTGAGAAGAAAAAAAAAGTTGAGAAGAAAAATGAAGCGACAAAGTTGAATAAAGAGGGTGAAGTATCTAATAAAGCTTCAGAGCCTAACTCAATAATAAAGATCAAAGGTGTTTTGAACTCTCAGCAAACTAATATAAACGGAAAAGATTCCTCCAAAAACTAATATACAATCGGGTACATGTGGCAGGACTAGCGAAAGATTGGAATGAAGAGAAGGTGAAGGAGATTTGTGAAAAGTATGGTGAGATTGTTAAAATTGATCTGCGCCAGAGCTCAAAGCCTAAACCTAAATACAAATATTTTGGGTTCATCACTTTCTCTTCTCCTAAAAGTGCCCAAGCTTGTGTGGAGGGGATCAATACTACTGGTATAGTAGGAGAAACCGAGGTATGTGTGTTTTGACTTATCTAACTTATACATGTAACACGACAAATATGGCTAGAACTATTAAGAAATGCATAATCAGACCAATAAAATTTACTTATAATTTTTTTTTTTGTTGCAATTTTTGCGAATATTAACAGCCCGTATATGACAAATTTACAGGTCTCGCCAAATTTGTGTTTTTACCATGATTGTGAATGTCTATAATCACTATCTATTCTTTTTGATGTCCCAGATTATAGCCAGTATTGCAATGGTGCATGGCGGAGTTAAAGTTGAGAAGAAAAATGAAGTGGAAAAGTTGGATAAAGAGGGTGAAGTATCTAATAAAGCTTCAGAGCCTAAGTCAATAAAGATGAAAGGTGTTTTGAACTCTCAGCAAACTAATATAAATGGAAAAGATTCCTCCAAAAATAAGGTGAAGGTCCCTTAGTTCAGCCATGGTGTAACTTTTAGCTATTATTGAAGCATTTTCTAATGAATGTTTAATTACCTCAGACTGAAGCTGGCATTGTAAAGCCTCAACAAAAGGGATTGGTTAAAAAGCAAAACTCCGGAGAGGCAGTCAAAGGTGAAAAACAAAGTCAGCCATTGAAAAAAGATGGTGAAAGCTCTAAACCGAAAAACAAAAGAAAAGCATCGTCTGAGAAGAACTTGATTGCACCTCCTGACTTGAGAAAAGGTGGTCAGGGTAATTCGAAAAAACCAAAAAAAGGTGGTGAAGGTCAGAATAGTAAAACCAACCCCAAAGCAGGAAACAATAAAAGAAAGAAAGGCCCAGCTTATGAAGGCCGTGAAGATAGGGATAACAGAAACGCTCCTGGCAAAAAACCCCTGAAGAAACATAAAGGTATTTATTTTATTTAAGTTTGCCTTTGGGTCAAAGAGGATAACCAAAGTTATATAATTTCAATAGTAGTATAAAGTTCTGAATGAAATGATTTATGAGTGTTTATGCATTAAAAATATGCTTTGGTAACTTCCATTTTTCCAAGCCATTTAGATCGTTTGATCTATCTACTCTTTTCTTCCCTTTTTGTCTATTTTTTATTTTACTTATTTGACCCATTAGAGATAAAGCATGCCCGAATCAACTCATGTATAAGTAACTGGGTGGATTAATTTGACCCATCTTTTATTTCCGTAAAGCTTTAATTTTGACCCATCTGAGTTGAAACTTTAGGCAGCATTCACGGAAGAGAAAGAGATAATTACAGGAACCCACAAAGTGATGCTTATGTTATAAGGGGGCATGGTGACTACAGAAACTCCACCAGATATGTGGATCCTTTTGCACCAACATATGCTGCGTCTACTCCTGCTACTTATCATTTAGGTTCTGATTCAGTGCCTACAAGACGCCGCCAGGAGATGGTACAGTTACTGTTCTTCAGTGCGTTATTATACATATTTATTTTCATTTTTAATAACGTTGAACGTTTATAGGAACCACATGCTGGATACATTCAACCTGCTGCTAAGCAAAGTCAATCATATTCAGCATATATTCAGCCTGCAGTTCGCCAACATCAACCTGTTTACCTTGAACCTGCTTCCACAAGTCAAAGTTATTCAAGATATTTAGAATCAAAATATTTAGATCATCCTGTGATGACCCAATCTCACAGGAGGTACATTGAGACTCCTGTTGCACCTGAGGTTCAACCTCACCTTGAACCTGCTTCCACAAGTCAAAGTTATTCAAGATATTTAGAATCAAAATATTTAGATCATCCTGTGATGACCCAATCTCACAGGAGGTACATTGAGACTCCTGTTGCACCCGAGGTTCAACCTTACAGAGGATACCGTCAATCTGAAATTGTACAGATCGCTCATGATCCTTATGATCCTGGGCTTACAAGGTTCATATTAATACTTCCGGTTGTATTCAAAATTTGAGCTTTTCCTTAAATTATCTGTAGTTAACTTGTTTTGTGGCTTTTATAGGGTTGTTCGGCAGGATGACAGAGGTTCGGGTGTTCTTAGTTATGTTGGAGGTAATCCTTACATTAATATAATTATTAAGTTGTCATAAAGGTCTTTACCAGGTGCATGTATGGGCTTATGGCTGAAACTTTTAACAGTGATATGGGCGTATGGCTGAAACTTTTAATAGTGATATATATTGTTTATGCATTTGTTGGTCTTTTTGATATGAAAGCATGCTTACTGTATTGTTGAGATGCTTACTATATTTCCTGTTAACTTTTAGGTCCATCACTTCCGGCCTCTCATGTTCCAAATCCCACAAGCTACTACCAGGTAAATTTCTCTCTGGTTTTCTTTCTCTTTCTTTGTTGAGTGTTGCACAAAAACTTGAAATGATTAATTGTAAGATAAATATGAAACACACTATTATCAAATCATAAAATATGATTTTTTTTGCTTCCATACCATCTAACATCTTTGAATAAATGGGGTCCTGTTATTGGTTTCAAAAGAAATGAAATTTAGAACCATCAAATAAAGGATAACACTGTTATAAAGAATGGAATCTTGCAACGTTGACGTTGCTGTAAATCTTGTGCATAACTCTTTCAAGCCATTTTTTACTCGTTACAGATAGAACTTAACACTAACTGACCCATTCATAAGTATCTGTGTTTAATTTGCCGCCTCTTAACTTCTACTTTGTGCAGAGTGGAAGCAGATACAGTGGAGAGTACGGTATTGGACGTCCATATTACTGACCGAATAAAGTTGTTCAAAGCACAAGGACCAAAACATCTGTCATTTCTTTTTATGTTTAATCTTGTAGAAAAATGGTGTTTGAACCAAGAGGCATCATTCATTTTCTTTTTTGTTGCTAAATCATGAACTGGTTCTTAAAAGTAAAGAATTGTGATGTAATTGCGGTATTTTCATCCTTAAGTAAGTTGAGATAATGATCAAACCTTGGCACAATCATATTTTCTGAATGATTAGCTTTACCCAATATATTCGTAGCAATTTGCAGGTTTGCCCAATCTCATATTTTCTTATCGTTGGCAACAAATTTCTGAGGTTGAGTTTGGTTACGCTCAAATGTTGTGGGTTTTTTTTGCAGTTTTTGAACTATTATTTAAAAAGCTTAAAAAGGATAAGAGAGGAAACTACAATGTGATGCTATATCCAGATTCCAGATTACATAGATTATCAATTAGTTACTCTTTCCATCTCAAAATAATTATTTTCCGGCAAAATATGCGCTGTTTAAAAAAAGAAAAATTATCACGGTTTGTCTTCTTTTTTTACACTTTGCAAATACCAGCTTCATCTTTTAATAGTTAATTAGCGTTTTTTTTTATTTTTAAACTTTGTAATACTAATTTCAAATAACAGTAATATGGTAACTTGATAAGACTTTTTCTAATCTATTTTTAGTATTTGACAACTGATATGAGACGATGCAAAAAGAAAGAAGAATAAATAGTTTAGGATGAACCGAGTATATATATATATATAAGAAATTTACTGTATAAATTTCGTCTTTTAATCTCCCAATATGCCTAGTTTTAATGCTGTAACATCATGTCATGCTCTTTTAGTTTCCGAATACTAACTTTCCAACTTCCACTAGTAATCTTTAGTTTTCCCATTTCTACTTTATATCAATTTGTTGGCTACAACATTGCAAATTCTAAACATAATCTCTCAGTAGATCAATATAGATCTCATATTTGTCATATATTCAAAGAACAAGTCTTAGAAGGTGTTTATTTTTTTTTGTTAGCTAAGAGATGTGTAGGGTCATGGGACGCATGGCTGTTAGTGTGTCTGGATGGGGAGGAACATGCTTTCTTTGACTTGTGGATATAGAGTAGGGGTGACAATTTTCGACACGACACGATAAACGACACGAACCCGACACGAAGTTAAACAGGCATGGGTTGAGGATAAACAAGTTTGGGTTAAAAACAGGTTAACTCGTCTAACTCGTTTAATAAATGGGTCGTGTTTGGGCTCAGTAAATATTAAATACGTCAACCCGTGAACCCATTTAAGTATATAAGACTCTAAAAATAAAACATATGACGTGCCTTTTTTATGTTGGATGTGGATTAAATGTATTGTGTTATGTACATAATACGATTTAATTACGATTATACCTCATATATAATAGAAATTGACGCTTACAACTGAGAAAATTGTTGTATAGTTATTTCTCTGTTATTTTTATCACATTTTAAATCCTTATATCATTTTTGCATTTAAACTAGTTAAATCAACAAACCACAAACCTTATTCACTACTTGATCTAATTATTTAAACATGTTAAATGGGTCAAAAATGGGTTGCATGTGGTATGTAGGTGTGAGTTAGGGTTGAGTTTCTTGACATGATTAATAAATGGGTCTTGTTTGGGTAGAGGTTATACTAACCCGCCAACACGGGAACCCAAATAAGTCAACACGAACACGACTCGATTGACACCCCTAATATAGGGGGAGTAGTGGAAATAAGTGGGTCCTACTACAAAAAGAAATATTATTAAATTTACGTGTGGACCGACATATTTAGCTAAAAGTAAAAAGAAACATGACTTAAATTAATAAAAAATCATTTTTCACTTTTTTTTTTTTTTTTTTTTTTTTTTTTTTTTTTTTTAATATCTTGCAAACGATAAATCTTCAAGCTACAAAAAAACAACATCGCGACAAGAATTAAATTATTTATCTATAGATATGCACTTCTATACTTTCGATGTTTTTTTTTTTTTTTTTTTTTTTCTTCAAAATTTCTGCCAAGAAAAATCACATGTGATTTGTAAAAATCAAATCACATATGATTTGTAAAAATCAAATCACATGTAATTTTTACAAATCACAATTAGTTTAAAAAAGTAAGAGCATTTTCACACTAACATCGGGTATATTAATCACATGCTAAGACTTCCGTAGTAGATTAATAACTGAAAGAAAAATTAGATCAGGTCACTGCTATTGAGTGTGTGAAACAGAGCCCGCAACAGAGTACATGTTCCATGGAAGAAAAATGTGGTTACTGTTATAGCGCTGGAGAAAACAAGAATGAAGAACCTAGCTGAAACCAATGAAGATTGATTATTTGATTTCATAAGAGTTAGAAACTAAACCTCATGATCAGTAACATATTCCTTTTAAGTTTGTTCACTATCATTGTGGAAGGGTTCGAGTGTACATTTACTCCCTCCAGACTAGTGTTCCATTGTAGAGACCGCAGTGTGCTGACTTCAGAAAATTTCCTATAATTTTTATATTAGCGAGTGAGTAACAAAACAGAATTGTACTAACAAAAAACATATCAGTATTCACTATACAGATTAAGACTAAAACACTACAGTAGCTAGCTTCACACTATACTTAAATGTCAAACGTAATAGCCTACTTGCTTTTAAAGCATGACATCTTATCGTTAAGGTTCATGTGCACTTTAGCTCGCCATGACACCTTAACATAATCAAGTATATTGCAATTCCATGTAAATCATCTTATCGGACACCTTTCATGCATCATATTGTATTATTGTTCTACAGTTTATAATAACCGAGATGCCGCATATCACACAACGTGGGAAATAGCCACCCATGGTGTTAGTGGCAAATTTATTAATAAAGGGGACTTAAAAACCCTATCAAATACAAGTGAAGCATGAAATTACATTACTATATACCTAACATTATAATAAGAACAATAATAAGCAGATGATGAAAAAAAAAAAAAAAAAAAAAAAAAAAACCCATAAAAACCATATCTGTTCTATCCACGTGCAACCCTTCGCCATTTTGATATGAACACCACCACCTTTACGTATGCCCAATCTTTCAAGCTATCTTGAAACTGGAAAAAAGCATGTCTCCAACGGCGGTTAAGAAGTAAAGCGCTACAAACTATCCAAAATCCGGAAGCAAAACCACTGGCCCCCCCAATATAAAACCATCTTTTTATCCCTTCCTCGTCACCTTGACTCTTTCCAATGGTGTGTGGTTCATCTAACTCGTCATCTCCTGGACATTTTTTCGGCAGGGGACTTCCACATAGCCCCGCATTTCCTATGTACCTTGCAGGTTCAAAGGTCTGGAGTTGAGTGCCAGATGGAATCCTCCCAGACAAGTTATTAAGAGACACGTCAAGAAAATTTAAAAAATTCAGATAAGACATGCTTGATGGCAACCCTCCTGAAAGATTGTTATTGGATAAATCCAAAGTTTGAAGTTCTTTCATTTGTCCAACGTCTTTCGGAATCTCCCCAAGTAGAGCGTTATGTGACAAGTTTAGTACTACTAATCCCCGCAGATCGGTAATTTCATATGGGATTTGTCCTGTGAGACTGTTGCTTGATAAATCAATGCTCTTCACGAATCCCAGATTGCGACTAAACTCATTTATTTTCCCTTGCCATACGATCATCAAATGATCAGTATAGCTATTATAAAAATAAGTAGAGTAGGTGTCGCCATGATCAAAAGCAATCGGATCGAAAAAACTATGAAAATGATGTACATTCTGGTTCAAAAACGGTCCTTTTTGACCCATGGAAGTAAGATTATTCACACATGATGGGATTGTTCCATGGAGATTGTTAAATGACAAGTCTAAGATTTGAAGACTTATTAACTGACATATTTGTGAAGGAATGGTTCCGAAAAACTTGTTTGATTTTAGGCTAAGGGCATACAACCCTGACAAGTTTTTCCCAATCCAAACAGGAATATTACCATATAATTTGTTGGCCCCCAAGTCCAAAAGGCTTAACTTGGTGCAATTCTTCAAAGACAAAGGCAGTTCTCCAGAGAAGCTGTTGTTATATAAACTTAATGTCTCGAGTTGATCCAAACAACCCACAGAGGGAGGAATACTTCCTAATAGAGTATTGTGTCCTAAATTAAGAACTTGTAGAGATGTCAAATTCCGAAAACAGTCCGGAAGTTGCCCGGTCAACAAGTTACGTGAGAGATCAAGAAATTCCGACTTTTCATACATTTGGCACAAGAAAGAGATTTCTCCATGGAATTTGTTTCTAGACAGATCTAAAAAACTAAAATCTATTTTTTCTGGTAATCTCCCACTGATGTTGTTGAAAGAGAGATCCAAATAGCTCCACTGATACGACTTCCACTGGTTCCAGTCCATTGAAGAAATTGTGTCTGAAATGCTATTTTTGGAAAGATCAAGATGCGTGAGATTTTTTAGTTTTTGTATCCATTTGGGGAAACGAGGCCCTAGGTTGTTAGAACTGAAATCTAAATATAGTATACTTTGAGAAAGATTTGACACGTCAGCATTAGAAAGAGCTCCTTTAAGTGAGTTATATGAAATATCTATATACACAAGATTTGATTTTCCAATGTTTTCAGAGATATCACCTATAAGAGAATTGGAAGATAGGTCTAGTTCTTGAAGGTTGGGTAGTTGCCACAGTTTGTCACTTATAGTTCCATCTAACTGATTTGAAGATAGGTTCAACTGAAAGAGAGTTGAAAAGTGTTGGATCTCATCAGACAATGACCCTGTGAATTGGTTACTTGAAGCATCCAAATTTTCTAACGTAGACGATGTGCATCCAGACAAGCTGTTTAGAAAATCTGAAAGCTCCCCATCAAACTTGTTGCCAGAGAGATAAAGAAATTTAAGCCTATTGCCAAATAGTGGGCACAACCAACGATACATGGTAGAGTTGAGATTGTTCTTATTGAGATAAAGGTAATAAATAGATAAAGAAGAGTTGGCAGATGGAGAATATGGATGCATGACTTGTGAGAGGTCACATCCATATAAACTTAACTGTTCTAGGTTTTGGAGACTTATAATTACATTTACCCAGTTATTTGCTTTGGCGAGAGAAGTTCCATCCATAAAAAGGTATTCTAAAGAAGTTAAAGAAGACAACCAATCTAAGTTTTCAACACTACAACTTCCGAGGGAACTTAGTGTAAGTCTTTCCAAACTGGTGAGGTTTCCAAATTCTGTAGGAATGGTACCATAGAAAGAATTGTCTGAAAGGTCAAGACTCGTTAATTTGGTCAAGGAACCAATGGATCTGGGAATGGTTCCACTGAAATTATTCCCACCAAGCGAAAGCTCTGTTAAATTGGTCAAAGAACCAATGGATCTGGGAATGGTTCCAGTAAACTGATTCCCATCAAGCTTAAGATAAGTTAATCGAGTCAAGGAACCAATGGATATGGGAATGGTTCCATTAAAATTATTCCCATGAAGGTCAAGATGAGTTAATTGGGTCATGTTAACAATGGAATCGAGACGGGTGCTGGTAAACTGATTTTGACCAAGGTAGAGATAAGCTAAATGAGTCATGGCGCCAATGAACTCAAGAATGTTTCCATGAAAAGAATTCAATCTAAGGTCAAGATGATTCAAGTAGGTTAAGTTAAGCAACGAAAGGCTAATCTCACCTCCAAGACCATAGCTGTATAATTCAAGGTTTGTAACATGACCAGTTTGGTTGCCGCACGTGACTCCACTCCATCGACAACAATCATCTTCTTCTCCATGGCTCCATGTAGAGAGCCGATCATATGGGTCTTGAAGTTGAGCTTTGAAAGCGAGTAGAGCTTGTCTCTCCATATCGATGCACGCATTAGCACCTCCTCCTGCTGCTGCAACCTGTTGGTGGCCTCTAGAAGTGGCAGTTGTGGTATTAAACCATAGTAACACAAGTGACAAAATAGACAAAACATGAATATGCATAAAGTAAAAGTAAATATTTTCTCTCATTACGTGTGTTGTATAAAATTATATTGGTGTTTTTTGATCTGATAATGAACACATATGCCTATATGCAGCTTTATATAGACTCCGAGAAAAATGAAGAATTAAACTAGACAGATATAAATTTGTGTGGAGAAAAAAAATCATACAAGAAATTTCAAATTTTGTATCCCCACATTAGACGACCAAAGACTCTCAAGTCTTTGCAATTTGTAGTTATTGCATGTCATCAATATATCTTTTGGTACTGAAATTATCATACATGGTTCTTCATTTATTGCTTATAACGCTTCATAAATCTTTAGTTTTCTTATGACCCACAACATGTTTGATGAATGCCTCAACCAAATTTTAGCAACGTTAAGTTTACAAAATTTCCTTTTACAGGAAGAATGTGATTTCAAGAGTAATCTGCATAGGTAAATTAGTTTGTCATTGAATTTCTATTGTATTTGATTAACTATTTAAGACAATATAAGTTGTTTATGATTATGTTTTGTGTTTGCTGTGGTCTGTGGATATGGTTTAGTTGCATACAAGTTATTAGTTCAGTTTGTTTGACTTGAAAATTGGACCGGCCCAGTACGTTCTTACATACTCAGCTTGGCTCATATTATATATTTGGTAACTAACAATACATGCTTTGGCGCAATTAAATCATTGAACATCTATTTTATACTTTAGTTTAAATACATAATGATAATCTAGTTATATTATTTTGTTGCAATACTTAGTTGAAAATACATATGAGAACACTCTTTGCATAAAGCTACTTCAAAGTCTTGTATTTTGAATAATCGATAGAAACTGATTGATGCAATATGTCTAGTCAATTTGAAGTAGATGGTCCAAAATTTTTGTTTGATTTTTTCGTTGTTCAAAAATTCAAAAATAAACTTGTCAAGTTTTGTGGAAAATGATGAAGAAAAGTGAACTATCCCAAATTAGACGTGACATAAAAGTCTTTAAAACTTGTAGTTAGACATCGTTTTCTATCTTGTGATACTTTTCCCCTCAATATGTGTGATATAAATCAAAAGCGGGCCCAAATGCTAAACCAAAACCAAGACTAAAAGATGAAGACTTTAAGTAGTCTTGAAAAATCAAAACAAAACATAATTAGCTCTTGAGCAAACGCCCCAAAACTCACGGAAAGGAAAAGAAGTAAAACTCAAGTTAAGTTCAATTATGATCAAACACTTGATTAAAATTTTGGACAACAACAACAATATGCAATTTCGACATAGCCTGGTGCGGTTGATCAAAACCTTGGACCTAGACCTTCAATTCACTTACAACCTTGATCGTAGGAATGCACTCTTTTAGTCTCTTCACTTACAACTTTACTCTGTTCAATAACTATTTTACCAGAGTTCCGTGTTAAAAATTAGAATGTAAATATAGAATTATAACCCAAATCATTCATTTTGTTTTTTGTTGCTAAATCATGAACTGGTTCTTAAAAGTAAAGAATTGTGATGTAATTGCGGTATTTTCATCTTTAAGTAAGTTGAGATAATGATCAAACCTTGGCACAATCATATTTTCTCAGTGATTAGCTTTACCCAATATATTCCTAGCAATTTGCAGGTTTGCCCAATCTCATATTTTCTTATCGTTGGCAACGAATTTCTGAGGTTGAGTTTGGTTACGCTCAAATGTTGTGGGTTTTGTTGCAGCTTTTGAACTATTATTTAAAAAGGATAAGAGAGGAAACTACAATGTGATGCTATATGCAGATTACATAGATTATCAACTAGTTACTCCTTCCGTCTCAAAATAATTATTTTCCGGCAAAATATGCGCTGTTTAAAAAAAGAAAAATTATCACGGTTTGTCTTCTTTTTTACACTTTGCAAATACCAGCTTCATCTTTTAATAGTTAATTAGTGTTTTTTTTAAACTTTGTAATGCTAATTTCAAATAACAGTAATATGGTAACCTGATAAGACTTTTTCTAATCTTTTTTTAGTATTGGACAACTGACATGAGACAATGCAAAAAGAAAGAAGAATAAATAGTTTAGGATGAACCGAGTATATATATATAAGAAAATTACTGTATAAATTTCGTCTTTTAATCTCCCAATATGCCTAGTTTTAATGCTGTAACATTATATCATGCTCTTTTAGCTTCCCAAAGTTAACTCTCCAATTTCCACTAGTTATCTTTAGTTTTCCCATTTCTACTTTATCATTTGTTGGCTCCAACACTGCAAATTCTAAACATAATCTCAGGGCTGTGTTTTCGTGTTGAGAAGCATTGTCAACTTTTGAGTTGTACAATGAAACATTTTCTTAGAAAGATTTACTTGTCTCATCGTTTCAAAAAAACAAAGGGGAAATGGTTCACTTCAAAAACATTTGGATAAAATGTCTTTGTCGAAAAAAGATGGTAAAAGTTGCTATAAAAAAGGTAAAAACAACACTCTATGTCGCTTTTTCTTGTTCAAAAATCTTTTATTTTCCTTTTGGTTACAAGTCAAATTAATGGGTAACTTTAATATAGTTAAAATCATTTGGTAATGGGTTGGATAAAAACATTCAAAACTTATTCTCAAGATATTTTTAAACTTGTCACCTCTTACATTTGATTCTTCTATGGTGACATATTAGGCAAGGTGCATGCAAAGGAAATGGATAATACTAGGAAACCAAAAACAACAAAGAAGAGGAAATGTGGCTTTGCATCTGTCAATAAAGCAAAACCTGATTCATCTAAACTCGAACATAGAGTTGAGGTACTATTAGCATGTTGTGTTAGTTTTGGTTTTGAAATTATAGCGTTGTTAAAACCTGAAATTTGCTTTACATGAATGACTAGACATTTTTCAAACTGAAATCAAATACAAAGATGTTAATCAAACATTAAAAGTAAAATGCACACCCTTGATCCTCAATCAATTTCATTGTGCTTATGTTATATAGTCATTTGAGTGCAAGTCAGTAGTCTTTACGAGGACCGTGTATATGTGTAATCTGATCGAATGTGACCTCATACATTATCATTCTGTATGTTATTTCTTTTCTAGCGAAAGAGTAGATATTTTTAAGGATTATCTCAATGTAAATCACCCAAGATGAAAGGTGTTTTGAACTCTAATAAAACAGAAAAACCACTGAAAATGTTAAGCATAGGTCCCTTAGTTTACAGAGTGTGTAGTTTTACAAGTTTATTTCTGATGGTGTACATGATTGGTATGTTTTGTTCCTAGCAAAATGTTCTTTTAATGAGTATACTTGTTAGATTAAAGCCACAGTTTTGAAGCCTCAAGAAAATCGATCACTTAAGAAGAAAAGTTCTGGTGCTGAAAGACAAAGTAAATTATCTCCAATCTTAAAAGCCGGTGAAAGTTCTAAGCCAACAAGAAAAAGGAAACAGAAAAATAAAAGTAAAGCATCTTTCTCCAAGAAGACCTTGAGACATTCTGGTCAAGGTACTCCAAAGAAACCAAAAATTGACAATGAAGTTCAAAATGGTAAAACTGTTCTAAAACCAGGAAATCACAAAAGAAAGAATGTCAGAACACATGAATTATGTGGAGATGGAAATAACAAAAATGATCATAAGAAAAATCCGTTCAAGAAACAGAAAGGTATTTGTGACATTTAACCCAATTAAATCAGCGTGCCTTTTATGTTTTATTTAGTTTCGGTTGAAAACAAATTTATTGACTAAAGCTGGCAGAACGGGTGGCGGGTGGTAAGCTGACTTGAAACACTATATTTGACCCATCTTTATAAAAGTTGTAGGCAATGATCGCGAAAGGTGTAAGTCAAGGAACCCAAAAAGTAATACTCCAGGTAGAAGGGGGCATGTTGACTGCAGAAACTTCACCAGATATACAGATCCATATGCACCAAGATATGCTGTATCCGTGTTGACATCCTTTTCTTTCTAGTATTTTTTAAAAATTATACCACCTTAATATTTCGATAATGTGAATGATATTAGGAGCCACAGGCTGGATATTCAGGATATGTTCAAACTGTGCTCCTTGAACCAGCTTACAGAAGATATTTAGGTCGTGATGTTTTACCTGCGGTTCAGCCTTATAGTCTTTACTGTCCATCTGAATATGTACAGATTGCTCATGATCCTTATCATTCTGGGCTAGCAAGGTTGTTCACATTAACACATCTATGTGTTTGTAAAATTTGAGATGTGTATTAAACTATTATTCCATTCGTGATCAACTTGGTTTATGATTTGTATAGAGCTGTTCAACGTGATGGTGGAGGTGCCGCACTATGCACTTATGTTGGAGGTAATCTTTAGATAAAACAAATAGTGAATTGTATTTTGTTAGCCTTTTTATTTTATCTAAGAGCAACCTTAATTTACTGTTGAACTGCTAACTAAATATCTCTTCAACTGTTAGGTCCATTGTTTCCAGCTTCTCAAGGTCGAAATCCTACAAGCTACTACCAGGTATCTCTTTTTTCGCTCCTTGCTATTCGGATGAACAGAATCGAGAATGTGTTTCAAGGTCTTTTTTACTTAACTTGAAGTGAAATGAAAATTACGTCCATTGAATAAGTGAGAGTAACCATATAAACGAATGGAACCTTGCGGGTCTGCAGCAGTAATCTGGAAATTTTATAAGAAAACTAATATCCGTGTGATGGGAAAACTTGACATACCTGTGAAGATAGAAATAGTTAGCGACAAATTTAATTTAAAAAAAAAAAAAACTATTAATTTTCACCGGAACAAATTCCAAACACTCACACTGCCACATCTACAGTGTTTGCAATCCATTGTTCTTAATACAGCCTCTTGGCTTTCTCCCTAGAAGCTTTGTGCATTACGGACCTTTTCTAATCACTGTTACTATATGCAGGCTTGCAGCAGCTACAGTGGAGCTTACCATAATCAACAAACATACCACTGAGTGGATTAAGCTGTTAAACTCGTAAGGATCCAGACATGTGTTATCTGTTTTTGTGTTTTTGTGTTTTATCTTGTACAAGAAGTGACATTTGACTGGTGCCATTAAGCATCTTTCTTCTTGTATTTGGTTTGTAAGTTATGACTTGTTTCTTCAAGTATGACAGTGGTTTACTGTGTTTTTTTATCCTTTTGAAATGCTATATATATTTGATGATTTAATTCTTGCCAAAGTCGGTTTATTACTCTTGGAAGCTGAGGTGATTCACAATCATGTTACCGCCATTAGAATTTGTTTACTTTTTTTCCCAAAAAGTATTTATATGTTAATATGAATCTCAAAAAATTTAAACACAAATAAGGTCTTATGAAAAGTCACAATGTGATCTCTGATACAAATATTTTCAGCCAAACTAAATAGAACTTTAACATATCAGACAGTCACGAACATGTAGTTGGAGTTGAATTCTAAAATATATAAAATCCATTAATTGCTCCATATATTGAACAAAAGTTTAAACAACCAGTGACAAATCATCCATAGCCTGAACGAATAAAACAGCAAACCCAACTTGTTTTAAACAAACGATGATAAATTCCAACTGTTGCTAAAATCTGATGAATGCCAATCCTAAAAGTAACGATAAAACACCAACCAGAACCGGAAGCAGCCTAAAATATAAGTGCAGTTACCAAGGGCTCCTATTTTGCATAATCGAAGTCAGGCGATTAAGCCCAAATGAGCTCGTGGTAGATGAAGCAAGACCTAAATAGTCAAATGAAGCTTGCAATCTGGAATCAATGAAAAGATCTGACTATAACTGCATTGACCCGTCTACTAAAACACGAGGGTTCAAATGGGTTGAGTATGTCAAACACATATAGTATGACTTCAGTAGCAATTTATGTAATCATAAACGATACAGTAATAATTTATTGCATTTAAGGAAACGAGACAACAGAACGCTTTGACCAAGATTAAGAACCACATTTTGACCTGTTAATCGACAATAAAAACCATAATTACAAGGGGATTTAAAGCAAACTAACACCCTTCACATTCACCAGATTAGTAGGCAAGCTTAAGTCCCATATAAATACACAATACAGCAATCTGCACTTGATATCATAAACCAATACTTCTGTCACATAAACCAGCAAGGAACTAGTGTATATTCCCAACTAAGATCCATACACTTTAATAACCACAAATTTAGAACTATTTATTTATTGTATAGCATTTGAAACATATATAAAAAGGAAGAATCTGTGATATTTGGCAAAAATGTACACACTTAGTCAGCATGTACACCAGCTTTCCCTTCCATGAGACCATTGCGGATCTGATCACTAATGTCTCTAACATGGCCTGGCCCATGGGGTAAGAAGACCGTGGTGTTCTTTGATGAGTTTCCAAGATCTTTGATAGTGTCAAAGTATTGTGTGATCATAATGAGATCCATTACGTCCTTGGATGAAGCTCCTTCCACTGTATGGGAGAAATTTAAGATATTCTCTCTTAATCCATCTGTTATTGCTTGTCTCTGCCTTGCAACACCAACTCCACCCAAATACTTGGCTTCGGCTTCCGCTTCGGCTTTCTTAACTTGAAGGATCTTATCGGCTTCTCCTTTGTAGACACTAGCAAGCTGAAGCCTTTGTGCTGAAAATCAAAATCATAGAAGTTGATATTTCAGTAAGCTCATATGAAGATATGGATGGTGTTTGGGTGTGCGTTTTGAACGTTGTTTTTTATTTTAAAAACCTGTACCAGATGATTAGCTGTAATGAAAAGGGGATCTAAAAATAGCATTTGGATGTAATTGGCCGTTAGAAGTTCGAATAATCACATAAGGGGTAAATAGGTAATTTCATTTTATCTTTAAATAATCTCTTGTAGTTTCGTTGCAGCTGGCATGAAACTAACTATTCAGAATATTTGATCGCTAAAATAATACATAAGAAGCAGAATCTATTTCCAATAAGAATGTTTAGCTGCAGTTATTTTATCACTCTATACGTGAACAGAAATGACACACCGGGTAAACACCAACAAATCTGATCATGAGTTCATTACTAACATTCAGATGCTATATTCTACTGAATTTGCCTTCAAGGGCGGACCATAGTGGAGGCAGGGGAGGGTCCCGGCCCCCCCAAAATCCAGGGTTTATACTGTAAATAATGTATTATTTAGAGGTAATTTATGAAAGTTTTGTCAATGGCCCTCCCAAAAAATATAAGGAAACAAAAAGTCAACAGTTTATAAACCACTGAATATCAACATATTCAAACGACGGTGAGGGTTCATTGCTCTTTTTACCTTGATGCCTACTACCAACCTTTTGAAGTTCAAGTGATCCTTATATATTTATAGTCCTTAGTCCAGGTTTGATTATTTGCAATTTTTAATGTTGAACGGTTGTATTTTTTTGGGTCCTATGGATTAGTTATCACCTTTCTTTTACGTGTAACCTTTTGGAATTCTAATATATAAGGACGTGTGTTTCGGAATTTCGGCCCTCCCATAAAAAATCTTCAAGTTCCGCCACTGTTTGCCTTCACAAAGGTTTATTATATCCCTTCTTATTTATGTTAAAAGCAGATTACAAACTCCTATAAAAATAACAAAGGTTACTACTACATAACAAAACAGACCTAGAAACTTATTTGAATGTTAGTTAATATTTCAAGTATTAATACCAACATTCTTACCTTTTATGTTTCTCATTGTTTATAAAATCGCATAATATGAAACGTTAACTAAAAGAAAGCATGTCATTCTTCAAAAGGCATTAAGATGGAACGAAGTCGCGGAACTTATAGAGTTTAAACTATTAAATTCAACTAAATTAATAGCAATTTACTTCATCTTAGAATAATGATCTACGCAAACAAAATGTGTCTTTATTTAGATACTTCTGTAATAAAATACTGGTAATCAGGCATCATTTACTGGGTAGTGTTTTACTGATAACCAGCCAAAATTTTCAAATGCGTACAGGCATACAAGTAACGGGAAATAAAAACACAGACCAATAAAACCCTCTACACCAAACAGTCCTAAAAGATGTTCCAAGCTTTGATAGCATGCCCATGACTTTCACCTTAAACACGCTTTCCTCAAAGAAAACAGTACCACAATCAAATCAAGTTTTTATGGGTAGTGCCGTTCTAGAAAGTACAACCCGGTAGTTAAAACAGAACTTGCTTGCATTGACAGCAGAAAGAATTAGCTATCTAGTATCCTAGTTACGGGTGGCAAATATATCCTAGTTACAACCTGAGTCACCCGACAGTTAACTAACTTTTGGTACATGTCAAAATTTATTACTTTCTAAATATAGTTAATGTGTTTAATATGAGCACATACAGAGAAAAAACTAATTTCTAGTACATCCCAAAACGGATCAGTCAAAAAATGTAATCTCAATTACTTTTTTTCAAGTTACAATGGGTCGGTCAAAACATGTTCGACTATCAGTACAAAACTATAAGATTACAATGATAATCTAAACTTTCAAGTGATAATGCAGTTTCACAGGTTTTATGCATAAGTTTGAATAATTTCACCCATTCGCCCCATTTCACAGGTGACAAAATCCAAATCAACCAATTTGTATACAAAAGGGTTAAACTTGCCATTCTAATCATAACATGTGGTATTAACTGATAAAAAGTAGAGATATAGCAAGTCAAGATAGCAAATAGTATAGAAAGCAACATGTTAAATGGAATTACCTGCATTAATCTCATTCATTGCCCTGCGCACAGAGGGATCCGGTATAATGTCCACCATCAGTATGTGCTCTATGCTGTACCCATATTCCCCCATCACCTGCATACAAAAGATGTTATAAAGTTTGAGCAGGGTAGCCTTGAATGACAATCACAATACTTATTTTTATACAAATAAGATTCACCTTCTCAAGTTCCTCCAATACAGTTTTTCCAACTTCATCCTTCTGCTCAAAGAGCTGATCCAAAGTGATTCTTGGAACCTGGGCTCGTACAACTGAAAGGAAGTAGCGATTCTTGATGAGGAAACACAATTGGAGGAGTTACATGATATATAGAGGTGGCAACATTTTATCTCTAATGGGCCACATGGTATAAAAATATATATATAATTAACTTGAAAGGAACGGGCCAATCAAGTCAAGGTCACCAAAAGTATATTCTTAAGGAGTAGATTATTGTGTTGGGAAACCCACCTTCTAAGGTGAGTTACCAAAACACACTTTCTAAGCCTTCAAAAAGCTAATAAGCACTTTTTTGGTATGCGTTTAGATAAGCTTATTGTGTTTTGATATCACAATAAGCTAATAAGCACCTAAATAAGCTCATCCAAAAACCCTCCTAATCATCTATTCACAGACTTGGATTATTATTTAAAACTTAGAATCATATTTCATATACCAAGTATTTAAAACTAATTGATATAGAGGTACTGTCAAAGAAGCAAGTCATAAAACGCACCATCAAAAACATAGGCCTGGATTTGTTCCCGAGGGTTCTGCAACTCATAGAATGCGTCATCAGCACTTTGCTTTATCACGCGATACTGAATTGAAGAGATTATTTGAACAAAAACATTGTCCTGCAAAATTAAGAAACACGATAATTTAGTATTTTCTGCACCAAGCCTAAATGTATAGCATCTTGTGGAGTAAGGAGACCATAATCACACATATGGGTGATCAAGGAAGAGGTACTAAATTTGCCACGTAAACTATATATGTTTCAAGGAAGAAAAGTAGCGGTGTATTCATCTATCCGTGAAGCTAGAACTGTTATGATCAAAATCAACTACTACCATAAATTATTCAAACTTTTCTACTGTCAAGCAGAGAATCATTGTTGTAGTGTTAATTTGGTATTTATAGCTAAAGACTTGAAAGACATTAACAGAAATGAATCAGTTATTGCTCAACAGTGTTAACAAACAGAAAACGAACACGTCCTATCATCATCCAAACAAATCATATGAAATCAATAAAAGAACTCATATAAAAAAACTCTGCAAGGCAATGTTTCTAGCTCAAGTAGTAAACATATCAAACTGAATATCAAACAAAGCGGCCTATTCAGGTAAACTACATAGTATTTTTCGGGTTTATTTTCTGATTTATTAGCTTATCTTCCATGGTTGACTCAGGCGAACCAAAAATGGGTATATTTTTTCGTAGGACACCAAATAATCTCATAAGCCCAAATAGAAGCTTAAATGCCTAAGCTTATATTTGGGCTTATGAGCTTATTTGAATCGGCTTATATTTAATAAACCCATTTTTTCTGGCTTATCTGGTTTCGGCTTATAGTTACAAGCCCAATTTTGTTGGCTTATTCTTTTTTAGCTTATTATCCATTTTAAGTCATAATAAGGTCAAAACTCATAAGTCAAAAAACAAGCCAAAGAAACCGGGCTTATGCCGAAACCACATGAGCTCATAAACCCAAACATATGCTTCATCCT
The DNA here is from genome assembly GCA_030686995.1 of Artemisia argyi. Lineage (NCBI taxonomy): Eukaryota > Viridiplantae > Streptophyta > Magnoliopsida > Asterales > Asteraceae > Artemisia > Artemisia argyi. The sequence continues at coordinate 111,421,663 of CM060699.1, forward strand.
CTAACCAACACCCCTCTTATCTTCAAAATCCAACAATATATACATAAAACACCACAATTCATATAATAACAATAAAGACACAACATCCACATAATCCAAGAATGATAATCCAAGAAAAAAAGAAAAAGCAACCTTGGTTTTGGTTTCAATTTTGACTTCAAGAGACTGGATCCTGGTAGAAAGAACACCAGCAAGATACTGACCAGCACATGGGTTAAAGAAATTAAGACCTGGTTGTGCCACTTTCTCAAACCTCCCCCATTTCTCGACGATCCCTACACTTGCTTGATCTATACATCCCGCAAATATACACGACGCGTTACCCATTACAACACAAATATTCAAACAACACGTATTCACTAAATATAGATATATTTATATATGCAAGTCAAGAGAAGATGTATGTATGTATATAAAGGGTGTTTTAGATATTTTTATTTTTATTTTGTTGTCGACGTAGATAAAGAAACCGCCTAGCGAACGGAGAAGTAGTCCTTGTCTATGTCATTACTACCTGCCCCGGGTTTAAGTTTGCATTTATGGTACATTGTGTATGATGGGTTAGTGATAGTGGTCCCTTATCTTTAGTGAAATGATACTTACACCACTTTTTTTATGCATATACGACAATGTTACATTATTAATGCACATGTTACAACATGCTATATGCATAATTGTGGTGTGTGTATCAAAAAAAGTGGTGTAAGTATCACTTCCCTTATCTTTAGGGCTGAGCAATCTCGACCAACTCCTGACAACCGACCGAATCCCAACCAAAACCGATCGTCTTGATACCGAACTGAGCATACTCGGGTCGGTAGTCAGTTTGGGTTTTTAGCATTTTTGGGTTTCGGATCGGGTCGAAACGGGCCAAAAACCGACAAAAGACAAGCAAAGATGACCGAAACCGAGATACTTGAAACCGACTATACCGAACCGACTACTTTCGGGTCGATATTCGGTTTAGGATTTAGTTACCTTTCAGGATCGGGATTAGTCGGGACGGATCGGGTCTAGTCAAGATCCGGCTCGATGCTCAACCCTACTTATCTTAATTAGAGGTGAGCCGAAACCGAGCCAACTAAAACTCAAGCTCGGCTCGTGTAGATTTATATATGTGTTACTAATAATGGTCCCTCGTCCTAGCATGTTAATATATTTTTAGGACTAAATTGCAATAATTGTTCATGTAGGTTGATCAAATTGCAGATTTCGTTCCTAACTTTTCGAAAGTGCTTAAATAGTTTATGTAAGGAACTTTAGGTTATAGTTTTCGTCACTGGGTTGTTTCAATATAGGTATTTTAATCATTTTACCTTGGACATGGTAGAAAATTGCAACTCAAAGTTCTCATTACAAAAAAGTAGTCTAATCTATACACTTTTATTTTAACACTTTTAAGAAGTGTGTAAAATTTTATCAGTTTACTAACACTTAATAATGTGTAAAAATTAAATACATTTAAAAGTGTGAAAAAACTTACGTAGTATAAAACAATAGATCTTGCACACTTATAATTATATAAAAAAGAAATCACACTTTTAAGTGTGGATAAATTTAAAATTCCCAATTTCTTCACACTTGAGGAAGTGAGAAGAATTTGAGTGTTACAAATGGCTTTAACATCTGTAAGGCTACCCACAATAAAGGGGTCAACTGACTCGGTCGTTCAGGTCGCTGAGGGTCGTCCTTGTTGTGGAGGTCTTGGTCGTTGAGGGTTAAGATGAGATGTGGGTTGTATACTCGACCTAGGTTGTGTGCTTGTTTGTATGTGTTTTAATTATTTAAAATGTATTCTTGTGGGGTATTTTTTTGTAATGTAGATCGTCTTACTATGTCTAAAAGGTTGGTTGTAGATCGAAGGAGAGACAAACTGAGGTGGCAGGAAAAATGAGAGCCAATGAGAGTCACTGCTGTGTTTAGCCTAATGGGGCATTTGGTTCATATAAATTAAAATGATGGAATTTTAAATTTTATAAGAATTAAATGTGCTAAAATTTAAAATTCTACTTGTCACATGTTTGGTTCACATAAGTGGGTCAAAGATATTAATGTCATCACAGAGTGGGTCCAAGACATCTGCGATTATGAGGCTTGAAATTTTCATGTCCTTGGAGCTTTAGGTATGGTAAGAGGCCTCAGTACCCAGCGCCAAGGCTGGTGTTTTCGGGAAAAACACGACTGGACGGCGCAAGCTCTACACCGTGGCTTGCGTTTTCACGTCCTGAGCCGTCACGACCAGCCCAAATGGTCCCGGAAAACGCGACGGGACGACGATGTACCGAACCTCGCGTTTTCCTTTTTTTTTTTTTTGGCGTTATCCTGTGTTTTCAGTTTGTAAATCGAGTTACTTGATGATGGTGGGCTGGGTTTTAGTCGAACTCAATCAAATATGGAGGTTGAAGTGAATGGGTTTCTTGAATTTGGATGAGAGAGATACAGTAAAGAATGATAGGGAAAGTGAAAAAGTGTTGGATGAGAGAGATGTAGTAATGTTTAACTAGAGGTGCCCACAGATTCTACTTTCCATACTATTTGTACAACTTTTTTTTTTTTTTTTTCAATTTACAAATTTTTTATCATTAACAAGTTTTGCAATGTAAATTTTTTGAAAATGAAACTAAAACTACACAGTTACTTTACGGTTAATATCATGAAATTGTATTTCTTTTAAGTATTGTTCTTTTTAACATATCTTTTATTTTTATTTTCTTATACTTTTAATGTATTTTTTTATTAATAAGATTTTAATTTTAGTTAATTGTGTTGTTTATCTAAATAAAATGAAAAAAGAAATATATATATATATATATATATATATATATATATATATATATATATATATATATATATATATATATATATATATGTGTGTGTGTGTGTGTGTGTGTGGGGGGGGGGGGGGGGGGGGTCCAATGATGCACGATGGCACCAAAAACTAGTGTTATAGGAGGGAGGAGGTTTTTGGTGTTGTGGTGAATTCTGGTGTTATGAGAAAAAAGTGCTGATGTGGCGGCACTTTTCACCACGGCACCAACGGGACGGCACGAGGATACCTAGTGCTCTTAGGAGGTTTGCCTCCTCATTTGGGCCACACGGGGTGCCACATCACTTTAACAAACCTCCTCTTAGTGTTAAAGGTGTGGGAGCATGAAAAGAGAAAGAAATAACCTTTCTTGTGCAAGAACCAACGAATATCCACCCTCTTGTGCAGGAAAAACAACAATTTTGAAAGAGCAGGACTCTAGTCCCGAATGTTTGAAAAGAGAAGAAAGCATCTTTTGAGGAGAGATAAAGTATTTTATTGGTAGATGTGGTTAGTTTTGTGTGTATTTGAGGTATTTTTAAGTGATATAAAATAGAAAAAAATTAAGAGAAAAGAGATAAGATGCTGTAATGGTTGATAGAATGTTGAGGGAAAAATTAAAGATAGTGTTTTTTGGTGACGTGGAGCTGATGTGGCGAATGAAAACCCTTCACCACACCCTTCACCATTACAAATATCCACACCCTCTTGCACCGGAAAAGCAACAATTTCGAAAGAGCGGGACTCTAGTCCCGAATGTTTGAAAAGAGAAGAAAGCATTTTTTGAGGAGAGATAAAGTATTTTATTGGTAGATGTGGTTAGTTTTGTGTGTATTTGGGGTATTTTTAAATGATATAAAATAGAAAAAAATTAAGAGTAGTGAGATAAGATGCTGTAATGGTTGATAGAATGTTGAGGGAAAAATTAAAGAGAGTGTTTTTTGGTGACGTGGAGCTGGTGTGACGAATGAAAACCCTTCACCACACCCTTCACAATTACAAACCCCCCTTTCACAATTAACTTCAACTTACTCATTTGGGCCCAATACTTACAACTTTATTTATTTTTATTCAAATTATCAAATAAACTTTCATTAAAAATAAAATTACATTACAACATATTTAAAAAAGTTACGAAACATAAAATAAAGAAACAGGGAAAAAAAACATACGCAACTTAAGAAATACATAAAATTATAAAGAAACTAGTTATTTTGTTGTTGTTCTTGTTGTTGAAATTGTTCCCATTAATGGTGTTGCCAAACATGCTTGTTGAGACATTGTTTAAGCGATGCGTGTTTGCTTTTATCATGTAGATCTTTGGCTTTCCTTCGTTGCACGTCGCATCGCTCAACCCATGACCGTTGTAAATTTATTCGCGGACAAATATATATTTCGCTCATTTCAGATATAGCAAAATTTTGATCTTTCAAAATCATGTTATGCATTATGAAGCACGCGTACATGATTCTCCGTAACTTGCCCATAGTAAATTGGCGCGCCGGTTGGGCAATAATATGCCAACGTGCTTGGAGGACACCAAAAGCTCTTTCGATATTGTTTCGAGCACTTTCTTGGTTCGCTTTAAATACTGCATTCTTGGGGGTATGTGCAACCCTAAATGATTTGACAAAGGATGACAACTCCGGGTAAATTCCGTTAGATAGATAATACCCATGCTTAAATGTACGCCAGTTTACTACAAACGGAATCTCGGGGACGATGTCATCAAGTAGGTCGTCAAATTATTCAAAATGGTAAGATCTTTATTCGCACCTGCCACACCAAAAAATGCATGCCAAATCCACAAATCATATGATGCAACAGTTTCAAGCATTATAGTTGGATACTTTTTATCACCTCTGTTAAATTGCCCATGCCATTCTTTCGGACAATTTTTCCATTCTTAGTGTATACAATCAATGCTTCCCAACATTCCCGGTATCTTATGAACCGCGTTATGTGCGTAGTATAAGTTGTGAGTATCATTCATGTCTGGTTTTCTTAGAAACTCCTTCGAATACAATCGGATTATGCACATAGTAAAATTATTAAGACAATCGCGTGCACAATATTCTCCAATTTGTAAATACTCATATAATGCATCAGGTGATATGTCGTACGCCAATTGCATAGGGCGTACTTGCATGTCATAATCACGCTAAAACTCATTACTCCCGCAACATCAGGTCGGACTCTAAAGAAATCAAAATATTGGGAAGAGGATGACGAGTTTGAATATATGTTTCAATACCTTGTACTATTTCTAAAAATAGTTTACTAATCATACAATAGTGACGCCTAAAATTTTCATCCGTATATCTTGGTTCGTCACCAAAATAGTCGGCCATCAGACGTGCTTCAGCAACTTCCCATTCACGGGGGATGTATCTACGACAGTTTGAACCTTCGGCTTCTTGTTGTTGCAAGGATTGCTCGAGCTCATATTCTTTGCATAATCATTTCCAGCTCGGATACCTCATCAATATCATTTTCACCGGAATACGAGGAATCGCTCATGTTTCTTGATTTGCAAGTGTTTTGAAATAAAAGTTGTGTAGAATTTGATGTAAGTGTTTTGAAAGAAAAGTGTGTAGAATTTGATTAAAATGTGTTAATATTTATAGTGTGTAATATATGTATTTAAAAAAATTTTACAAACGGCTACATTTTAAAACGTTACCAAACGTTTACTGACACAAAAATCAAAAAAGCTACAACTTGGAGCCTTGTCGTGCAGTTGAGGAGCTCCTCTTTAGCGAATGATGAGGAACCACCCCTGTATTGTGGCGAGGCATGGCGAGGAGACCACGCTGGCATGACGAGGGTTGAGGAAATCCACACCAGGCTCTTACCAAAAGTTAACTTTGTCAAAAATTGTGGCTTGAAATTTGTGTCCTTACCGAGTTTAAAATTTCTTAGCTAGCAAAGGATATCTAAATTCCTCACTATATAATGTTTTCAACATTTAAATTGCCTTCAAATATACAACCAAACATGATTAACTAGGAAATCAAATTTCAAATTTCTTCAATTTCCTCAAAATAACCTGAACCAAACACGACCTAAGTGTGAACATTTTTTTTTAATATTTCTTCACATTTAAACGTGTAAACTTTTTGTGATGTATAAAAAATCTATTATTTTATAACTTTTTCTCACATCGATAAATGTAACTAATTTTTATACATTATTAAGTGTTGATAAAAAATAAAATTTCACATATATTAAGTGAAAGTGTAAGATTATACTATTTTTTTTAGTGTCCTCACAAAGACGTTGCCTGTACCTTCTAGCGAGAAACTTACAATCTGACCAAACCAAAAGACTTTTTACAATTTACTTGATTTTTATTCATGGAGACTTTTTATTGACAAATTCAAACAAGGCATAGCCATGGTCAAACCAAACAAATTTATCATTCCATGTAACTTGATCGAAAATAGAAACATATGATTATATTAAAGATTATGTTAAAGTGGTTTAGTAACAATGTTAGTATATGCTAATTATATTCTCTTTTATATAGTTTATATGTCTATACTGCTTGTACACTTATTATCGATTATATGTAGATTGATTATTTGACTTTGTCTAACATTTAGCAAAAGAATGTGTATTTTAATCTTAATCAATGTCATTCCTTTTACAAGTTTTTGTTATTCCACCTTCGATCTCACACGTCTATAAGAGCGTCAGGTGTGGTGGCTCAAGCCGTTTCGCCACCTCACCGCCACCTCAGTTTTTCACATTTCATATTCACACATCAAAATACACCTTCACTAATAACTCAAGCAATTTCACCCCTTTTGGGACAACAAAAGGCTCGACCAAAATTAAAAGTTATTGTGCATGTCTTAAAATGAGCTAATCTATTATATTTAGAGGGGATTATACATAAAACCAACAAGCCCATGATCACATTTACCATATTAGTAACCAAGCTTCCAAGTTCCACACAATATGCACTTGAAATCATGAACGAGTTAAAATCCATCCAATGAACCATCAAAATATTCCAAACTAAGATCCATACACTTAAAATAACCATAGATTTAGAATTTTTTTTTTTTTATTATGTAATGATTCGAAATGAAGAAGGTGGTCCGCTATGTGGCAAAACTGTACACACTTACTCAGCATGTACGCCTGCTTTCCCTTCCATGAGACCATTACGGATTTGATCACCAATATCTCTGATATGACCCGGCCCATGGGGTATGAAGACCGTGGTGTTGTTTGATGAGTTTCCAAGATCTTTGATAGTGTCAAAGTATTGTGTGATCATAATGAGATCCATTACGTCCTTGGAGGAAGCGCCTTCCACTTTATGGGAGAAATTTAAGATATTCTCTCTTAATCCATCTGTTATTGCTTGTCTCTGGCGTGCAACACCAACTCCACCCAAGTACTTGGCTTCAGCTTCCGCTTCGGCTTTCTTGATATGAAGGATCTTATCGGCTTCTCCTTTGTAGACGCTAGCAAGTTGAAGCCGTTGTGCTGCATATTGAAAATGGGTAAAAGATAATGTACTAGAACATAATAAGCCATGGATGATGTTCGGGTTACGTGATAATCAGTTGTAAAAGATGGGTCATAAAAAGATTGTTTAGGATGTGTGCTTATCCTCTTTCAAGTTCTAACACTCACATAATCAAATATCTGAGTGGCAAGTAAGATCTGAGTATTGAAAACCCTAGGAATGATTCCGTCTATAAGAAAGTACAAGCCTATAAATTAAACAGATCGTGTTTATATTGGCAGCAGCAAGACTTACTATTTAATCATCTACTAGGAATGGCAAAATAGGGCTGGTTGAGTGAGATGAATAACGGGTCAAATCGTCAAATAGGGGAAGTTTTGGTAAACATATAAATGGGTCGAGTCAAAACAGATAGTGTTTGTTGACTTTCATAGTTGACGCGTTATATATGTCAAAAAAATTAGACAGTCTTGTACACTTAAATCAGTTAAATGTATTTCAACTGACTTTCAATATGTTTAATCCACTTGAATAATTTGACCCATCTGCCTAAAAAGAAAGCAAGATATAATTAGATAGCACATAGTAAATGAAAGCAACAGATTAAGCAGCATACCTGCATTTATCTCATTCATTGCTTTACGCACGGACGGATCAGGTATAATGTCCACTATTAGTATCTGCTCTATGCTGTACCCATATTCTCCCATCACCTGATAATGAAGCAGCCAAATGATATTTTAAAGTTAAACTATGGTAACCTTGATTAATCATCACATCATTTCATTTTAATACGGTTTGAAACAAGGAAAATATAATATAATCAGCCTTATCTTGCATGATGTCCTTTCATACAAACAAAGAAAATTCACCTTCTCAAGTTCCTCCAATACAGCTTTTGCAACTTCATCCTTCTGCTCAAAGAGCTGATCCAAAGTCAATCTTGGAACCTGTGCTCGCACAACTGACAGAAGAGTATTCATTATTCACGATAAGAATACACAATTCCAATTCGGGTAAGTTTCTTTGTCTAATGGGTCACATTGGTAAATAGTTCAATAAAAAGTAGATTAAGAAAGGCTCAAACAAGTCACAGTAGATCAAATGTGTAATTTTGATGCATAAAAACCTCCTAAACCATTTTATTTAAAACTTTAAAATAAAATTAACTTTCTTAAACATTTGACACTCACTAATTATATATAAAAAAATTCAAACTATGAAGGTTTTAAGTCAACCCCGCCCCTAAAAATTAAAACGGTTTTCACTCATTACCCAACTTGCCACCTCGAACGATAGATTTACTGTCAAAGAAGCAAAATGCTCATGAGTCAAAATACGCACCATCAAAAACATAGGCTTGAATCTGTTCTCGGGGGTTCTGCAGCTCATAAAATGCATCATCGGCATTATGCTTTATCACTTTATACAAGATTGATGAAACTATATGAACAAATACATTGTCCTGCAGAATTAAGAGATGTAACAATTTAATCCTTTTTTTTTTTTTTTTTTTTGCCGAGCATAAACGACGTAGGTTCAAATGGCGTAAGGAGATGCTAATCACACATGTAGGCAGTAATAATAAAAGATAAGAAACCTAATTAATTTAATATAACATGAGTGCAATACAAATAAAGAGAGTTTACTTGTGTGGCCTTTATCCATTCTAATGAAAACGTTAGGACTACCAAACCTTTTTCATACATTATTTATATACGACTTTACAGATGACCTCGAAATTGGAAAGTAGGTAACATATGGCACTAAAACACATCAACTATGTATGTGGAGGAGCACTAGTTTTCTGATCAACAAGAAATAGTGTCATACACCTTGATTGACAAGAATTAAATTGTTTGTCATGACTCATGACCAAAGCTAGTCATCTAAAACTATACATCTTGGGGTACTTTTTCCAATCTGTCGGCCACCACTTGGTCATCAGATTGTGTGTTGGATGACGGGTTATGTTTCATGTGTGAGGTCTCAGGTCATACGTGGTCAGTTGAGTGATGGTCAGTTTTCAACACGTGTCATAATACTTTCTAATGGGTGTTTGCCCTTAGTGTTACTGTGTTTGGTGGGTTTGATAGGTTGGAGTTGTTTCTTAGTATGTCGGGTATAATTCACTGATTTCCGTGTTTGATCCAAGTGTATGTGTCATAGGAATTGGTTCATTGGTGCTGGTCATAGGTTCGGTTCATTAGTGTAATTTGGTCGGTTTTTGGTCGGTTTGTTATGTTCGTGTCTATGTAATTTTAGCATCTTGTTATTATATCTACATAAAATATATTGCCTTTCAAAAAAAATAATCTAAAATTTTATACATGATGCAAAGTCTTCTACTGTCGAGCAGACAAGCTTAGTGAAACGTGCGTATCCTGAAATCAATTAAGAAATGAAGAATACGATTTCAATGGCAACAATTAGTTAGGAATCTATAGAATAAGAAACAAGATTCGCAACTGAATTGTTAGTATGATTGATGAACAACAGATTTGTTATTATCATAAGAGACAGAATTACAGGAAGGAGATATTTGGTTTACAAAGCTTAGCTAAAATGAGTAAATGAAAGTGGAATGCCTTTTATAGGCTAAAGGCAGAGTAACTGGTTGTGTAGCCAAAATGATGTCATTATTGCTCATTCCTGTTAGCAAACCATCATCCAACAAATCACGCAAAAAAAAAAAAAAAAAAAAAAAAAAACTCACTAAGGCTTAAGCATATAGAACACAACACATACCAACCATCTAAAAAAAGCTCTTTCTGAAAATTCAAATACTCCAAGGAGTAAGAGGAGCTCAAATAGTTAATTAAATTTGAATCATACTTAACACTATTATGGCCCCGATTGTATAGATGAACGGTATTACTAGTATTAGGGTCTACATGTATAAAGAGAATACAAAGTCAAATAGAAAACCCTAATAAAAGGCTAAACAAATCTGTAGTCACTAGGCCAAAATTGCACTAAACACTAAAATAATGTCCTATCTAATAATCTAAAATCGCCATCCCATACATGTTCATCACGTTTGAATAATGCAGCCTCAAATATTACAGGAACATGAGAATAAACAAAGATCGTGAAATCACAACATCCTAAATAGTAACAAAAAAAACCTAGGTCTAGCTTATTAGATAACCACATATATCGATAATATAATAATTACCTAGAGCTTTAATTAACATAAATGTGTATATATGATATAAGAAAAGAAAAAGACCTTAGTTTTGGTTTCGATTTTGACAGAAAGAGATTGGATCCTTGTCGAAAGATGACCGGCAAGACACTGACCGGCAAACGGGTTAAAGAAATTGAGGCCAGGGTGTGCCAACTTCTCAAACTTACCCCATTTTTCGACGATCCCTACACTAGCTTGATCGATGCACCCTGCAAATATACAATAACAGTTCCCCATTACCACTTGTTAACAAACACACAATCTCTATGTGTTGATATAAATGAATGTGGAGATATATATGTTATCAAAGGATGAGAGATATTAGGATTTTGTTATTTATGTGAAAAGATACGAACACGTAAACTTTATAAATACGTAACGCCTAGCGAACAAGTCGTTCTGTATGTTATCAAGTAATATATCAGTTTATACTAGACGAGTACCCGTGCATAGCAACGGGATTTTATAGCAACAAATAATTTATTGATAAAAAAAAGTTTATAGGTTATAAACAAAAAATAATAAAAGTTTGAAGATTTGGGGATTAAACATAATGTTTTAAAACCCGGTTCGACCCGGGTGGTTCAACCGGTTGAACCGTTCCTGTCGAAAAATGAGTCAATTTAAACCGGTTCAACTTGTTAGGTTGGTCAAAAACGGGTCAAATTAAACCTGGTCAACCCGCCGGGTTTGAAGCGTCTCAGGTCAACCCGATTTGTGATTTGTATTAATAGTTTCCTTTTGAAATATATGTTTCAATTTTTTTTTTTTTTTTTAGTTTCAACTTTTCACTTTTCAGTTTTTCCTTCGAGTACCCTGTGACGAATAACCGGAGAAATAGATCTCGATGAAGCCTGATTCATCAGTTTGTATCGGTTTCAACGGGTCCTCTCTAGTTCGTTTTTGGATGGTTTTATTGGTTAGCCGAACCGGTGGTGACACCAGTTCCCGGTTGAACCCGTTGGTCCCGTCCAGTTTTAAAAACTATATGTACCATCAACTTGTTAGGTTGTATGAAGCTTTGTGTGTTTTATTAATTTCTATAATGTGTATAATTGCATGTACTTTTTGTTTTAGGTGTTTAAAAATAACATTAATTAGCGTGTTTAATTATTTTATATGGATTATGTTGTAGCTTATTTAAATTGTACATGATGAAAATTTTATTGTACATTTTAATAAGTGATGTTTTAATTGGTTGTATTTAATTTGGTAGATATGATTTTAATTGGTTGTACAATGTGAATAAATCATTATACTTTTGAGTCATGGAGTATTTTAATAAGATTATTAATTACTGTATAATTTAGTTTTAGGAAACTATTATGATTAGTAACTTTCTCTTTCACTTGACCATTTTTCCATTACAAGTAGTTAAGATATACGTAGTCCGATCCATTGTATATGACGAGTTAATTGATAGTAATAGTACCCCCTCTTAAGGATGTTGAAACACGTAGTCCCAAGCACTCGGTGTCTTAACGTGACACCCGAGTGAAACTTTCATATTCTCGAATTAAGGCCTGTGTTAACACACCACACACCCACTTTAAGGCTGCGCTAAAGCTTTAACATCGCGTTAAATTTGAGTTCGAATAAAAAAAAATCATTTCACCCCCTCAACGTTATAAAACAGATAGTTTGACTAAAAAAATAAAAAATCAAAACCATTTTCCCACCACTATAAATACTCAATTAACACACAATTTTTTCACACTTCCACTACTCAATCTAATATATCATATACTTCCATTTGCTTAAAAAAATGTCGGGAGGCAACAACAATGATGATTCTTTCTTGAATCTCATCGGTGGGTGGAATAACCCAAATGCGGGTTCATCTTCAAACCCGAACGAGTGTTCATCATCACCCAACATCTCTTTCCCTAACCCACTCGGCTTGTCGAGCCAAAAACTTTACCTACAACATCAACGATTTCTATATTGAGAACAAAGCCAATAAAACACAATAAACACCAATTTCCATAATCTACAATTCTCACAACATTCACAACAATCACAAACTGAAACAAATGAAGTTCCCGAACACCAAAGCCATTCAAATGTGGTGGTAAACGATTGTCCAAAAAATCCAAAGATCCCGAACCAATCAATGAGGAAGAAGAAAATCCCGACTTCGTCAATACACATTGGCAACGGGTAATAAATGAGTTCAATAGACTCAATTTTCAAAAACGCAATAAGGATATGATACGAGACAAGTAAAAAACGTTGAACCGTGATTGCCAAAAGTTCAACGCTTTTTTTGTCGTTGTAGTTTGTTTTTTTTTTTTTTTTTTTTTTTTTTTTTTTTTTTTTTCTCTCTCACCACGTATTGTAATATGTTTAAGAATAAATGTTATGTTTTTTTTAATAAATGAAGTCTTAGTTTTTTATGGGTTGATTTTGAAAATAGTTGAGTTAAGGTTAAATGATGATAAGATTTTTTTTTTTTTTTTTTTTTTAGGTGAAAAAGTTAAAACTAATATGGCACTGACGTGACAGTGAGTGAAAGTTTCACTTGGGGTTAACACACTTAGGGGCTGTTTATTTTTTTCTCTTAGCTAAGGTTCATGTAGGTCAAGAGCTGTTAATTGATCTGAATGGGGAAGGGGTTATATTTCATCCCTTGTAGACTAAGAAGAAATAAAGGAAAAAATGGGCCTCATTTACCCAAAAAATAAATAAATAAATAATATATTAAATAACTTGATGGGTCTATATCCTTTTCCAATATGGAAAAAGAAACAGCCTTGGCTTAATGCTGTTAGCATTGACGATGCATCAGGTTTGTGTACATTTATAACTTTCTTAGTAAATGTGACGTTTATTTATTTTTATTTTTTTTAATGACAGCTAAGCTAGTTGTGATAGAGATTAGAGACTAGCAATGTGTGGCACAAGAGCTAAATTCTAACACATTTTTGAAAATTCAATTTTTTTTTTTTTTTTTTTTTTTCTGAAAACAACAAGTGTAAGTTGATAGAAATAATGTTCAAAAAAATAAAAGTGGATAAATATATACTAATTTTAACTTTGATTTTGAAAATAATTTCAAACAATTAAGTCAAACAAAGTTGGAGTTGATTTTTTAACCTTTGATATCAAGATTACTCGTATATGCAACGAAAGGTAGAGGAAATACGTACCTTCTTTCTCAAATTATTTATCGTAAAGCTGTTCATAATTGAAGGTAAATTAAAGCTTTTTCCTAAACAATATCTTAAGCTTTCACAAGTCTTTGAAAAATGACTTATGCAAATATCCTCACACAATGATGCTTTTATATTACTGCAAGAATATCCGTGCATAGTGACGATGTATAGCGAAATTTGTAATTTTATGTGACCCTTGATGCAATATTTAATTATTTGTATTCATTGCGACAAAAAAATCTATAAGTTATAAACGAAAAATGACAAAAGTTTAAGGCTTAAAAACTATTTAAACTATTAATAGTGGATGTTGTTATCGGGAAGGGATTCGGTGAGAATAAAACTAAAATAAAAAAATAAAATAAAAAGTATTTGTAACCACTCATTTTAAATAAGAGAGAAAATTTTAAAAGGAAATATATTTATATTTTTAGCATTTGATCCCAACTCTGTTATTATCATTTAGTATATTAGTAATTGAACTTTACTCATTTATTAAGTTCTAAGGAAAAAAGAGTTCATTTTATAGTAAGTTTTAAACGTGATTTGCACACTTTTTATTTTGAGTTGCGTACTCAACAGTACAAGCCAATAAAATAGAAGGTAAATAATAATGAGTAAAGATAAGTATGCTAATAAAAAACATGAATGTGCAAATCAATTCGTTGTCTAGCTAATTTTTTGAATAACTATTCTTGTAAAGAAAAAAGTACTTGAAACATTGAACCCATTGGGTCGCGTGCTGAAGATCCTCTAAACAAAGTTATTACTCAGGCAAACTAGAAAATTTTGTTAGAAATGATGAGGATGAATACAGGGGCGGAGCCAGAAACTTTTGAATGAGGTGGCACACTTTGATAAATTTTAGAAACTTCACTATAAATTGGTACTTAGAGGAGGCAAATTACGAAAAAAGTCAAATATTTTCGAAAATTACACTATAATTTTTTTCGCTAGGGAGGCACCTTTATCTCCGCCCCTAGATGAATACCATTTGTGTGCAAATGGGGATCAATCAGGTCTTGATCAAAATAATACAAATAGGGTTAATTACATGAGGCGCTTTGTTTTCAATACCCAAAATCTGCTACATACCAAGGGACGCATAGTGACCGTCGAATAAAAAAACCATTTTTAAGATTAAAAGACACGGAGGGACCACTTTTGCCAATTCCCCAAACTTACCCCACCAACCTTACACCTGACCTTTCACTTTCCACACATACGCAATCAAAAATTCCAACTTTCTCTCTCTAACCGCCATTAACAAACTGCAACAAAAACTCAAAATCAACCAATTTTAACCATTAAAATCATTAAAAAAAATGCAAAAATTGAAGAATCATCAATTGCGCAAGCAGATCCCCACAAAAAAACCGGTTCAAAATGAACCTACTGAATCTCTAGAACAAGGTATGATGCTTCCGACTAATTATTTAGATGTTTTATTGGTTGTGTTTTTTAGTGTTTACATTTGGTTGAGTTTCTGAGTAAAAAGCTTTGTATACATGGATGCACACCAAGTCTTTGATAAAATATGGGAGTGAAAAGTATTATACGTGTGTATCACCAGTGATATTTGAAGTTGAATTGTATATGTGTATTATCAGTAGTGATATTTGTATTTGACTTAACCGTGCAAATCACATAAAGCACACAGAAAATGATACAATCGACATCTAAAATAATGAATAATTTAGTTTTTACTGTTATAGAATCACTATTAGTGTGTTTTACTAGTTACTTTTCGATAATTTGTGATGTTGTGATAATATGAGATTAAAAGTTAGGTTTAACAGAACAAAAGATATGTTGTGATGCTTCTGTTTGATTTGTGGTAGATTTGTATGTTTAATGGATAGATTGTGCATGTTTCAATAGGTTTTACTGCAGTATTTGAAAACATGATTGTGTGAAAATCAATCTATTATAGTATAGTAGTAATATATCGAAATGATCCGCGTAAAATACGGATCACCCAAGTCGTATCCAAGTGAAGGCGAATGGAATCAAGAATATTGATTCGTGAAATCGTGAATTGAGAAGTGAAAAAGTGAAAAATAGCAATCAAGTAATTCAATTATTCACAATCAAAGATGAAATATGCAAAGAGTACAAGCAATTAATGCACAAAAGTCTAAAACGTAAAAAACGGAAATGTAACCGCGTTATTTAAAACGCAACTTTTATTTAAAAATGATCCTACAAACGTGAAAATATTTTCTAAAAATCTTAAACTGATAAAATGAATTTCCAGAAAAAGAAAAATATTTTTTTGACTTTTCTATTATTTTCTATGAATTTATTTTGATTTTTGTAATTTTAAATGAGTTAAAAATTGAAGAAAATAGAAAAATGAGTTGGAAAAATGAAAATTAAATTCTGAAAATTTTAAAATATTATAAAAGAATTTCTAAAAATATTTTTGTATTTTCACAGCTTTTAGGAATTTTTATGGATTTTTGTTATTTAAAAACTATTTAAAAATGAATAAAATCAAAAAGAAATTAAGAAAAATAGTAAAAGTGCTTGAAAAAATCTGGAAAAATTCTAGAAAATCAAAAATAATAAAAAAAAACTTGAGAAAATTTTTTGAAATGAAAATGAATAGTAAAACTGCTTATTCTTATGAAACTGCTTATCACAAGTGCTTATTTAAGCAAACTGCTAATAAGCACTTGTGAACAAAATGTTATAAAACTGCAAACTCAGTCTTAGAATGATGCAATATGCTCAGTTAAGCAAGATGTTACAAAAGATATCACACCAATCCACAGAAACTCAGTAATATAGCAATAAGCTCAAAATTATAAGCTCAATGATCAAGTAGAATAAGCACAGACTGATACAGAAGCAATATCACCATTTACAATGCTAATTCAACTACTAAAGAACTCAGAGATGCCAATAGATCACACAATCAAGCTCAAAGTTACACAAGCAGGCCTATAATGAGTTCACAAATCCTGTCTCAAACAGGCTACTAAACAGATGCAAAAAGCTGTCCTAATAAGCTCTGAATGAACAGCTAATGGAGGCAAAAACTTAACTGCTATACTGAGATTCAAGAGCAAGCAAATCTACAACCAAAATCTACTGTATACTACTCAGAAATAAGCTAAGATCAGCAGCCTGTTAAGCTTCAAATAGTGGAGCAGTTGACTATTTTTAAGGTTCAATCAATTTGACTTTCACCAATCTCTATCAATCTACACTAATTATATATGTTATTAAAATTTGAATTATCACTAAATTTAACTAACCTAAACTATATTAAAACTACAACTGAAGTTTCATTAACTGATTCTCCTAATTATGACAGTTAATGAGATTTAAATTCCACTTTGACTACTACTGATTTTATATACTGATTTGATGCTTATGCTAGCCTATTTATCACAACTACAATCTAAAACAATTATCTAATCAATCTAATACATCCCAAATCTCAGTCAACTCTAATTATTCAAACACTCCTAACTATGCAATTAACACTATAACTAACTTATATAAATCTAAAATATACCTAATCCACTCATGATGAGGCGAAAAATGAACCACTTTTAGGGGTTCATCTAAGCCCGGAATTGAATTTATTTGATCAAATATTGCCCTAAATCGTTCCTTTTGTGATTTTAGGTACTTTGGGAGTGAAATCTGGAAAAGGAAGCAATTCGAACGTTTTTGGAGCATAAAAGTGAAGAAAACGCCAAAGACTTAATTTTCCAAGCTAGAAACAGTGTGTGACGGCGTCAAGAGGAAGAAGTTGACGGCGTCAAGAGTAAAGATCATGACGACCCAGTACAGAAATGAAGGCGTTACAAAGAAGAGCGTCAAGAGTTAAATGTGTGACGGCCTGGAAAAATGGAATACATGACGGCGTCAGATGTAGATCAAGGCAGTCTGAGGATTATTTTGGCGGTGAGATGACGGCGTCACAAGGTTGTTCTTGACGCCGTCAGCCTCTATTATCTATATATAGTTTTCTAATTTTCATTCATTAAGAGGAACAAGTTTGGAGAAACCCTAAGGCCGAACCATATACGTATTTTACAGCTTTTTCAAGGGTTTTCAGCCCTTGAACCTTTACATGTGTTATTGAGATAAGTATTCTTTTAATTCAATCAATATGTCTATGTGTTGGTTGTCTATATCTTGTGCTTGTCTTGATTCCACCATGCTAGGCTAGATTTATCTTGTGTTTGCTTAGATCTAATGAAACCTAGATGTTGATTATGTGTTGATTACTTGTGTATGGTTGTATTGGATGAATGATTTCAATGTTAGGCTTAAGAAAACTGGCAGATCTCCAAATGGTAACATGATTGAACGTCTTAGGAAACATGAACCGATGTGTACTAGGTTTTATTGGTTGTATTTAATGCATGAGTAAATTCTAATGATCCCATGTTAGGAGCTTCTTAGCCGGCTCGACATAGGAGTGAAGTAGGCACTCATAGGATTGGGGAGTTAAGTACGCCACCCCATGAATGGTATTAAGGAATACAATTCGTCATCCACGCAACTATAACAAGTAATTAACGTGTAAAAGATATCTAGGGAGTAGTTAAATCTAAGTAAACACATTTCTCCACTTATTGCTCACAACCTTAGTTTAATATAGTTTTATTTTCATTTTTAGTATTTTATTTTGATTGCATCTTTAGTATTGGGTTAGTTGACTAGCAACTAATTCCGCCCAAATCCTTCAAACCCGAGATTTTAATTTGCTTTCTAAAAAATATAAAAATACAAAAAAAGAATCATCTCTCATGAGAGGTAAAGCCTGGTGCAATTCCTATGCATCAACTCACTTACTAAATCACAGAACCAACATACAACACAAATCAACAGCTGCAATCAACAATTATCAACAAGAGATAACGGATATGAACAACCTCTGATCCAAATTATGACAGATACACTAAATCACTATGCAGACAACAGAATTAATCCAAACAGATGAGTAAAAACCAAAACAAACTCAGTTACATCACTATTACTACAACTAAGCAAATTAAAACCAATAAAACAGTAAACTCAAATCAAATGCTACTTATCACAGAATATATAGAAACTAAGGGTTGAAAACTAGACTTACAAAGATAAAACCACCTCAGCTAGAACAGAGGTGGATCACTTTGCTTGCCTATCTTTAAGATAGGCAGGTCCTTCCATCTATGACCTTACTTATCCAATTCATACCACAGCAAACCAGGTCCCAAACTCTTTTCAATTCTGATCTAAGATTAATGTTGAATGATGACTCAAACAACTCCACTAAAAGCTATAAAGCTCAAATGGAATGTATAAAAGTAAAATAAGCTCAACTGTAAGCTTTACTAATCAATATGTAAACATATATTTTTTTTTATTTTTTTTATATTTTTCTTATTTTTTATTTATATATATATATATATTTTTTACTGTAAATGAAATAAGGATTGAGTTAAAATAAGAGAAGATAAGCTAAATGCAACTGATTATAAGCTAGATAAAGACAGATTTAAAAAATAATAAGCAATAAGGAAATGATGAATAAGCTGAAAATTTATAAATGTGAACTAAAATTTTATTAAAAACTCAATAGAAAATTACAATAGCTAAACTAAAATACATTCTATTAAAAATTTGACAGTGTTGGACCTTGTAATTGTAAAAGTCTTGTATTATGAAGATAACGATAGACGAAGGACTAAATATGTTAAGTATAAAGTTTATAACCAAAAAGTAGTTATTTCGGTTGGTAGTTAAAGTATTTATTTCTGTAACTTGGTGAAGGGTGGTGTCGTTTGGTTGAAACCATTCGAACAAATATGATCATTGGGTCATACCCTTTCATGTCTATATATATAGCCCTTTACATGTAAACGTTTTAAGATAGTGTCTTTGTACAATGTAACCTACTGTTATGTTGATAATAAAATGAATCATCTTCTTGTCAATCTTGTGCAATATGATCCTGGGAATATCAAGTATTGTGGTACCTATGAAAACTCAATATGGTATCAGAGCCGAAGGTTGTTGCAAGGTTACAAGATGTGATTCAAGCCTTTTGATCAAGAAGATCAAAAACCAAGAAGGAAGACACCAAGGATGTTGGGGAAGATAATGCATGATCAGAACCAACGGAAATGGAAACCAAACGAATTGGTGGAGTTTTGTTGTGATTTCTGGAAACACGACAACAAACAAGAAGAAAAAAACAATATTGTAGGACTTTGTGGGACTGCTGGAATGCGACACAAAGAGAAGAAAAAGAAACTCTTGACGTTGAAAGAAGCGTAGAAGCAAGAGTAGCGCAGAAGAAAAAGACTTTGTGAAACCGGTTGAAAACAAGATACGAAGCAAGATATAAGACGCAGGACTAGCGAGCAAGATATAAGGCGCAGGACTAGAGCGCAAGGTATAAGACGTTGTACTAGCGCGCAAGGAACGTTGTTGTGAAGAAGGAAACGTATACGTAGAACAAAGAAGGAGTACTCAAGAGAAGGAACAAACGAAGGACTGTTTTGTTTCGGTGGAACGACAACAACAACGAAAGAAGAAACAAGCGAAGGACTGCCTTGTTTCGTTGAAACGAATTCAGAAGCGAAGGACTAATTTCTGGTTCGATTTGGTTACCAAGGTGTGGTACCAAAGATTGTGTGTAGAAAGATTCTTAGGAATTTCGAAGGTACTGAAATCAAGAACAACACACAAAAAGGAAAAGAAGAACGTGTAGGGTGGTACAAGATTTTTTGTTTTGTTTGTGTCGAATTATTAACAAACATTTCGACAACAACAATAACAAAAGGAGGCCGAGACTTTGGTTGTGATTCAAGGAAGAACTTGAGACAACAAGGCAAGGTGGAAGTGGAATGTTTTGTTTAGACTCGTTGGCAACAACAACAATTCGACAAGGAGAAGAAAGAAGGAATCATGGTGTTTATTTTGATTCCAATCAAAACAGAAACAAGGCTTTATTGTGACTTATGGTTATAATAAATGCAAACTAAAGTATATGTTTGATATCACTGAAAGTTCAATGCAAGAAGATGCTGTCATGGAGGAACAAGATGAGGAAAGCATAATCACAAGCCACAACAGGTTTCTGGATGATTATTTTAGATCCCTGGATATTGAAGAAGAATGTTCCCTGATCAAAGGCATGGAAGAACTTAAGATGAACGAACAGGATGATCATGATTACTTAGATTGTAACACCCCAACCCGATAAGGGTAGAAGTATTACATTACAGTGACATATCAGAACAAACACAAGCATATGATTCATACATACAAAGAAATTCAGGGTTACAAATGAAAATATGAAACTACAAGGTTACAAAAAAATAAATACTATGTCTAATAAAGTGAAACTTCATCTAATCGTCTCTAGTCCAAAGCATAGTCTTCTAAGTCCAGTCACACTCTCTTCCCATAACCCAGCTTCCTACTAAAACCTGCCGCAGGAAAAGGAAATGCGGCTGAGCTTAAAAAGCCCAGTGAACAGATACATATACAAAGCAATGATAATGAAACAGAACTGAAATATAGTGCATTGGGGAAATAGAATAAGGAATAGATAACAAAGTAGTAGAATAGAAAGAAGAAAGGATAGTCATCTACCACGAGCCCAGAAACATATCATATCATATAAGCCGTCAATACCATAATTCTTCATAATCATATAGAGGGGAGTCCTCTCAGATAATCAGATAATATGAGGGGTGTCCTCATTCTTCAAATGGGTGGAGTAGCGAACTCCCAGAAATTGTGAAAGGCATGTATAGCACACAGTACCAATCACCTCAAAGTCATAGTTAAATCCACTAAGCATACATGTCTAGGATTGCAACCCATACGCCCCTTACTCAAAGTCAATCTCAAAGTCATATACTCAAAGTCATAATGGCCATAATAGTAATCATAAAAAGGGACGGTGTGAGAAATCACTCACCCACACATGAGTCATGCCAGTGGTGCATCACAGACATGCCTATGGTACCTCCATAGGTAGGAGAAACATAAATGGCTCGGGTATCAAACTAAGAGTCAGGTCTCAAAGTCATGCAAAAGGTCATATAGCAAAGGTGTATCTCAGAATCATATCAAAGGTTCATAATAGCAGTTCATAACAAAGGGTTCATATCAGAAATAGTATTCAAGGTCCAATCAGAGTTTATCAGGGCAAGGTTCATATTCAAAAATCAATTCATGGTTCAGTTCAAAAGTCCGTTTCAAAAGTTTCTATTAAAAGTCCAATTTAAATAATCTTTTAAAACAGTTTTCATAAAAATGGTCTTTCAAAATATAGTGTTCATGAAAGTTAAGTAGCCTTTCTTTTAAAAAGAAATTTAGCATCATTTATAAACATCTTTTCAAATCGGTTCTTCTCAAAACATTTCCATGGTATCATTAAGAAGGTTTTCATAGCATAGGTTCATAACGGAGGTCATATCAAGTGGGATGAACAGAGAAGGTTCAAGTAAAGGGGATCATAGCAATGGCATCAATTTGGGAACTAACGGATCAGAATATGAAAGGGATCATGAGAAACCTTTTGAGAAAGGTCAGAATATCTGTACCTTAAACCGCAAGTGCACACATGACAGAAACATAAAGGTCGAAAGCCAAATTCCTTCTTCAGCGAATCTACACGAATTAATGGTCGGCTTGTTATTAATAACTTATTCAATTCAGATTTCTCATTTTAGTCGGCTTTCCAGTTTTAGTAACTTTCCATTTAAAGTGACTTCCCACTTTTAGCAGGTTTCCATAAATAGTAAGTTTCCACTTTTAGAAAGTTTCCATAATTAGAAAGTTGAGTCATTATTAATGGAATCAAAGTATCTTTTAACATATTTACACATTTGGTCCTTAGGGTTTCATAACTTTACCTTTTACACCCTTATATTTCCAAAATTACACTTTAAACCTTTTAGTATTCAAAGTTACACATTAAACCCTTAGCTTATCCATTTTACATAATGATCCCTTATTTTATCATGTTATACGAATATACCTTCAAGTATTCACAATTTACACTTTAAGTCCTTCAAGTTATCAAAGTTACATATTTAACCCTTTAATTTACAATTTCAACTTTTAATTATTAATAATTACATATTAAGCCATTTATTTACCAATTTATCACAAAACCCCTTGAATACTTTTAAATACTCAAAACAGCTCCAAGTTTCTGAAAATTACATTTTTAGTCCCTCTCTTTTAATTATTTTCAAAACAAACCCTAATTAATCATTAAATACATTTTAATCCATTTAAATGCAAAACTTACACTTAGCACCCTTAGGTTATATTTTTGTCGAATAGTATACAGCCCAAATAAGTTCCAGAATTAACCTTGAAGTTTTTAAAGTTTACAAAACTCACCCAAAACTTTTAAATGCAAATCATATAACATAAAATCATGGAATTAGGAACCCTACCCAAATCAAATCCTTTTGTAATCATTACCTTATCATTAAATGTTATTAATAATCATCAAACAAACCCTAATTCATCAAAAATCAGATCGCATGCTTTTCTTCCTTTTCTTTTTATACGTTTTATTCAAAAACACAATTAGCCAAAATAATTCGAAATCAAGGATTCAAGCCATGTTAATTCTTTCCAATAATTTTCTAGGTCATAATAGATTATAATACACGTAAATAAATTATATTCAGAATTATTATGGATCGCATGGTGTCTTTTACGTTTTACACATGTTTTTAGGGTTTAATCCACGAAAACAATATAGAGCATGCATGGATCGAACCAAACATTTTATTTGATGTTTATAAGGTATAAAGGACCTGAGAAAAATACCAAATCAAGAATGGAACGTGTAGAGAGGGCTGTACGAATTATAGCATACGCGTAGAGCCAAAACGATCCAAAAATCACCATGACTTCACCAATGATCTTCCAACCTTGAAACCAATTTTCGTGGGTCTTATATGATGTAAGGAACATCAGAAAAATAAGAAGTCATTTTTATAGAGGTCGTATGTAGCATAACGAATTTACCTTTGTTTTAGGGCTCGACACAAAGAAAGCAATGCCACGATCGTGTAAGGCTTCAAAAATTCGAATGGGATTTTTCTTGGCTTCTTAGGATGATGATAACTCACAGAAAAATGCTTAGGAGTGCTGTGTGAGTCGAATGGGGCTATATGATTTTTGTGTGTGTTTTTCTTTTAATCGGCAATTAGGGTTTTGGGTGAAAAAGGTATGGATTTATTTTAAATGGGGAATGCCGTGTGAGGAGGGGGATAGGACCAGAAATTTCGAGATTTTGGTTAGGAGAAAATCGCTTGATGATTATCTTGTACATTTACCATAATTAGACCCATTTAAATTCAATTTAAATCAAAATAAACCACATATTAAGTCAATCGGCCCTATAGGGGTATTTTGGTAATTTTACTACTTGTATAAATGTTAAATGTAATTGTTAAAATTATTTGGATACATAACTTGTACATTGTTTGAAGTTTGGGATTTATTTGGTACTTTAATAAGCTTTTAATTAAATTTCAAATTGGTAAGGGCAATTTGGTCTTTTCACTTGCTTTTAGATTTTAGGTGTTACATAGATCATGATTACTTGAGTTTGAATGGTACCTTATATGCTATGAAGGTAAATACTTTCCCTAGATTTCTATCTTTTCTGGATTTGATTAAGATAGATAGATTGGTGTATGCAAACTGGGAAGTATTGGGAAGAAAGTTTATAGAATTGTTAGAATGGTTCTACTTGGGATATATGAGACAGGATGTGTTAGGAAAGTTGTCACCCATCATTGGGGTGATAAAAGTGGACATGTTAGGATTATACAAATTTGTTGATGATCTGGGTGGATATATGCATATCACACTCAACAACAAATGGAATTTAGTTGCACAACTCTTAGGCTTGGCATGTGAAGAACAAGAGGCAGTAAAAGAATGTTACAAAGAATACATTGGCATGGTGAAAATCTATTATGAGGATGCACTTAGAGCAAAGCAAGGAAAGGCAGATGTGGAAGATAATGGCAAAGGAATTGTAGACCCACAGCCTGATGCAGATTTGGAAGATGCAATGGATGAATCACCAAGGAAGAAACCTTGTGTATAAACAACGAGATACACAAAAGAAAAAAAAGGCGTTGCTTGCATATCTGAAAAGGTATACCGAGGCAAGGAAACAATCAAGGATTGTTTGGAGACGTTTAGCAATACAAGAACAACAACAAATAACAAAAAGGATGGGCTGATCACTCGTTCATAGGAAATACCGACGGGTACTGAAGAGTTGTTGAAGATACGGTGTATAATTGAAGAAATACAAGGAAGTATTGTGGTACAACGTTGAAAAGGAACAAGCAACAGCACAACAATCATGAAGACAAGAAGAAGGAAAGAAAAGACACGGAGAAGAGTATGAAGACTCGAAGAACAAGACTTAAACAATTAGGGGGGAGAATGTTGGACCTTGTAATTGTAAAAGTCTTGTATTATGAAGATAACGATAGACGAAGGACTAAATATGTTAAGTATAAAGTTTATAACCGAAAAGTAGTTATTTCGGTTGGTAGTTAAAGTAGTTATTTCTGTAACTTGGTGAAGGGTTGTGTCGTTTGGTTGAAACCATTCGAACAGATATGATCATTGGGTCATACCCTTTCATGTCTATATATATAGTCCTTTACATGTAAATGTTTTAAGATAGTGTCTTTGTACAATGTAACCTACTGTTATGTTGATAATAAAATGAATCATCTTCTTGTTAATCTTTTGCAATATGATCCTGGGAATATCAAGTATTGTGGAACCTGTGAAAACTCAATAGACAGCATTTTATTACACTAAAAAATTACATACATTGAGCTAAAATGGGGTCCTATATATAGCTGAGGAGTGAGGAGTTGAGGTGATTATGCCAGGTTGGCGATCCATGACTAATTGTGTTTCTTTCCCTCTATTCATAGTCCTCTGACCATTGTGTGTTTCTTCAAATCAACCACAACCCTTGGATGATTAATTTAGACATGGCCTGACCAATTACATGCTTCCATCTGTCCCAAATGAGCTCACATTCTCTGCTTGTCAGCAGAATCCAATGGAAGGAATGTGAGGTGTTATGCCTAATCCCACTCTGCCAAGTGTCCCTCGTAGCTAATATACCCTCTCTGACATCTTCTGAGCACGTGACCAATGCTTCTAGAATAACCAATGATTGTCTAATCATGGTTTGGTTGAGTGGAGGTGAGTCAATTGCACTGATTGGTAAACTAGGGTTCATGGGTGTTTGGTATTTCTGGGTTTTGGGGGAAATAGGGGAAAAAAGTTCGTTTGTTTATTTATTATTACTTTGACCCTGGTTTATATTTGTTGACCATGTGGTTGGGCTTGGATAATGGATGTTTGGACTTGGGCTTTTGGTTAATTTTTTGGGCTTGGCAATAATGTTGGACTGAGTTTATATCATTTTCAGTTTTGATGATCAAGGACTAGTTGTGTAATTGGTTGAAACTTCAAGGACTGAATATGCCACTTTTGCAAAGTAACTTCCAAGGACTAATTCTGTCAATTCTTGAATATATGAAGGACTGAAGTTGACCTTTGGATCCCAGCTTTGACTTTTTGACCATCTCCCACTCTCGTGCCTGTTTTTCTGATTTTTGCTTGATTATTTGTCTTTTTGTGATAAATTCGTCCCTGCATGTTCACAACATAAAAACACATATTTCTTTGGCAGTTGTTAGCTTATTTAATCAATTTGGGTCAGTATTTGGCCATAAAATGGTATGTGAATTAACACATACCAAAACAATATTGACTGGTAGTGTATCACATGTGATATAACAGTTAAATTATTGTTGATTGGTAGTATATCTATTGTGATAACAAATAGTTATTTGTTTGACATATGATATTGAAAACAAATGAACTATTTGTACACTAACAAAAATTATGAAAATGTTTTGATGTATATTTGAATGAGACATGTGCAAAAAAACAGCCTCGTCAAATAAAAGAATCAACAATAAGTGCAATTGTCGTTGAAGAAAACACAACATCTCCACAAACAAATTGAAGAAGCTCAAACACCTGTGATATCACAAGTTCCTCCATCACCACAATTGATTCAACAAATAGAAGAAAGCTGACACACATGTTATATCACCTGTGATATCACTTGATATCACCTGTGGTATCACAGGTGGTATCACCTGTGATATCAAAGGTTTCCCTGAAAGCATCTGGGAATAAAATGAGGGTGCTTGTTGATGAATCAATGAAGAGGACGATTGTTGAAGAACAAAAGTAAATAGAACAAGTTGATGAAAACAGTTGCGTTGTTATGTTATAACAACTAGTGCTAAAATCTTTTGGTTAGTAATATAAATGCTAATGATAATTTATGTTCTCTATATAAAAATGTGTTATTAACTGAGATACCCAACTAAGAATAATATGAATTATCACAAGAGATAATCAACTTCATATAAAACGTTATGATTTTAATTTTTGTTCTCTACATATATGTGTTATCAATTGTGATACTCAACTAAGAATGTGAAATATCATATTCTTATCACATGTGATAATGAATTTTGTATTTTACCAAGTGTATATGAAAGAATAATAAACATCAATTGTCATATTTTATCGCCAACTCAGCCTCCGGCTTTCGAATTGCCCAAAACTTAAACACTTTTATTTACCTTTACAGTGTAGTATCACAAGTGATACATAAAAGTGAAGCTCATGTAAAACTGCAAGTAATTTAACAACTATTTAAATATTTGAGAAAACAAAACAGAACGCAAATTCCTCAAACACTTATCAAAAGAAATCCTCAAACACTAGTTCAAAATCATCAAACATAGAAAATTATTGTTGACTATATGTACACACGTCCGCTGAAGTAGATGCCTCATTTGCAAGCCTCTCGCTAATTTCATTCTTCTCACAAATAATAATTTATTTTCTTCCTCAACTCAGGTGGAATTAAGTTCATTTTCCAATGCCTCAATATATATAATTGTTCTGGGATACGTATGACTTTACAATTCTTGAGCACACAAAAAATATGTGTCGACATAGAATCCCACAACGAACACAAAGCTGACAAACAAGCTACTAAACTATCTTGTTTGTTATGCAACACCTTCATCAAAACAAACAAAACACATAAAAAAAGATATGAAACAGAATATCACAAGTGATACTACACATATGATGCAGAACAGATTAAAAAAAAACTTTAATATCACAAGTGATACTATACATATGAAACAGAATATCACAAGTGATACTACACATTTGATGCAGAACTGATTTAAAAGAACTTTAATATCACAATACATATGAAACATAATATCACAAGTGATACTGCACATATTGTACTATTGTAGTCAGTTTTTTTCCCAAATTGATTGCTGATATGTTAAGTGATATATATATATATATATATATATATATATATATATATATATATATATATATATATATATATATATATATATATATATATATACTGAAATGGTTAATTCAGCACAAAACGCCATCGTTGATCATATCGTCAAATCTTAGCTAATACAAAAAAGGCTACTCGGTTGACACCTATGGAACAATAAAAGGCGATACTCGATTGATATCTAATCTAATGATCAGTCGATATTCTTAATGTAAGCATACATTAAGAAAAGCTTTCTTGAATGCTTGGAGTAACCATACATAAGATTCAGTAGTTTCGTTCTTAAGTAGACCAGAACCAATATTAACACTTCTCCTGTGAATGTCAATTGTAGTAAAAGGCACAAAAACTATCATGTACGTGGAAAGAGAAATATCTCAGGTGATAATATACACAAAATTTACAAAAACAATAAAATATCACAAGATATATTACAAGTTAAAAATCATACTTGTTTGTTTTGTATGTGGCATAAAAAGAGAGATGTCACTAAACTATTTGTGATTGCAATTTGCAAAAAAAAAAAAAGGCTACATCAAACAAAAGAATCAACAACAACTGCAGTTGTGGTTCAAAAAAGCCCAACATCTTTACAAACAAATTGAAGAAGGCCAAACACCTTTGATATCTCCTGTGATATCATAAGATCCTCTATCACCATAACAGATTTAACAAATAAAAGAAAGCTGACACACCTGTGATATCATCAACTTCAAATATCACTGGTGATACTAAACTTATGCGACATAGCAGATTCAAAACCACAATTAGACACAAAACAACATTAAAATGCAGTTAAAAATATAAATTCAACTAACAACTTAATTAATAAGCAAAATTACAGGAGCAGTGATGAGGCGAAAAATGAACCGTTTTTAGGGGGTCATTTAAACCCGGAATTGAATTTATTTGATCAAATATTGCACTAAATCGTTCCTTTTGTGATTTTAGGTACTTTGGGAGAGAAATCTGGAAAAGGAAGCAATTCGGACGTTTTTGGAGCATAAAAGTGAAGAAAACGCCAAAGTCTTAATTTTCCTTGCTGAGAACAGTAGGTGACGACGTCAAGAAGAAAATCATGACGGCGTCAAGAGTAATTTTCATGACGGCCCAGTACAGAAATGAAGGCGTCACAAGGAAGAGCGTCAAGAGTAAAATACGTGACGGCCTGGAAAAAGTTATAACGTGACGGCGTCAGAAGTAGATCAAGACAATCCGAGAAGTGTTTTGGCGGCGAGATGACAGCGTCACCAATTTGGTCTTGACGCCGTCAGCCTCAATTTCCTATATATAGTTTTCTAATTTTCATTCATAAAAAAGGGAAAGTTTTGGAGAAACCCTAAGGCCGAACTTAGTACGAACTTTACAGGTTTTTCAAGGGTTTTCAGCCCTTGAACCCTTTCATGTGTAATTTAGATAAGTATTCTTTTAATTCAATCAATATGTCTATGTGTTGGTTGTCTATATCTTGTTCTTGTCTTAATTCCATCATGCTAGGCTAGATCTATCTTGTGTTTGCTTATATCTAATGAAACCTAGATGTTAATTATGTGTTGATTACTTGTTTATTGTTGTATTGGATCAATGATTTCGATGTTAGGCTTAAGAAAACTGGCAGATCTCCAAATGATAACATGCTTGAACGTCTTAGGAAACATGAACTGACGTGCACTAGGTTTTATTGGTTGTATTTAATGCATGAGTAAATTCTAATGATCCCATGTTAGGAGCTTCTTAGCCGGCTCGACATAGGAGTGAAGTAGGAACTCATAGGATTGGGGAATTAAGTGCGCCACCCCATGAATGGTATTAAGGAATACAATCCGTCATCCACGCAACTATAACAAGTAATTAACGTGTAAAAGATATCTAGGGAGTAGTGAAATCTAAGTAAACACAATTTCTCCACTTATTGCTCACAATCTTAGTTAATTTAGTTTATTTTCATTTCTAGTATTTTATTTTGATTGCATCTTTAGTATTGGGTTAGTTGACTAGCAACTAATTCCGCCCAAATCCTTAAAACCCGAGATTTTTACTTGCTTTCTAAAAAATTATAAAAATACAAAAATAATCATCCTTCATCTCTAGAACTAGTATTTAGGTTTTCTAATCCTAATGACACTATTCCTAGCTGAACGATCAATCCCCCGGTACTTGTCACTATACTATACTACAACGATCATGTACACTGCCTGGTGGGGGTTGTAAGCTTCTCAAGATTCCTTGAGAGGTAAAGCCTGGTGCGATTCCCACGTATCAAGTTTTTGGCGCCGCAGCCTGGGGAATAGTTATTGTCTAGGTTAGAATCTCTTTTTATTAGGTCTACTTGCAAGATTCCTTTCTAGTAAGATTTTATTTTTATTTTTAGGTTTTCTTTAGTCTATCTTTTTCTTTGTGCCTTTGTTAGTAAATTAAATTCATTGACTATTCCGTTGACCATTATGGAAAACGCGAATCCACCCCTTTCCCCTAGAGAAGTGGCTGTGTTACGTGAACAAATTGAGAGTGAGATTAGGGAACTTAGAGAGCTTAATAGGTTGATTAAGGATGAGCTCGAACATGCATTTAGTGACCTAGCGACCGCCTTGTATTCAAATGAGGACCTAGGGCCTAATGACTTTGTGAATGTTGTTGAGGGACTAGAAGAGGGGGAAATAGATCTGAAGCTTAATGACTACTTTAATCTATACCTCACTAAGGAGGATATTGCATATTATAATAATTTTATTGATAACCCGCGATCTCCTTTCACTATCATCGAACCTAAGATAAAGAGAGGCGATCCTAAGAATGCTAAAATACCATGTATGATTGGGTACAGGCACATTGAAAATGCTTACATTGACTTTAAATCCCCAATCAACATTATGTCCTCAAATGTTTATAATGATATAGTGAAAACAAGACTTGAACCTAGAGGAGATCCCAAATACCCCGGTGGAGTTTGTAACTTTGTTGGGAGAGTCAAAGGTCTACATGTCTTTGTTGGTAATTTCACTTTTGTCACCGAATTTATAATTGTGGAAGATCTTGATAATGTTATTGATTGTCGATTATCCAATGTTGTGTTTGGCAAACCTTTTGTTGAGGAGTCAAAGTTAGAATATGATGAGATAGAAGGGACAATAAGATTTGCAAGTAACACCGATAGTATCACTTATAGGATGCCTAATAGAATGAAAGAATTTCGCTTTATATCCCGATTTGATAAGGATAACGTTGGCGCTTTTGAGGACATCAATGAAGAGGATAAGAAAAAGGGCATGGATTATGTATGGGAAAAGAGGAGTCTTTTTTACAAAGATTGCTTGGCCCTAGGACCAAGGTATAAAGTCGATAAGGAATTTGCCCAAAGGATTATGGGGGCGATTGAGAAAAAGGTGATTGGTTTCTACAAAACATATTTACAATCAGAGAGTGAAACCAATGACGAGGTCACGTAGTAACCCATGACCTTGAGTCTAGCTACAAGACTCGTAAATAAAGAAAAGCGCTTCATGGGAGGCAACCCATGTTTCGTGTGATTTTTATTTTGTTTGTTTGTTTGTTATTTGCTTCCGTATGCATGCTGTGGAAAACTAGAAGGGGGTTGAATAGTTTTAGCGTTTTAAAAGCTTTTTAACTTGTTTAGTTAGCTTTGAAACTTTCCGTTTGATCAAAGATATATGCACAAACACAATATATATAACATGCAAGTAAAGGAAAGAAACGATCAAACCACAACACGAGTATTTATCGTGGTTCAGCTACAAGGACTCTTTTTCCTTGCCCTACGTCCACGCCCCGAGTATCCAACTCGAGAGTTTCTTTCACTAGTCAACAAGCTCCTTTCACCGGCGGAGAAAACCTTACACGTCGCTTATACTTTTACCGACACAAAGCTAAATGTCGAGTTCTTTTACAAGGGCACAACCACTCCCGTTTAGTTCTTTTACTAGGGTACAACAACTCCCAACACTCTTTGTATTTTGAGGACTAAAATACTAACCACTCACTTCAGAATATACACAAACAAATGACGCGTAAACAACACGAGTTTACACAATACTAAGCTACCAAATCTTGCAACGTTGTGTTGGAAACTTGTAACTTTAGACGACCTTGTGAGCTTCTTTGCTACAAAAGGAAACTTCACATTTACGATGTTAAGATGTTAGAAAGAAAGATAAGTGTGTGTGTAAAAATGATCTCAAGAGGTTAGCCAAAAATCAAGTTATGGCTTGGTATTTATAGCACAACAAACTGTGTGCTCGACGGATCAGGCGGAACCCTCAAATGGGTTCCGCCCGTGTACCCTCAGGGTACCGCCGGGTCTACAGTAGGTTTTTGCAATTACTCTTCAAACCAAACAAGGTCTTGTCTCATAACTTCTATCAACCAAACAATGTCACATCACTTAAAGTAAGTCAAACATGATACTTACAAGCAACATGAAAGCAAGTCAAACACATAACTTGCCATAAATACATAATGACAAAACTTGCCATAAATATGATGTGACTATTTCTAATTTAAGAAATAAACTTGTGTTATGTTTTATGAAATGTAAAATGTAGCAAAAGTCTTGTTTATGCAAGTCTTAAAAATTAAGAATATGTTTTGCTTAAAACTAAAGTTTACATTTTGTCGTTAACAAAACTTAGCGAAGATCGTAAAATATAAATAACGTTTTTAGGCGATATTTGTATTAACAATCTCCCCCTTTTTGTTGCTGACAAAACATAAACTTTGTTTTTAAGTAACACACAAAATCTTGGTTTTTAAGACTTAAAAAAAATTATATTAACCTTGTTTTACTTAAGAGATGAAAAGCACATCAAGTATTGAAGGTTTAATATATTTCTCCCCCTTTTTGTCGAAACAAAAAGTAGAGTAGCGAAGCGGAATAATCGCCATGCTCCCCCTTGGTCGATACTCCCCCTAAATGGAGTACCAATATGGGAAACATGGATTTTGAGACCTACAAAAAAATGGTTAGTTGGTGATATATATAGTTAAGCTTGTAGTTACCACACACAATGCAACCACAATGACAACACAACATTGATCAACCAACAATGCACAAAAGTAAGTAGAAAGAAATTTCATTCCAAGTAAAATTTTGACTTATGAAAGTCAAAAGACAAGAAATGCTAACTATTCTTCTACTTAGTAACCAAAAACTAAAAAAAAAATAACCAAGAAAATAAAAAAAATCCTACATTCCTAAGTTGGGGCAAACGGCCTCCAAGGGTTGTTTAGGATTTGTTGGGGTGGGAAAGTGCATCCAAACGTTCAATGACATGTTGGAATGCAAACCGGGTTTCATTTTGGAATTGGTGAAGCAAGGTTTTTATGCTTTCACCCATTTGCTCACAATTTGAGCAAACATGGGGATGGTTGGGTGAAAATGGGTTGGTTTTGGTTTCTTGGTTTAGGGGTTGGTTTGGTTTTGGTTCTTGGGTGGAGGATGAATTCGGTATTGATTCAAGCAAGGTGGTTTGAAATTCCATTGCTTGATGAAGTTGGTTGTCAACCATGCTTTGTATTTCCTCATAAGAAGGAAAGAAAGACTCATAGGTATGGGCTTGAGAAGGAGGTGGAGTTGGGTGATCATGGTGTTCAAAATTTGGTTCTCCATAGAGAGGACCATGGATTTCACGGTAGATTGGGTGAAATAACAACGGTTTGGGTGGTTGGTACACTTGTTGTGGTGGTTGGTTAAGTTCAAGATCTCCATCAAGGTCAAGAATTGACCTTGGTGAGTGAGTTGCAAAAGGTGGTGGTTGATTATGTCTTGGTGGAAGATCATTTAAATCTTGGACATATGGGTGTGGTGATGTTGGAGGAGACCCAAAAAGTTCCATAGGTTCAATTTTTGGTAATGGTGATGGTGATGAAGTCTTTGATGGTTGAGTTGGAGCACTTGGTGGAGTTGGGTCAATAGGTGATTTAGTAGGTGGTGGAGTGTGCTCATTTGGTTGTTTGGGTGATGGAGATGGAGATGCAAGATTCAAAAAGTGTTCATTTTTTATAGGTGATGTGAATTCATCCGAGGATGAGGAGCTAAGGTTGATGGATTGGTTTGACCATAGTGGTTTTACACTTATCCGGGCGGTTCTACGGATGGGTCGTGATGGTTGAGAGGTGTTTGTTGACTTGGTCATGGTTTAAAATGGTTTAAAGTTTCAGAATTTGTGATGAAGAAGGTGTGGTTTGAGAGTGTTTAGGATGGTTTAATTTATAGTGATGAAGATTTGTGGGAAGGAGTGTTTGGATTTGATGTTAGTCCATACAAAAATGGTGGTTCCTAATGATTTGGAAAACTTAATTGTGGGTTGTCATGTCATGGAAGTCAATCCAATGAAAATGGTGAAGTGAGAAGACAAGTTTTTGCACTAAATGCATAGTGGTTGTGGTAGATTTTGGTTGTATAAATCTCAGGGATTTCAAGGATCCCTTAGAAGGGTTCCTTCCTTTATGTTTGAGGGGTCCTTGAGGTTGTTATGGTTAAATTTGAATTTTGGCGGGAATTGGTTTTGGTTAAGTTCATGGAAGAAGGAGTATCCTATTATGCTAAACACATTGCAAGTAATGGGTTTCTACCTAAAAGGATTGGATTTTGTTGTTTCAATGTTGAATTGGCGAAAAAGAAAATAGAAATTCTGCAGTCAACTGGCGGCACCCTGGAAATACACAAGCGGAACCCAAATTAGGGTGCCGTCTGGTCCGTTGGGCCAAACCTGGGTTACCCAGATTTTGCACTGGCGGAACCCAAATTTGGGATCCGCCGGATCCGCCAGGCCTGAAAAACTTCAAAGTCCGCGTTTTTGACCCGCGAAACGATTTTCAAAATTTTCAAAAACTCCTAAAATCAAGGAGATACTTCATTTCTGGTTAGGCAATGCAAAAATTAGACACCTAAACACACATATCATAGGAGTTTGACCTTGAGGTCGAGAATTTCACCATACTTAGTGAAAATTCCATAACCATGAAAATTTGACAACTCGCCAAAAGTTGTCTTCCTGCAACATTGTTAGTTGAAACATGTTTCAAAGTGTATCAAACATTGTACTAACACACAAATACATCACAAATATTGTTTAAACGACCAAATTGTTTCAATAGCACCTTGTGCCAAACACTCCTAACACACCCGCACTCATTGACGGTCCATTTTCTTCTTCATCTTCCCGAGGAATCTCCCGATGTTTTTGAACATCCCCTTTGTTTGCTTGAACTCCTCCGACTCATTTGGAATATCCGGAAGTTGGGAAAGGTATTCTAGAGGTGGGAGCCTAGAGTTTGGCAAATTGTCATCTTCACTCATTGAGGAAGATGAAGATGAGGTAGGAGGATGTGGACGTTTTCCTTGGGCTTTGTAAACTCTCTTATCACTAAGTGGAACAAAGGTGTGTGGAATGAGAGAGTAGTCAAGACGAAGACCATCTGAAGTTGGTGGAATGGGTGAGATGAACCTAAAGAGACGGGTCAAGAGCATTCCATATGGCATAGTCGTTGTGCCATGCACGGGAATGTCGGCCATTCTCTTTGCCATGTAGTAGGCAAGGTTGAAGGGTTGCCTAACGGACAAGGAGTAGAGCATGTAGCAAAGGCAAAGGTTGATATGGTCACGGTTCCCTATTGTGCTAATGACATTTGCTCTAAGGACTTCCTCCCATTTCTTGAATTAGGGTTTGAGTTCGTTCATTTCCATTCCATATGGGTCCTTATCGACCTCATTCCCCGAACGGGTTCTCCTAGTGGTGGTGGTCCTAACAAAGAGGTGGTCACGGAGTATGTCTTTTGAGACAAGGGGTGTGTCATAAGGGTGGATACGGTCTTGAAGGTTGTCAAGAGTTGAGAGGGAGTGCAAGTCGGAATAGAGGCAAGTACCATGGTTTGGAACACCTAAGATTTGAGCAAACTCCTCAAGAGTGAAGGAGTATTGGTGACCGCTAACCCTAAAGTGGATAGACATATGACCATAATCATCCGTTGAGAGGACGCATGATGCATAGAACTCTAGAATGAACCTAGGACAAATAGGCTCGTCGATATTCAAAAGACACTCAAAGTTTATTGTGGCAAAATTGGCGTAAAGGTTTGTGCCTTCTAGGAAAGATGGGTCTATGGTTCTACCCTCATGGACATAGTGTTTTTCTAGGGCTTTGAAAACGTTTACTTATTTGCGGTAAGGCCTTTGGTTTTGTGGTGTTTTGGTAGGTACTTAATGGTGTCCTTGTGGTCGTAGTGGGTTAGAGGAGGCATGATGATTCCTAGAACAACAAAATTTCACATTTTAGTTTACGTAAACCATTATTATAATGTGGAAGTTCTAGTGTGTGCCTATATGAAAACAATGTGGAGGTGCGGTTATCTTGACTCATTTTGATGCTTCAAAATCGTTTTATGCAAGTTTTGTTATAAAACAAAAGATAACCTAAACGCTCCTAGTTCAATGTAGCTTCGTTTGAATGTACCCGAAAATACATATTGGTTATGTATTCCCTTTAGCATTCAAGAGACATTATGCAAGTGATGTTTTAGACATAACGTTTTGATTTTGTATTCTCAATGTGAGACGAAAAAATATTTGTCCTACTTGTGAGAAATTTTTGAATGGATTTGACATGGGGTGTTTTAGCAAACATGTTTATACTAATTAAAGATGCAATTCCTAACTATGGGAAACATGATTAGTTTTATTAATTACCTAATCTCATGCATGAATTTCTTAAGTTAATGCATAACCCCAAGTTTTTGTTTTTGTGCAAGAAATAGAATTCCTAGACTCAGATCAGGATTGTAATCATGTTTAGAGTACTTACAATGATGATTGATTTGCAATGTAAATGAATGGAGGACCAAGAATTCATAGGTGTGGATGAGTGGTGAAGTGAATAGTATCAGCCTTGAAGTGGTGGTATGAGATAATGGGTGTTTGGTTAAATATAAACAAAGAAAATGATTCTGCAGGTCGACGGACACGGCGGATCCCAAATTTGGGTTCCGTCCGTTATGGCTCAGGGTTCTGCCGACCCTGCTGAGAAAAATTGTTATGGATTTGTTTTGATTTTTGTGATTTTTGTCTAATGTCCAGAACTACAATGTAGGTTCCATGAGTCCTAAGCCTAGCCTAAGAAGGTTAAAAGGTTCACGTTTAAGAGGTTTGGTGAGGATGTCGGCTATGTTGTCTTCAGAAGAAACTTTCTCAATTGAGATATTTCCTTTTTGAACGTTGTCACGAAGGAAATGATGACGGATTTCAATATGTTTGGTACGAGCATGTTGAACCGGGTTTTTGCTGAGATCAATGGCACCTTTGTTGTCACAAAGAATTGTGATGTCGTTGAGTTGAATTCCGTAGTCGACAGGAGCTTGCTTCATCCAAAGAGCTTGTTGACATGCTTTTCCGGCCGAAACGTACTCGGCTTCCGTTGTTGAGATAGCAAGAGCCGTTTGCTTCTTTGAGAACCATGAGGTGAGACAATGTCCAACAAAAGTACAAATACCACTTGTGCTTTTTCTATCGACATAGTCACCGGCATGATCCGAGTCGGCATACACTATGGTGTCTATTCCCGTTCCTTTGGGATACCATAAACCTAAATGTGTAGTGCCCTTAATATACCTAAATATCCTTTTAACGGCTTCGAGATGTGTAGTCTTAGGATCTTCTTGAAAGCGAGCACATAGACAAACACTAAACATAATGTCGGGTCTACTAGCCGTTAGGTAAAGTAGACTACCAATCATACCTCTATATTTAGTGCTATCTACGGATTCACTTTCCTCATCCTTGGTGAGTTTAGTTTCCGTAGACATGGGAGTTTTGATAGGTTTCGAATCTTCTAATCCAAATTTCTTAAGCATGTCCTTAATGTATTTAGATTGGTTAAAGAAGATACCATCTTCAAGTTGTTTAATTTGGAGTCCTAGGAAAAAGTTGAGTTCTCCCATCATACTCATTTCAAACTCGTCATGCATGATTTTTGAGAAATCCACACATAATTCTTGACAAGTTGATCCGAATATAATGTCATCAACATAGATTTGGACTATGATAATATGTGAATCTTTCTTCTTAGTGAAGAGAGTATTATCAACTAAGCCCATGGTGTACTTATGGTCAACTAGGAAGGTTTTAAGTCGATCATACCATGCTTTTGGAGCTTGCTTAAGTCCGTAAAGAGCCTTTTTAAGTTTGTAAACATAATTAGGTTTTTCAAAATCGATGAAGCCCGGTGGTTGAGCAACATACACTTCTTCATTAATGACTCCGTTTAGAAATGCACTTTTGACGTCCATTTGAAAGAGTTTAAAATTATGTGCACACGCATAAGCAAGTAAGATTCTAATTGACTCAAGCCTAGCTACCGGAGCATAAGTTTCATCGTAGTCGATGCCTTCTTGTTGATTATATCCTTGTGCTACTAGCCTAGCTTTGTTTCTAGACACAATTCCATTTTCATCCATTTTATTACGAAATACCCATTTCGTTCCAATTATTGTTTGACTCTTTGGTTGAGGAACTAATGTCCATACATCATTCCTAACAAATTGGTTTAATTCTTCTTGCATTGCAATTACCCAAGATTCATCCTTAATGGCTTCATTAATATTTTTTGGTTCAATGGTTGACACGAAACAAAAATAATTACTTTCATTTTGGACTTTTGATCTTAGTATTCTTTCATTAATGTTGCCTATGACGCTATCTAATGGATGACTTTTAGATTCTTTGACATTAACAAGTTCCTTGTTTAATAGTTCATCTTCCTTGTCATTATCTAAGATTTCTTGACTTTCAATTGCTTGGCTTTCAACTAAGTCATCATCTACCAAAGGTGATGTCTTAGAGGGAGGTGGACTTTCGTCAAATGTTACGTTTAACGATTCCTCGACTCTTAAGGTATCTTTGTTTAAAACAATGTAAGCTTTACTACTTTGTGAATATCCAAGAAATACACCTTCATAAGACTTTGGGTCAAATTTGGTGAGATAATCCTTGGTGTTAAGAATGAAACATTTACTACCAAACACTCTAAAGTATCCTAATGTAGGCTTTTTACCTTTGTAAAGTTCATAAGGAGTTTTATTCAAAAATGGTCTAATTAGGACTCGATTTAGAATGTACGTTGATGTGTCTACGGCATTACACCAAAACTTTTGTGGAATATTTTGTTCATTAAGCATTGTTCTACTCATCTCTTGTAATGTCCGATTTTTACGTTCTACTACACCATTAGATTGAGGAGTACGTGGAGCCGAAAAGTTATGAGTAATTCCATTATTATCACAAAATTTTCCAAATTGAAATTCATTATCAAATTCACGACCGTGATCCGTTCTAATAGACACAATATTAGACCCTACTTGATTTTGAATTTTCTTACTTAGAATCTCAAATTTATCAAAAGCTTCATTTTTACTTTTCAAAAATTTTGTCCAAGTATAACGTGAGTAATCATCTACTATGAGCAAAGTGTAGAAGTTACCTCCATAACTTTGTATAGCGGATGGACCAAATAAATCCATATGTAAAAGTTCTAGACACCTAGATGTAGAAACCAAGTTTTTAGCCTTATGGCTACTATGGACTTGTTTACCGACTTTGCAAGCATCACAAAAGTGTTGGTCATATTTCAACTTGGGTAGGTTTCGAACTAAGTCTTTTGAGGAGAGGTTTTGGATAAGTCTCATGTTAGCATGTCCTAAACGTCTATGCCATAAAGTTGAAGATTCATCTAATGAGGTAAGACAAAGTTTGTCTCTAGATGTAGAATCCAACTTCATGACGTATACGTTGTTCTTAAGGACACCTTTGGCTATGGTTATACCATCTTTAAGTATTTTACTACCGTTCTCACTAAAAAGAACATTATACTTATTACGACAAAGTTAACTAATACTAAGGAGATTAAATCCTAAGTTATCAACATGAGCAACATCATCTATAGAAAGGGAGTCATGAGAGATTGTACCTTTTCCAATGATTTTGCTCCTAGCATTACTACCAAACGTAACATTACCTCCATCACATTTGTGATATGTAGAGAAGAGGCTTTTATTACCCGTCATGTGCCTTGAACAACCGCTATCTTTGATCCATTCATCCGGATCCAAACAAACTTTGAGGCACACCTATTTTATGAAAAACACTCAAACATTTGGTCCCCAATTTCTCATGGGTCCATTTTGGTTAAGCATACCATTAATTTGTCCCAAATATGAAAATAGAGCATAAGGGTTCCATGGCATGTAATTTGTGGTTTGGTAATGTCCAGGAGTGTTTTGGTTCCAAACATGTTGGTAGTTTGGTCGAGCATTGAAGTTGCTCTTTGGAAAGGGGCGTTTGGGAATTGGAGTCTTAGGTCTTGGTTGAGTAGTCTTAGCTCTAAATTCATTTTTACTAAGTCCTATTCCAGTTTTAAAGGCAGGTTTGGTTCCATTTTTATATGTAACTTTAACAAATTTAGAACGATCCGATGTGGATGGAGTTACTGCTGCAGCAGACCTGGCGGAACCCTATTTTGGGTTCCGTCTGGTCCGCGGGCTGCTGTAGCAGTTTTGTTTGTTTCATGTGTGTTCGTTTCTTGTTTCGTTTGACCCTTAATGATTTCTACTTTCCTGAAACCTAGACCTGTTTTATCAAAAGGTGACTTTTGGAGTTTCATAATTTCATCCGCACATGAAATGCTCTTATCGAATTTTTTGAACTTTGTGGTTTGTTTGATTAGATCATTTTGAGTTATTTTAAGTTTCTCAACTTCAAGTTTAAGTTCCTCACATGATTTGCGTGAGGTGTCAATACATTTACTCTTTTCTAATCTCTTAGCTTTTTCTTTTAACTCATAAACTTCATTTTCTAAAAACTCCTTTTTAGTTTTCAAAAATTTATTTTTGTTTATGATTTTTAAGCTTAGCTCACAAAGTTTGTTATATTCATTTTGTAAAGTGTCATCATCAATAGAGGAGTAAGATGAGTCGGAGAGTACCTCATTTGAGTTGTGAGCCATGAGAGCAATATCATCGTTCTTTGGCTCATCATCATCTCCTTCATAGTCACTCCAAGCACCACCCACAAAAGCTTGTTGAGGCTTGCTCTTGGGTGGTTTTGGACATTCTCCTACAAGATGACTTGTGTCTCCACACCTATAACATTTTCGTTCAACTTTTCCTTTTCGATCATCATGATCTTTCCGGAAGGTTTTCTTGTCATCTTTAGGTTGTCTTACAAATTTCCCTCGCCTACGAAAGAACTTTTTGAAGTCTCTCACGGCCATAGCATATTCCTCATCATCACTATCCGAAGTAGATTCTTCATCATCACTTGATTGGACTCTAGCTTTCAAGGCAATGTACTTAACTTTTTCTTTCTTGCCTCTAACTAGTTCTGAATCTTTTTCCATCACCATTTCGTGAACTTTGAGGTTTCCAATTAGCTCATCAAGTGACATGCTTGAAAGATCTTTGGATTCTTCAATTGCCGTCACTTTTGCTCTCCACTTCGGATGGAGTGCTCTAAGAAATTTCCTGACAAAGTTCTTACTACAAAAAGATTCATCAAGTGTTTTAAGTGAAGTAATAATAGTGTTAAACCTAGCAAAAGCATTATCAATAATCTCATCTTCGGAAATAACAAATTGTTCATATTGTTGAACAAGAAGATCAATTTTGTTATCTTTAACTTGTGAGTTTCCTTGATGAGTGACAATTAAAGATTGCCAAATATCTTTGGCGGTTTTACACAAAAAGACTCTTTCATATTCTTTCTTAGGCAAAGCGTTGTAAAGCATCATTTTAGCTTCATTATTTTTACCTATCAATTTCTTTTGATCATCATCTTTAATGTTAGTAACTATATTATCACCATCAACAATTATATACCATAAATCTATATCTTTAGATTTCACGTAAGTTTCAAAACGGTTTTTCCAATATATAAAACCATTTGCTTCAAAGAGTGGTGGTCTTTGCATAGATTGCCCTTCTTTGTAATTTTCAAAATCCATGGATCGTTTCAAGTTTTAAAACACAATATATTTTAAAAGCTTGAGTAACGTAGCTCTTGATGCCAATTGTGGAAAACTAGAAGGGGGGTTGAATAGTTTTAGCATTTTAAAAGCTTTTTAACTTGTTTAGTTAGCTTTGAAACTTTCCGTTTGATCACAAAGATATATGCACAAACACAATATATATAACATGCAAGTAAAGGAAAGAAACGATCAAACCACAACACGAGTATTTATCGTGGTTCAGCTACAAGGACTCTTTTTCCTTGCCCTACGTCCACGCCCCGAGTATCCAACTCGAGAGTTTCTTTCACTAGTCAACAAGCTCCTTTCACCGGCGGAGAAAACCTTACACGTCGCTTATACTTTTACCGATACAAAGCTAAATGTCGAGTTCTTTTACAAGGGCACAACCACTCCCGTTTAGTTCTTTTACTAGGGTACAACAACTCCCAACACTCTTTGTATTTTGAGGACTAAAATACTAACCACTCACTTCAGAATATACACAAATAAATGACGCGTAAACAACACGAGTTTACACAATACTAAGCTACCAAGTCTTGCAACGTTGTGTTGGAAACTTGTAACTTTAGACGACCTTGTGAGCTTCTTTGCTACAAAAGGAAACTTCACATTTATGATGTTAAGATGTTAGAAAGAAAGATAAGTGTGTGTGTAAAAATGATCTCAAGAGGTTAGCCAAAAATCAAGTTATGGCTTGGTATTTATAGCACAACAAACTGTGTGCTCGGCGGATCAGGCGGAACCCTCAAATGGGTTCCGCCCGTGTACCCTCAGGGTACCGCCGGGTCTGCAGTAGGTTTTTGCAATTACTCTTCAAACCAAACAAGGTCTTGTCTCATAACTTCTATCAACCAAACAATGTCACATCACTTAAAGTAAGTCAAACATGATACTTGCAAGCAACATGAAAGCAAGTCAAACACATAACTTGCCATAAATACATAATGACAAAACTTGCCATAAATGTGATGTGACTATTTCTAATTTAAGAAATAAACTTGTGTTATGTTTTATGAAATGTAAAATGTAGCAAAAGTCTTGTTTATGCAAGTCTTAAAAACTAAGAATATGTTTTGCTTAAAACTAAAGTTTACATTTTGTCGTTAACAAAACTTAGCGAAGATCGTAAAATATAAATAACGTTTTTAGGCGATATTTGTAT
This sequence comes from Artemisia argyi, assembly GCA_030686995.1. Classification (NCBI taxonomy): domain Eukaryota; kingdom Viridiplantae; phylum Streptophyta; class Magnoliopsida; order Asterales; family Asteraceae; genus Artemisia; species Artemisia argyi. The sequence goes on from CM060699.1 coordinate 111,464,947, forward strand.
TAACACATGCTTTATTTTTATTGTTGGTAGATCATGTTTCTCAATTAAATAGTGGAAATACTTTACTTTGTTGTTTTGGCCTAGTCTTAACTCCACCTAAAAGTATTTTTGCAAAAAGATAAGTGTAAGGGGAAACCCCAAATATGTTTTCAAGAAACAAACCGATCATGATTCTTCACAATATTAAATGAACATGTATATTCCTATTTGTTAGAGTCAGATGCTTGTATTGAGTCATAATGAAGTTTTGCAGGATTTTCCAGGAAGTGAGACCAAGTTTTTCCAGAAATTTTCCGAAAACTTAACATAAGAATTTCTGCAGATCACTTCTGACGGCGTCACGAGTTAACTCTTGACGGCGTCACGTGTAAAAATCTGGAAATTTTACCGGTTTTGTTTTTCTAACGGAGTCTTATGGTTTTTGTGAATTATTAAGTTTTATAATCTCCAGGAAATCTGCAAACTTCATTCCACAAGCATTATATCTTATTTTGTTTTCTAGGATTTAGTAACTTATGTAGGTTGCCGCCGATTTTATGCGAGGTTGTCTTGTCTATTTTCTCAGGATTCACAGGTTATGTATGACAAGAAGATGATTTATATTCTGGAAGGGAAGCTTTGATTGTTCATTTTCTTGGAGGAAGATTTAATCTGGCCACCTTATTATCCATACCGAGCGAATCAGGGGAGTATTTGATTTCATTATTTTTACTTTTTTTTACTTTTACATTCTTTACTTGAACATTGGGGACAATGTTCATCTTAAGTGTAAGGGGAGGGTAAAAAGATAATACCTTACATATGCACTTTCGCTTGAGTTTGTTTGTTTGATAGTAGATGTGTAATAAAACTATGAGAAATACTTGTTAGTGCAATTTTAGCGCCAAATTTAAAATTTTTTACAACATTTAGGAGTGAAACTTTAGCCATAGCAAGCGTCTCATGGATAGGAGATTGTATGACTAGCACAAAACCGTACTATTCAGAAAAATTTTCCACCCAAATATGTGAGGTTCGCCTTTAGATTTGATAGGAAAAGCATTTACTATTAGTGCTTATGAGTGTACCTGTAGCATTTAGATTCTAGAACTTGCGTTAGTGATGCATCCCGAGACCGCTAGTGAGACTACATTCGTGTAGTAGGATTTACTACATGATAAGAGGCATTAGGATCACCCTTGTGTTAAACCCGTATCATAATTACTTGACCATTTATGTCATATTACTTGGCTAGTTAAGTCAACTAATTTTTCCCACACCTTAGCGTTGTACTCATTTTTAGTACACGAAACCCCTAGTACACCCCTCCGAGCCTGTCTTTTCATTTCTAACTTTAAGCATTTTACTTAAAGGAAGAATTTGTTACACCCCACTTAAATGTACACCCAAATCGCCTTAGCCTTCCGTGTATGCGCTCATCTTTAGTGCATTATTGTTATTTGTTAAACCCTAAGTTAACTATCTAATTGATTACATGGTTGCTAAGTCGAGTCATATCCTTGTACATATTGTTTTGGGACGATTGGGACTCATGGGTAAAGTATTTATTTTATGGAGTAATGGGGAAGAACATCATATATTACCCCCATATGTGCGTTAATCTTAAAAGTACTCAAAGTGTTTTAATTTTCTTAATTCGAGTCATTAGTTTAGTTTATTGTAAAGTATGTAAAGATTCAAATGTAAGGGGAATTTTCATTCCTTATGATGTATTATTTTGGATGGTAGGGTAAGAGTGTCAAAAAAAAAAAAAAAAAAAAAAAAAAAAAAAAAATACAGAAAAAGAAAAAGAGAAAAAACATACGGACTACCATCCCTTTTCATTCTATGTTCATTTTATGTTTTTGTTATTTTTCATTTATTAGCTTAAGTCGAGTCTAGTCTTGGCTTAGCAACGCCACATTGTACATGTAATTAACCAAGGTTGTTAACTCGCCACCAGTAAAAACTTTCTTTATCCAACAAAACCGTGTATTTCATATCCCTACACCTAACGTTACAACCCTTTAAAAGACCTCTTTGATAGTTTATCCTAGGTGCTTACGCCATGTGGTGGAGGTTTGATCCTTTCCCAAGCCTATGGTAATCTATTTTGCTATGACAGGTAGTGAGAGATATCTTCCGTTTTCATATTGTAATTTATACTTTATTACACCCGAGAGATGTGAGTATCTAAACACTATTTGTGAGGTGCTAGTGTATGACCTCCGTGCTTGTCTATTGGTCTTTAGTGGAACGATTATTTGTTGCAATTACTTTTATATTAGTGTTAAATGACCCCTAACTTGTATTTTGAGTAGAATAAAAGCGCATTTGCTTGAGGGGGTCATTTAAGCCCGGAATTGAATTTATTTGATCAAATATTGCCCTAAATCGTTCCTTTTGTGATTTTAGGTACTTTGGGAGAGAAATCTGGAAAAGGAAGCAATTCGGACGTTTTTTGAGCATAAAAGTGAAGAAAACGCCAAAGTCTTAATTTTCCTTGCTGAGAACAGTAGGTGACGGCGTCAAGATGAAAATCCTGACGGCGTCAAAAGTAGTTTTCATGATGGCCCAGTACAGAAATGAAGGCGTCATAAGGAAGAGCGTCAAGAGTAAAATACGTGACGGCCTGGAAAAAGTTATAACGTGACGGCTTCAGAAGTAGATCAAGGCAGTCCTAGAAGTATTTTGGCGGCGAGATGACGGCGTCACCAATTTGGTCTTGACGCCGTCAGCCTCAATTTCCTATATATAGTTTTCTAATTTTCATTCATAAAAAAGGGGAAGTTTTGGAGAAACCCTAAGGCCGAACTTAGTATGAACTTTACAGGTTTTTCAAGGGTTTTCAGCACTTGAACCCTTTCATGTGTAATTTAGATAAGTATTCTTTTAATTCAATCAATATGTTTATGTGTTGGTTGTCTATATCTTGTTCTTGTCTTAATTCCATCATGCTAGGCTAGATCTATCTTGTGTTTGCTTAGATCTAATGAAACCTAGATGTTAATTATGTGTTGATTACTTGTTTATGGTTGTATTGGATGAATGATTTCGATGTTAGGCTTAAGAAAACTGGCAGATCTCCAAATGATAACATGTTTGAACGTCTTAGGAAACATGAACTGACGTGTACTAGGTTTTATTGGTTGTATTTAATGCATGAGTAAATTCTAATGATCCCATGTTAGGAGCTTCTTAGCCGGCTCGACATAGGAGTGAAGTAGGCACTCATAGGATTGGGGAATTAAGTGCGCCACCCCATGAATGGTATTAAGGAATACAATCCGTCATCCACGCAACTATAACAAGTAATTAACGTGTAAAAGATATCTAGGGAGTAGTGAAATCTAAGTAAACACAATTTCTCCACTTATTGCTCACAACCTTAGTTAATTTAGTTTATTTTCATTTCTAGTATTTTATTTTGATTGCATCTTTAGTATTGGGTTAGTTGACTAGCAACTAATTCCGCCCAAATCCTTAAAACCCGAGATTTTTACTTGCTTTCTAAAAAATTATAAAAATACAAAAATAATCATCCTTCATCTCTAGAACTAGTATTTGGGTTTTCTAATCCTAGCGACACTATTCCTAGCTGAACGATCAATCCCCCGGTACTTGTCACTATACTATACTACAACGATCAGGTACACTGCCTGGTGGGGGTTGTAAGCTTCTCAAGATCTCTTGAGATGTAAAGCCTGGTGTGATTCCCACGTATCAAGCAGATAACAAGATTATCAAAACATTTTTTACTCACACATTTCATCGAACACTTGGTGTGCAACTTGATAAGAAGAAATGTTAACAACTTGATTCACATAATTATCAACCGATTCAACAACATTATCAATCGCAACAATATCAATCAAATCTGCTTCTGAAACAAACAGTTATTTCAAATCAAAAGAAGCTATAAAAAATGATGTTAATGATCGAAACAGTGATGGTGATCGGAGTGTTGATGGTAATCAGACCAGGATAAATAATTTTTGGAGGGAAGGAATGAGAGCAGAGGAAAACACACACGAAGTATTGCGGTGGAGTCGCGGTGGTGTTGCGGTGGAGTAACAGTGGTGTCGCGGTGGAGTAACGGTGGTGTTGTGGTGGAGGGAAAACGTAACTGATTTATGGAGGGGAAGTAGTTGAGAGAAAACACACACAAACTGTATGTGAAAAAAATGGGAATGGGAAAAAAATAAAACTTTATATAGTTGGGGGAAAATTAGGTTTAAAAAATTAAATCTTAGATTAATCAAGACCATTAGATCAAAAAGGATGGATGGTGGGGATTTGTCCCTTGGTATGTACCAAAATAAGAGTATGCAATTGAATTTTTCTCTAATTACATATATGCTTTAGGCCCGGTTTTAGCCAGCGGCGGGCTGGGCTGACGCCCAGGGCCCAAAAATTCTATGGGGCACAAATTTTTTTAATGTCCGGTTCCTATAATATACTTATAAGGCCCACCTGTGAAACTCATTAAAAGGCCCAATGCTTAGTTTATTAGTAACCATTAATAACACTGATACTGCCTTTTTATTTATCACATCTCGATCAATGTAACTTTGTTAAGATGGCATTATAAGGTCTTTGTTTGAGGTTTGTTTCGTTCATGGTTCCATGGTTCTTAATTACATATTTGATTTGTATGTTATTTGGTAGCATTATTACTAATTATGTCAAATATGTTTCATATAAAGACTATTTATTGGTATTTGTTACGAGATATAAGAATTTTGCCTCTTAAAAAACAAGAATCTAGATATGGAAAGAGCAAAAAGTAGAATGAAAGTTATCGCAGTTTTAGAGAAAATCGTCTTTAAGGGGCTTTTCTTTTAGGTATGGCATAGGGCCTTTAAAATCCACAAAACGGCCTTGGAGGCCATAAACGTTCTCTCATGGTAGGATTTTCAGTTTAGGTATGTTTCTCCTTAAGATTTCAAAGGTGTATCACATTCTAGGTTGTATATAAATAGGATACGAGACACTTTAAGCCAGTTGTGGCGCTAATCGGTGATGAAACATGATTATCTTATTAAAGTCAAATCTGGACACGCTAGTGCTCATTTGGGCTTTATATGAAATTGAGAAATTGGGTCAATTTTATTCTACTCACGATGTTAGAAGGTCATTAAATTATACATTTATGATATTTGTTAATTTTAAAGACACATAACATATACTAGATGGTAGTGAGTTGTTATTAAATATTTACTTAATCATTATTATATCATGTTTTGACATGGTCATGGTTGAATTCATTCTGCATCCACCATGATAGAAGGCGCCCGATCCCATCTTAGGGGCTGGCAACAAGCTGTAGTTGCCCTTGGTTCTATACAAGTCACTGTGTCACCATCCGATGTTTGTGCGGCGTGTTTAGTTTGAATTTTTGGTGGGTTTCATCTCGGTGTCAAGGTCGTGGTTCATTCTCCATCCGTTTTAATGCATCCTATTAGCTTGATGCACTTAAGCGGCTATGTAGTGTATTAGAATTGGACGGCGAAGGGTCCTCAGATTGTTGGATCTTTACTAGGAGAGTTGATGTAAGGGTCATTTGGATAAGAACAACATTTATGATCGTTGTGATTGTTTAGGCAACATTTAAATTCTTTAGCATCTTGCTAGTTTAGTTTATTTATATAATATTGAGTAAACTCTAAAATACATCCCTATGATTTGCCCGTTTTCACACCATACATCCCTATCATAAAAATTGGGACATCCTTCAGTCAATAAACGTTAAACATTATACATCTTGTGGATGAACGATGCAATTTTTCCATTATCCACTAACGAGATTCTAACCAAAGGTGTGTTTCATCTATTTGCTTGCACAAGGATGTATTTTGCAGTTTACTCTTTTATTATATATTTTTTACTTATATTTATTATTTTATTTGTTTATTTTTTGTGTTTTCTAAAATTTTATATATATATATATATATATATATACATACATACATACATACATATATATATATATATATATATATATATATATATATATATATATATATATATATATATATATATATATATATATATATATTTGTTTTCTATATTTTAATATTTTTTATTATTGCCATTGTTGTTATTATTATTATTACTTTTATTATATATTTTTACTTATTTTATTATTTTACTTATTTTTTTGTGTTTTTTAAAATTTTTATATCATTTGTTTTTTTTTTTAATATTTTTTTTTTCTGTATTTTAATATTTTTTATTATTCCCGTTGTTATTATTATTGTTATTTATTTCCCTAATATTTATCTTTTTAAACTAACTGTTCATCTTCTTAATTCTATACGTGCGTGTGGATGCAGACAAAAACTTACAAACATATAAAACATACATAATCCGGCCACACACATGTGAGAGCGCGCACACACACACTCAAAAAACTTATCTCATGATGGTTTGGTGTGTTTGGATGAGGTTTGGTGTGTGTTTGAGCTGTGGTAGTTTGTTTAGATTAAAAAGATAAAAATAGTTAGTTTAAAAAGATATATACCAGGGGAAGACATAATAATAAGGAGAAATTGCAAATATATCTCTTCAAAGGTGAATAACTGCATATATAACTTTGATATGAGTTTTTGATGCACATGATACTATGGGTTTTATGCATGCAAAAGATATATATGCAATTTTGCATCTTTGGAAGGATATATATGCAAATTCCTATAATAACAATAGCAATAATAAATTAAAAGTAACAAAAAGTATAAATATAAAGATGGACTAAGTTTGTAGATACGCAACATACTTTCTCAAAAGTACCGAAATACGTAACCTACTAAAAATAATCCGTGTATCGCTAACAAACTTTCAAACTTGGCTAAAGATACGTAATGTTGATCGAATTTTTACCTGTTTGACCGGTTTGTAGGTAAACATTTAAAAAAAACATACATTATTGGTCCCTGTGGTTTGCGCCAGTTTTCACCAGTCATCCTTTAACTTTATTTCAGTTATAAAAGTTACAATAATGGTTCTGTCGTTTGGGTTGACTTTCACCTTTAGTCCCTTGACTTTATTTTCAATTTTTCGCCCGTGTTTACACGTTTTGGTCTGTTTTTGCACGTTTTCTTTCGTTTTTCTACTTTTATAAAAAAAAAATCGAATAAAATTTTATAGAAAGTATTTCATAAAAAATAAATCGAATAAAATTTTTTTTCGAATAAATATTTTTTTTAAAAATATTTTTTTTCGAAAATATTTTTTTCAAAAATATATTAGATATTTTTTTGAATATATTTTTTTTATATTCGAAAAAATATTTTTTATTCAAATATTTTTCTAAAAAATTTTCAAAAAAAAAATATTTTTTTTTTCGAAAATATTTTAGAAATTTTTTTTTCGAAAATATTTAAAAAAATATATTTTTTTCGAACATATTTTATTCAAATATTTTTATAAAAAAAATTTCAAAAAAATATTTTTTTTATTCAAATATTTTTCTAAAATTTTTTTATTTTTTTTCTGAAAAAATTTTAGAAAAAAAATATTTTTCTAAAAATTTTCGAAAAAAAATATATTTTCGAAACAAAATATTTTTTCTAAAATATTTCCGAAAAAAAAATATTTTTTAGAAAAAATAGTTTTTTCCAAAAATATTTTAGAAATATATTTTTCGAAAAAATTTTCGAAAAAAAATATTTTTTCTAAAAAATATTTTTTTTTCGTAAATATTTTAGAAAAAATATTTTATTCGAATATTTTAAAAAAAAATATTTATTCAAAAAAAAGTTTTATTCAATTTTTTTTATAAAATATTTTTTATAAAATTTTATTTGATTTTTTTTATGAAAGTAGAAAAAAGAAAGAAAAAGTGCAAAAACGAACCAAAACGTGTAAACACGGGCGAAAAAGTGAAAATAAAGTCAAGGGAATTAAGGTGAAAGTGAACCCAAACGACAAGGACCATTATTGTAACTTTTATAACTGAAATAATGTTAAAGGATGACTGGTGAAAACAGACGCAAACCACAGGGACTAATAATGTATGTTTTTTTAAATGTTTACCTACAAACCCGTCAAACAGGTAAAAATCCGGCCAACATTATGTATCTTTAGCCAAGTTTGAAAGTTTGTTAGCGATACACGGATTATTTTTAGTAGGTTACGTATTTCGGTACTTTTGAAAAAGGGTATTGCGTATCTACAAACTTAGTCATATAAAGATTTAAGGAAATAAAAATTAAAAAAAAAAGTAGTAAATAATAATAATAATAATAATAATAATAATAATAATAATATAATAACAATAGCAATCTGCTAGCTTACAACCTAAACTCCTCCAACATTCTAGTATTGTAACTTCTGGGCCTTCCTTTGATGATGTCTTGTGTGATTTTAATACTAAAATGGATATTGACCTTTTGAGTGATCCAAGTGAGATCGCTGCCTCCAAACTCATGAAAAAATTGGCATATGTATATTTCACGCGTGTTACCCATGTGGCTGAATCAACTTTTGCCCTATCTACTCAACAGATGGCATTATGGAAATCTCAAATGGAGGACTACACTTCGAACTGTCTTATGGTGGTTTCGATATCTGGGTTGGGGCAGACTATGAATGCTCGGACCCACCACTGTGTGTTATTTTATCTGTTAGGTGTTCCCTTATTCTTTGTTCAGATGGCGTGTTTAGCTTGTTCCAGGGTCTTTATGGGGGGATTTTTATGGGGACCATGTTGTATCGTGTGCTGGTATTATTGGTATTAACACCGGCATAACATATGTTGACGTTCGGGGATTTCGGATCGTAAAGAAGTTGATATTGGGCTTAGTGGAGAAAGGGACAACCCCTCACGTCCAGCTAATATTTTGCTCTACTCGTGGGATGGAGGTCTTGATGTATGTGTCGATCTGACAAGGTCATCACCCTTGACGCAAACTGGTATGGTTGTTTTGTGCCGGGTCGTACGGTGATTGAGGCCGCACAACATAAACGCGTCAAGTATGAAGCTAAGTGCGTGAATATTAGATATGGGTTTATCTCTTTCTCATTCTCTTCTTTTGGAGAACTTGGGAAGGAAGCAGTGACCTTACTTAAGTGAATCTGAAGTTCTCTTTGACTCAAGACATTAGAGCACATGCTGCTGTTCATATTTTTAGTAGGATTAATTTTGCTATAGCTAGAGGAGTGGGGGCTCAAATCATACCTTGAGTCCCCAATAATTTTTTGTAAATCCTGTTTGTATAATAATAATAATAATAATAATAATAATAATAAATAAGTAAACAACAAAATACTTCATGTTCGAGCAAATAGACGAAAACACCCCTCTTGTGAAAACCTAGTTAATAGATAATGGAAAATATTTGCATCGTTCGTGTTGATACAAATAATGTTTAAAAACATTATTTCTATTTTTTGACACCTCTAAGTTTTGATGATAACAAAACATAAAAACACGTTATGTAAAAAATTAGGGTAAACAAACAAATTTACAACTTGACAAATGATCAAAGAAGTGAATTTGTATTTCAAACTTCACACTTTTTATGTGACAAAACATTTTTTCAAAAATACATTTTACAAATTATTTTCTGAATTAAAAAGAAATATTTCAATTTGAAAAATAAGTTTAAAATTACCAACAACTAGTTTTCCCCCAAAATCAGCTTCAAACTTCCCCAAATAAAATTTCATCTCTAAAAACCAAAACTAGAGCGTCGTTTGTCTGGCACGGTACCACAGTACCACTAAATTTAGTGGCACCGTGATATATTTAGTGGTACCGTCCACCTCTAACGGGCAAATTTTGTCTACCTATAAATACCAGTCAATTTCACAGTTTTTGGGTATCCTTTTTCACACACAACTTTCTGAATTTAAATCCTCTATCACATATACTTTTCTTTGATCATTTTAGTTAGTTCTTTTATTTAACAGTGATCATTTCATCCAACCAAGTGATCACTTTCATTTCTCTACTAGTGCAAGTGAAGAACACAAAGTATCATGAAGATACAAGGTGTTGTAGTGTTAAAGTAGTGCATTTGTAACATTTGTTACATACTTGTTGTATCTAGGCGTACATCAAGGCGTCCATCTTTTGTTTAGCTTTTGTGTGTGGATCAATTTGATCTTGTTGAGATCTTGAAGATCTCTTGTAGCTTATGTGATAGTATGTTGATAAAGTGGATCAAGAGTAGATCGTGTGGATCTTGTAGATCGTGTGATAAGTGAGGATCATGTAGATCGTGAGTGAGATTGGTACTAGTTAGATTAGTAATTGACATTTATCTTAGTTTCGAAAACAGTGATAAGCGACGTTGTACGTTTTTCTCCGCATGAAAGGAGTTTGTTGACATAGTGTTTAGAACTCTCGAGTTTAGTACTCGGGGAGTGAAGTAGAGCGAAGAAGAGCTTCGTTACCGAACCACTATAAATATCTTTGCCTCGGTTTAATCTCTCCATCACTTACTCATTACTTTTATTGTTTATGCATAATAGTGTAGTTTAGTATTCATATTGTTATTGGTTGATTTCACAAACACTTGAATATAAGTTTTCACAAAGAAGCTTTTATAACTAACGAAAAATCGGTAAAACTATTCAACCCCTTCTAGTTTTTCATAATTCGTTTTCTTGAATTTATAATGTTTTGACGAAAAGATGTATAATTTCTAACATTTTTAAAGTTCACATATGATATATAATATACATTTCTAAAAGTATATTGCTTTTATATTATAATAAACTTAACCCTATCTTGTAAGTGTATATAGTTCCCATTTGGTGCGTTGAGTTCAACGTTAACAAGAAGGTTTAAAACACTAACCATAGGAATGAATAATAATGTGTGATTGGTCGGTGGACTTAATTTATCTCAAATGTAGCTTCACATGGCTAATTAAATAAAAGAGCGCGCTACAAGTTAATTATTTTTTCTTTGAACCAATTACGAACATGAACAATTGGTTTACATCAGCAAACATCATGGCAAATGTAATCACTAATGTACATTAAATAAATACGGAGTAGGAGTTAGTTTGATGATGCCAAATTGTCAACTGGGATATAAATTACATATAAACAATCTTTATCAGTCATTGTCTAAAGGTTTTCTTCTATTCATTTAATCAAGACTTCCAAAAAGTCATGTTTTGTCGTATTTGGTAACTAGTATGTGATTTGGAGTTGTGACATGCAAAAATAAAATAAAAAATCTTATTATGTACGTTTAGAAACTTGCTGTCAAAAAAAAGACCTGATATGAGTCTTGCAAGAATCCATGCATTTACTAGAGTGAAAGATCATCTAATTGGACAATAAAAAGAGTAGGTGCTGAATACTTAGAAACTTCACTAATTTATATCAACACAACTTAATGAGGTAGGATCAAGCGGTATGAAAATCTTTCTGAGATCTGCAAATCCTAATCTATATTTAAATATGTATGATCCTATATACGCAGTTGCAAAATAGTTCAGTTCCTTTTCCTACCAACATAATTTATAATCCTTTAGAGACCTGCAAATCCTAATCTATATTTATGTCATAATGTATAGAGATGGACCCAAAATTTTTGAGAGTACGGTGTTGCACAATTTTTATTAGAAGTACTAAAGTTGCCTTATAAAAAATTTATTAGGCTCAATTGGGGATTGCACGTGCGCCCATAAAAAACATATTTATAAAAAATTTACACTTTCTAACCTAAAATCATGTGTGGCTATCCCACACTTGGCTCTCATGTGTGTTCGTCCATGATAATTACATAAATTTATGACAACAAACATGCGTCTATGTCATGCTTAAACACTCTAGACTCTACGATAGAAAATTCACTGATTAAAGATCGAAGTTTCTTGAAACGAGGAGGAGCTAAATCACGTAAAAAGTAGATACAAAAAGATGATTTCCAAACAATTATAAACATGAAACATTTCTTGGTGGTTGATCAACAACACATAAAAGACCCTATCTTTTCAACCGAGCTATCCAAAAAGGGGTAATCTCCCTGATATTAGTCGGCTCGCAATGTTAAGCCGGAAACCAAGTAAAAAAATAAATAAAAAATAAAATTGTGCACGAACGTTTTCACATGCAACCCAAGGCGCACTGATATGGATTCGTAAGTACATTTATGTGCTTAATCGTAAACTAAATAATTCCCTATATTTATTTGATTTAATCTTATTATCGTGTTGGTAACTAAATATTTCCTACATATATATAAAATCATCAAGGTTGAAATCTCCATCATCGAAGCTGAAAATTTCATCAATTGTCATGTGGCTTTGAAACATATCTCCCTTATTCGAACCACTGATTAGACAGTTTTGAGAATCTTTGTTCTCTTGAGTTGATACTTCGTGATAATCATGCATATGGGATACCACGTAATTTGATCCATGGCTAAAAGGTTGATCACTTGACTTGGCTAAATCTTTTTGAAACTCATCTAGGCTAATCCAGTCAGCAAATATAATTTTCGGTAAAGTGGTGATTTGGGAAGCTGGTGGGACCAATTGGTTCTTGTCAGAAGATGAACTGTTCATGAAGCTGGCTGCATTTGGGCACGATGAAGATGGTTCCGTATTTCTCATGTTTGTGCTTAGGTAATCAGTTTTAGGATTAGTTTGAAGATGTTGCAGTTTTTCTATCCTCTTCTTGAGGTGAGAATTCCAGTAGTTCTTTATCTCGTTATCAGTCCGTCCAGGCAAATGTTGCACTATCTGAGACCACCTGGCAGACGAATATAATTATAAGTTTCAAATATAAGAATGAATAAGCACACTTATAGTTGCATTCAACGAGTAATTAAAACTACTAATAAACCATTCACAAACATACATACGTACGTACAACCTAATTAAGTAGCAGCGGTACTTCCTACTGACTTCCCAGTAGTACTACATTTTCAATTCAACCTTAAAGTGAGATTATATACCAATCATCAGTTACCCATTTTCTTTCATTTTCAACACAAACCAAACCGTAGATATACACATTTATATTTGGTGTTCCTGATCTGAAACATAACAGTCTGCAGGCTTATTTCATAATATAAGAAAGTCCCATGACATACAAATTAAACATCTATATTTGAATAGATAAATGTTTTCTCACAAAAACAAATTTCTAAAAATGTATAGACAACATTAAGTTGAACATGGGTAGACTATATAATTAAAAAAGCTTGCTTGACCTTTCTTTAATTTGCATAAGGTCCACGAGGGTTTACTTATACTACTAGGCGTATTTTTAGTTTTAAATGTTGTTCTTATTCAAGTCCACCATAGTGATGATTGAAAGAATAGAAAAGAATCCGATGGAGATTTTAGTAATACGAAAACAAGGGTATTTACTTGTTTCCTAGCAATCGATGAAGGCTCGAAATGATTTCGTCTTCTTGCAAGGAAAATTCACCTCGCTTCAATCCTGGCCTCAGATAATTAATCCACCTCAATCTGCAACTCTTTCCGTTCCTTTGCAAGCCTGATACGATGGCCATAAATTTTATAAAATACACGAGCAAAAATGAAAGAATGTCGATATATGTCATGCATCAAAACTATGATCAACCATGGTGTTCCAAAATGGAACGTAAGGAAATATCATACTAAAAGACCACAAATATATATATTCTGGCAACGACTAAATGAGGATTTTATTTATGGTACATTGATCTAGCTTGGTTCGATAACTCGTGTGTTCAATCCTTGAATGAAGTTACGTACCTGCATTGATGGGAACGGAAGTCCAGCAACTATGACCGTAGTTCATGACATAATATTTCAGCTTTTGGTCCTCATCTGGTGACCATAGCCCTTTCTTGTGCTTCGGACACGGCTTTTCTGATGCCTTGCACCTCATTTTACAGGTAAATTAACCTTTGTGTAACCTTAAAAGTAAAGAGTATGGACGATTTTGTCGGTGTGATATCTGATTAGTAGGAGTAAGGAATAGGAAATTAAGATATTGATCAGTTAATGTACAAGGGACTGTATGCATGGCAGCTTGGTACTTATAAAGAAAATACTAGGCAATTATTTTATACATCTCAAGTACGTATATATCCAAGGTATTCCAACCACCAAAAGGAACAAAAGTGGATTCATAAAAGATTTAGTTGACTTAATTTATATGAAAAGGGGTCGATGAATGCAGTAACATTTGTGTAGTCCATTTTTATCCAGACAAACATTTTCTAATTTGAGATTATATTTCGAGGTAGGTTGTCATTTTACATAAAATTATGTGAACATATTACCCTGGTTCCATTATGTGTTCTCAAATGAACGTTGCTAAGTTTTTTATATTTTTATCAAACACCCATGAGGTCAATGATAAAAGAAAGCAACCCTAGTCCGAACATAACGAGATTATCTATATCTATACTTACTATTATATAATGCATTTTGGACTATTATATAATTAGAAATTATTAAAATACAGACTTTTACGTGCTTATTATGGAAGGATTTCAAAATTAATTTGTTAGAAAGCATGTTGGTTAGGAAGCAGGTTGTTTGTTCAAAATAAAATTATTTGGCTTAACTATCTCTACTTATAAAACATAAAGACAACTAAATGTGTAATCGAATAACTGAATAACAGAAAATATAGTCACATGTACCCGTTAGTGCATTGCACGGGTACCGTTCTAGTAGTAAAAAAAGAGGGATTAATTTGTCATTGATTAGTTAGCCATACTCAATATAATAAACACTTAGACAAACGAAAGTAGTGCCGGTCTTAGATAATTAACCTAAAATATTCTAAGGTCAATTTTTCGACGGTCAATCCTAGACGTGTTGTTCCCATTTGGTTAGTTATTGATGTGGAAAATAAGTGAATATAAAAGGAGTGAATATAAAAAGACAAAACGTTATTTTGTTGGATGGAAAAAGTGTTTGACATTTAGGTGGAATGTGCATGCTAATAACTCCTTGGATACATGTTTGTTTTTCCGCTAATTTTTATTATTGTGCCATGATTTTTTCTTAAGGTTAAATTTGGAATTAATATTTCAAGTTTAATTAGGAGTCTTGGGAAGAAATATTACTTTCTCTTCAATCTATATTTTCACTATACATGTAGAGCTTTTCGTTTATTAGGGTCTTATCCCTTTAAGGTTTCATCTTCGTCCCTTTGCACGGTTATCATTGGATTAAGGTTTTTATCAAGAGTCGCTCACGCGTCAAGCATCATTTGACATCAGAGCTTGGTAGTATTCTGATAGTGAATAGTACGTGTAGAAGATTCAAAAATCCATATTGTTGATAGGGTATGATTTGAAGAACACATGGATCATGATTTTAACAAAATTATGACCAAATTCAATTATCTACCAAAGATTAGATGTTCTGTTGCTAGGTGGAAGTAACAACCACAAAAATCACGAGGGTGGTAATATGAAAGGTTGGAGAATTCGTCCATACACCCTCTAACCTTCTACACAAATGTGGAAAGTCAAAGAAATCTTGATTTATATCAAAATTTGGTACAAGTTTCATAATACAGAAGAAATGATCCCTCAAGTTCTATTTTTAAGAGTTTGACCACATAAAGCTTTATAAACTAAACATACTCAAATTTTGACTTATAGTATGATTTTTCACTTGTTTTCCGATGGCTAATCAATCATAATGAGTCTTCTAACACATTTTTATTATAGTGAAACTTATAGAAAAGCATTTTAATAATATAAATACGTTTCGGGATGTAACATAACTCTCTTGATATATGTTCCTTGTTTTTATTTGCATCTATATACCTATATGCCAAATTTTATTATTGTGCATTGACTTTTGTTTAAGGTTAAATTTAGATTTTTTTTTTTTTTTTTTTTTTTTTTTTTTAAGTTTAATAAGGAGTCTTGGCAAGAAACATAACGTTCTTATAATCTATCTTTTCCCTTATCCCTATAAACTTGTGAGTTTTAAGAGTTTCTTTTGTCAGGGTTTTATTCTCGATCTTGAGGTTTCATCCTTGTCCTTTTGAATAAAGATACATTTGGATTAAGGTTTTATCAAAATTCGTTTACTCGTCCTGCATCAATCATAGCCATCTGATTCACAAGGTAACCATATATGCTTTTCAAAACTCTAAAACTAACACAAGGAGTGAATACAAATGAACCAACATGCATAATATATTTGGAATGAAGCTTCACGTGGACTATTTATTAATGATAGAGCTAAGAGTTGACTATTGTTACATCTGATCGACTAAATTATATATACGACCAATTGTAAGCATGATTGGTTTATATCAACAAACATCCTGGCAAATTTAATTACAAAGCGCAGATTAAAGAAGATTAAGCGTATAATATATAAAACACTTACTTTAGGTGAATAAACAAAGTACCACATTTAACAATCATTATCAATCATTTTAGCGTACATCGAAGAGAAAAGATCTGCTTGTATAAATTTTAAATTAAGCAAGATTTGCAGAAGGAGTTTAATAAAGGTTGCAGGAGTTTGATGAAGGTTGTTTCTGGACCCATACAACTAGCTAGCTTTGTCATATACTCATACATTCAGTATTTTAATTATGATTAAGTGTTTAACATGATCTGAGCTTGCATATCATTCACCAAAGTGGTGTCTCTGAAATTTAGTTCAAGTTCCCACAAACAATAGTACATTTTCATCCCAGGTCTTTTTCACCGCATAAGGCATAAATAATGTTATTAGCTTTATCATCAGAAGCACAAACAATAATTGGATGCATGTATACCGAGAAAAATGTCGCTGCAAGTAGTTACATAAAGTAAACTAGCTAGCTACTTCCATATATAGAAAATAAATTGTGTTCTCATGCATCACTAGTTAGTCACTCCAAGATATGTAAACAAGCACTGTATTTGCAAGTTGCATTGTAACTTAATTATCGACATTGATATTAAAATTTACATTTCGTAATATCTCAAAACAATTCAATGATATGCCTGATGCTAAGATGGGATCGATCTATGATCTATATGCCATAGCATGTATTCATGGTTTAGTGGAATTAAATTTGAGCTTCTTGTTTTCAAATGAGTTTGAATCACCAAAAAGGTTATTTTATTTATTGATTGTACTTTTCTAATGATTTTACATTGAGGGAGAATAATCTATAAATACTAATTTCACAAAACTAAATATGAAAAGAACAAATAATCGTGGGTTGTAATTGAGCTGTGATTGAGGGACTATTTTTGGAGATGATGTGACTTATAAACACTGATCCCTCAAATTACTCTTTCTCAAATCTGCTAACACTCCCCCTCAAGTGGAGTAGTGGGATTCCCAAAACTCAACTTGTCTAAACACTTGTTGAAAATTCTCCCGTTGACTGCCTTTGTTAAAATATCTGCTAGTTGGTCTTCGGATGAAACAAATGGAAGTTCAATTATGCCTGCCTCTATTTTCTCTTTGATAAAGTGTCTATCCACTTCAACATGTTTTGTTCGATCATGTTGCACAGGGTTCTCTAAAATTTGAATCGCTGCTTTATTATCACACATAAGTTTAATGGTCTTATTAGGGGGAAAACCAATCTCCGTTAGAAGTTTTTTTATCCATAAAATTTCCGCCACACCTCGAGCAATCCCTCGAAATTCAGCTTCTGCACTTGAAAGAGAAACCACCTTTTGTTTCTTGCTTCTCCAAGTGACAAGGTTTCCGCCTACCATAGTGAAGTATCCTGATGTTGATCTCCGGTTATCTTTACTTCCTGCCCAGTCAGCATCTGTATATCCCTGAATCTCCAAATGCTTGTATGTTTTAAACAAGATGCCATGCCCAGCTATACCCTTGAGATACCTCACAATCCTCCATACTGCCTTCATGTGACTTACTTGAGGTTGATGCATAAATTGGCTAACTACTCCCACTGCATATGCTATATCAGGACGAGTATGAGAAAGATATATTAATTTTCCCACCATTCGTTGATACCGTTCTTTATTGGCCAATTTTGCTCCTTCATCTATGTGTAACCGATGATTTACAACTATTGGGGTGTCGGCTGGTTTACAATCAAGCATTCCAGTTTCTGCTAATAAATCAAGAATATATTTTTTTTGAGAAATAAATATTCCCCGTTTGGATCTTAGGACTTCAATTCCAAGAAAATACTTGAGCCTTCCCAAGTCTTTCATTTCAAACTCTGTAAACAGATTCTCCTTTAATCTTGACATTTCCTCATGATCATCCCCTGTAATTATCATATCATCAACATAAATAATTAAACAGGTCACAAGGGTCCCCCTCCTTTTTAAGAACAGGGTGTGGTCAGAGTTGCTTTGTTTGAAACCATATTTTTTCATAGCAATGGTGAACCTCCCAAACCAAGCCCGTGGAGATTGTTTAAGCCCATAGATCGACTTCTTCAATCGACATACCTCTCCTGTTTTGAAATCTCCAGTGAAACCTGGTGGAGCTGCCATATAAACCTCCTCCTTTAATTCTCCGTGCAAGAAAGCATTCTTTACATCAAACTGGTGCAGCGGCCAATCCTTATTAGCCGCAATAGAGAGAAGCACCCTAATTGTATCGATTTTTGCTACTGGAGAGAAGGTTTCCGAGTAATCAATCCCGTAAGTTTGTGTGTACCCTTTGGCCACCAATCGGGCTTTATACCTTTCAATGGTACCATCGGGTTTGTATTTAATAGAAAACACCCAACGACATCCTACTGGTTTCTTTCCTATTGGAAGCTTGCCTTTTTTCCATGTATCATTTTTAATTAGGGCCTTCATCTCTGTCTCCATTGCATCCTTCCACACTTTTGATGCTAAGGCTTCCTCAACAGTGGCTGGAATTTCTTCTGAGTATAATGAGGAATCAAATGCCTTGGCTTCTTTGGATAGGTTTCCTCTGGCAATGTTTGCCATAGGATATTTGGAGGTTCGAGATTTTTTTTCCGGAGAGTACCGTTTAGGAGGAACTCCTCTATTTGCCCTTGGAGGTAACACATAACGATCATTTGTTTCCTGTACTCCTTGCTCATTGTCACTAGTTGTTTGTTCCCCCTGTTGAACTATTGTTTGCTGAACATCATTAGTAGGAGTAAATGAAGAATTATCATTTGGTTCTACTACAGTTTGTTGAACATCATGATTAGGAGTAAATGAAGAATTATCATTTGGTTCAAGTATGGGAGATTCAAGTAGGGAGGATTCACTTACCTCGGGTATCAAGTCAAGAGGACCTTGTTCAGTGGCACTAACCGTTGGTCCGTAGGCTGTGTGGATCTTTGTGACTCATTGTGAGAAGTTTCTTCTGACGAAGGCAACCAAACCAACCAACTTAATGGATCAACATGTTCCTTCTCCCCCTGACCATTATGTTGGGAGTTATAGAAATATTCTGTTTCGAGGAAGTCACAGTCCATTGTAGTATACATATGCCTCGTTTTCGGATTGTAACAACGGTATCCCTTTTGAGTAACTCCATATCCTACAAAGACACACTTTTCTGCACATGGCCCAAGTTTGTCTCGGTTGATTTTGGGTATGTGAACAAAGACAGAACAACCGAATACCTTAGGTTCAAGAGTAAGTGGTGGAGGGAGTTTAGTGAACTTGGCTAGGGTTTCAATTGGGGTTTTAAGCTGGAGTGCTTTGGTTGGGAGGCGATTTATGAGATACGTAGCCGTAGCTAAAGCTTCGGGCCAGAATGATGTAGGAACTTGGGATTCTATTAGCAGGGCACGTGTTATTTCTAACAAGATTCGATTCTTCCGTTCTGACACACCATTCTGTTCAGGGGTGTAGGGACATGAAGTTTGGTGGATTATCCCTTTTGACTTACAAAAAAGTTTCATGGAGTCATTAACAAATTCTCCTCCATTATCAGATCGGAGAATTTGAATGAGGCTATGGAATTGAGTTTCGACCATAGTATGAAATTCCTTGAATTTTTCAAAGACCTCGGATTTATGCTTCAGAAAATACCTCCACGTCATACGAGTACAATCGTCAACAAATATAATGAAATATCGAAAGTTTCCTCCCCCCACAACTTTCGCTGGTCCCCAAACATCAGAGTGTATCAACGAAAAAGGAATATCGACTCTAGTATTATTTGGTAAATAGGTATGTCGATGGCTTTTGACTAAAACACAAGTTTCACAAACTGAATTGTTTTTTGAAGGAAATAACCTTGGAAACAAAAGATGTAAGTAACCAGCGGATGGGTGTCCGAGTCTCCTATGCCATAGCCATGCTTCTCTATGGATACATCCATGAGCTAACATCACAGTCCCCTGATGAGTCACTTCATCCACATAGTACAACCCTTGGTGTTCAGTGCCACGCCCAATGATCACTCTTGTCCTGATATCCTGTAAGATGCAAAAGGTAGGATGCATTATAACTGTACAATTTAACTCTTTCGTGACATGGCTAATGGATAAAAGTTTATGTGACAGGGAAGGTATATAGAGACAATTTGACAGCTTCATCGTTAGTGACACTTCAACCGTTCCTCCCCCTTTAACTTCAATAATTTCTCCACTGGCAGTTTGGATATGATTTTTCATTGGCTTCATCCTTGTTTTTATATCAGATGGATCAAACGTCATAGTATCTGTGGCGCCACAGTCGAATATCCAAGAGCCGTTACGACTGTCACAACCATTTACGACATTTACTTTTCCCATTGTTTCAAACTTATTGTTTTTAAAAAGCCTGACTTCCTGTTGTAAAAGTGGTTTTTCAATATTTTCTTTTGACAGCTCTAAATTTAAAGGGATGCCTTCAAGTAATTTTTGAACTTCAATGGGAAAGTATTCAGGTTTAAATATACTAGAGGGACTCAGATGGTAATAACTAGTGGAAGGGCTTGAGGATAAATCCCCAAACCCGATACCTCCTGTGATGTGTTCTGTGAGGCCTCCAACACCACCACCACTGCAAGACTCAGCCTTGTTGACTGTAATGTTACGTCCACCTATATTCTGACCGTTCATTCCTTCAATCGCATCTCTTAATGATTGCTCGTCTGACATGATTCTTCTATGGTAAAGAGACTGGGATTGAAGGCTGTAAATGATGAGCAGGTTAATCTTGAGATCGATGACACTTCTCTGATACCATGTTTTCAAATGAGTTTGAATCACCAAAAAGGTTATTTTATTTATTGATTGTACTTTTCTGATGATTTTACATTGAGGGAGAATAATCTATAAATACTAATTTCACAAAACTAAATATGGAAAGAACAAATAATCGTGGGCTGTAATTGAGCTGTGATTGAGGGACTATTTTTGGAGATGATGTGACTTATAAACACTGATCCCTCAAATTACTCTTTCTCAAATCTGCTAACACTTCTAATACGAGTCATACATAGACAATATATCTGTTAATAGTCTGCAAATTCTTTTGAACATGTATTTATTTAGTAGACTAGAAAACCCTTTGGAAGCAGGACCGATTAAATCACGTATTAGAGTGAAACAATCTTAATGTCGACGGAAGATAAAAAAGAAATATTAGAAAATATTAACGAAGTTGCAAAATAAAGTCTTTTGTAGAGCTAATAGAAATCGACGAAAATTTCTATTAATTATACTTAAATTATAAACCCAAAATATCTGGAAATTAGAATAATACATATTTAATTCAGAATTTGCAGAATGGATTTTGGGCCTAAAAGATGGTTGATCTCGATGCATAGGCAAAATTGTGTCTCGATGTTGTGATCCAAAATACCAATCGGATTATATTGCGATATTGAAATCGTGTTTGTTTTGACTATAAACCGACACATAAAGACCCTCGTGGAGAATAAGTTAAACTTCTATCTCACTCATGGATACTCCATAGGAATAGGAAAATCTCTTATTTTTGCTAGTTTGAATTACCGACCCAATTGTGGCCGTAGTAATCTGTTGTAACTCCTGTGTTAATTTGATCTTGTTTTGGCCGCTAGCACTTGCTAGTTGGTGCGTAATACTATTGCCACTAAAAATAAATAAATAAATAATAAAAAATAAATAAAAAAGATGGGACGACCAAACTACATCAACAAATATTGAAATGTAACTGAACAAAAGTAAAGATATTCGAATTTTTGAGCATATCTCTAGACCAAACCACATGATTGAAGGTGCTGTTCGTACAACTTAACATTCGCAAAATGTGTAAGCATATATTGGTGAAGCTTTCGTATAAGAATCATGCCCAGTTGAAGAGAAATCCTACACAATTTTTCTAGTTAAATCACATGTGATGAACTGATGACCATCAATGCGTTAATGTAGTTCTTATATCTGGTGTGTTGATTGTTTAATATGCCACTTACATAACGCAAGAATATGTTACAACAAATTTGTTAGAACTCAAAGTAAACAAAGGAATGAAAGATAATTAGGTGCATAAAGATTCAGTTAAATAACAAAATAGCTGCATGCAGTTAGTAATGCAAACTAAAGAAGAAGCATTAAGCTTGGTGACAATGACTCAGTGAGAAAAAAATGTACAATCATTTTGGCGTGGGAGTTTTCTATATATGTTAACTAAAACCAAATTTTATCTTAACTACTCGTATTATTTAAGGATGCATTTACAGAAAATTGATGCTGACCAGTTATTGGTAAACTATGGGTTTTATGGAACCTACTTGGAAATTGGAAAGTCATCAGAAGATAGATGATATCGACTGGATATAAGTAGACGGGATATGCTTTAATTTGAACTTATACTTATTCGAAGGAGCGTGTGCATGAATGGCATATAATATCCAACTCCAATACTGTATTTAATATGGGTGATGATATTTACACGGACACTTTTTATCCATACACAGGACTTTGTTGTGAATAGACAGATGTACCCCTGAACAATATATGCAATTCTTTGTATCACTTTTACTGCTTCCCGTGTCAATCCATGACCAAAGAACCCATTAAAGTTCTCTTTTTACTGTTTTCCTTAATCATCCAGCGTCTTTCACCGCAGACACTCATCCTAGTTTAACCGGCTGCCGCCTTAGGTAGGAGTGAATTTAGCTGATGATTGAAGACTTCCAAATGAAACTGGGGTTAATTCGGTTCACAATTGAGACACTTGCTATGAAAATTCTGAAGTTTACATACCCATAGACTGAACCTCAAAAACGGAGCTAACTTTCTCCGAGTCTTAAATATGTTATTCATTCCAAATACCTTTTTTTTTTTTTTTTTTTCGTGCTTTAGAATAAACGAGCGGGTAAACCCGCACGATGCTGCGGGAGTCTTTTGGAAAATCGTATTTTTACATTTTATGGTATTGGGGGAAGCTTTAATTATCCAAGAACACTGATAATAGCAGGAACCCCACGTTCCAAAGCAAAATGCGCTCTGTGTCATGGTTGTCTCTTGGTTCAAATGGCGTTGACAAAACATTTTTCTGTTCATCAGGTAAGCACCCCAACTTGCAACCTATGTTAAGAATTAGACAATTGACTCAAGTCAAACCCACAATTCCAGAAAATGTATTAGACGCAAACTGGTAACAAAAGGGACGGCCTGTGCCCATTTCAGAATCACGTTCTTGTGCAATGATATTAGGTAAGGTATATACTCTAAAAGGGACGGCCTTTGTAATTTACTCTAAAAGTACTGAAACGAGTAACCACAAAGAGGCAAAATTTACTTCTGTAATGATATTAGGTAAGGTATATACCTGTCAAGTGTCTCTAATTTCTTTCTAATATCGGATCAGCGTGCTTTGGAAGCTAGTCTTGAAGTTGTTTTTCTCTGTCAACCAATTATCTACTTCCGAACATTCATTCAATACCTGGACATTGGTAACAAAATTATAACAAATAAATGAAAAATTATAACTCAACATCTTAATTTTTTTGATCATTTACCTTTTGCTTTTCATTTATATCAGTGTGTTCATACTTAGGATCGTTAGATGGCGCAGCCTGTTTGTCTCAAATGGTATAACTGATCACTTGATCAACAGCGGAACCTCGTTATGCGTGCTCCTTGTAACGTTGTTCAATTGGGTCACCTTGCTGTAATTGTTTTGCCAGGTGTCAGTTTGGTGTCTTATATACGCAAAAAAAACATACTAAGAAGTTTGAAAAACAAACTTTTTTTGAGCCCCTCAAGTTTGGCGATATATACACCTTTACCTGATCATTTCAAGCTCTCTTACTAATTTGTTGTAACTATGGGTTGTTTGGATAGCTTATTACAACCACTAATATACCTTGAGTTGATCATTTGAAGCTCTGTTACTAATTTGTTAAATCATGGGTTTTTTGAAGTATGCAACAACTCTTTCAGCACACATTTCCAAATTCGCGTCGGTTGGTTGATATACACTTGATTTTGGAAAATTTGGCTGTAAGGAGAAAGGTAATTTGAACTCACCAAGTTAGCATATGCGTGCAGCAGTTGTGTGTGATTATTTTCACGCAAGTTATCACACAATTCCTGCAATGGCTCATTATACCTGGCAAAATAATAGAGTATTAGAGGTTCATGTGACATAAAGTATCTGGCATATGATATATATGACAATTTTAAACCACACAAATATAGGACGTTACTTAATTACTTTCAATAATAGAACGCCGAGGTATATTATTCAAATCATTAAGAACAAAAGTGTAGGTGAGATACTCAAAGGAGCTTGATAAACCCAACGATAAAATAAAAGTAGTAAGTGCATTTCAGACCTCCAGCCAAGCTTCTGCCTTTTCTTCTTGCCCTTGCACGAACTGCACCTTTACGCTTAAACTAACACCTACACAAATAATTAAAATGCTACTAAGTTTAATTGAGTGGCAACTTTAGAGTTACTGCTCTCAAAAAGGCCAACTTAATATAGGAGGACTAACCTGCTCGTTCCATGATAGGAACATTTCTCAAAGAACATTTCTCAAAGAAGCAATTTGTTTTTTCTGTCCATCATTCCTCTAGCTACTTGCTCGTTCCAATCTATCTGCGATTATGAACCAATTTGGTTATAAAGATGTGTAATGGTTTCTTATCTATGAGTGGTTACATCCTATCTGTTTTGTCACATATGAGCCAATCCTTACTGTTTTGTATCAATGAATCAAGGCTAAGATGGACTATGGTCTTTACAATAACATTAGGTATGCGTAAGAATCTGAGTATCAATGGCAGTTAAACATACATTATAAGGGTGAATCGGGTAGAAAGTTGAGCCAAATAGTGCACCACTGAAGCAATCCATCAACCCTATTGTTGCTACGACTTCTCCCTGAAATTGATCAAATAAAAAAACATGAGAACGCATACTTCTGAAGATTAATAACTCCTCTACTTATATAAACCAAGCACCACTTGGTTGAGACAACAGTTGTAACTACTTATTTTACTCGCAAATAGTTGCCACAATAAGCATATAAACAGTTCTAATGAACAATTAGATATTAGATTAGGCTGGTAAATTACCGGTTTTATATAATATAAGCAGTTTTTTTTCCGTCATCGTATTTAAGTCCTAATAAGCTCATAAAGTCATAACTTGCTAGGCTGAAATCAATCATTCACACACACTAACATTTTCGCAAAACCACTTAATTTCGCAACCAAAACCAAAATCGCAAAGGTTATACCTAAAAATGATATTGGAACCCATAAAACCGCTTCCAGAGATGTTACCGCAACCTGCTCACTTGTCACCACAGCTTCCAACCCATTCAACATCTTAACAGTGTCATCACCATGAATCATTCGAATAATCTGCACAATATAAGTTTAACCATTAGAACAAACAGTTTTAACAAACACAAAAAAATCACACCTCTTTCTGATTGGCACTTTTTTCTAATGATAATTGAAAAAAAATGATAGTGAAATTCAATTGTCCTCATCAGCATCTTGACCAAGCTACTTCCCCAATAATTACCTATAAAGGAAAACCAGAAGGTGTCAATTTTTTTAACATAAATCCACCATTAGAAACAAATAATTCACAAAAGCTCTTTTATAACAATCAAATCACTTGCCTGCAATTCATTATTCAAACTAAAATCATAAAAAGTCTTATTATAACAACTAAATCTTAAAAAAAAATGTTAATTAATAAAAAGTTACTTGCCCTCTTAGAAACCCACCCGGTATTTGAAAGCCGTTTGATTTTCTGGCAAGCTTGTGGGTTTCGATTTTGATTGCGGTGAGTGTGCGCGTGTGTAAAAAAAATTAATGCGAATTTTGTAAAAAAAAAAAAAAAAAATTGGGTTACCTTTTTTTGTATTTCTGGCTTTATTTTCACATAAGTGATTCCCCATCTCCTTCGTCATCATGGTCTGGTAATCATCCGTCACTGTGGGTTTTTAGACATGCTGGTTTTGTATCATGTTTGTGGAAGGATCTAGATGTGATTTTTTTTTTAATGATATATGAGTAATGATATATGACTATGAGTAATGAATGGATAGATCCCAAAAGAATGGTTGTGGAAGGATCTGGATGTGTGCTTTTTTTTAAATGATGTATGAGTAATGAATGGATAGTTATCCAACAAAAGAAGAGAAAAGTGCGGAAAGTACCAGCATTACAGCTCCGTTACGGGTATCAACAGTGGTGAAAACGGTGTAATTAGATCGTGAACAGTGCTTCGAACAGTTGTCTAACGGAACGGAGTAACAGTTCCCGTTATTTTTAACCCAATAGCATTGTGCAACATATGTACTGTGTGTAAGACTATTTTGTACTCCTTCATTGTGAGCCACAACTTCAACCTTAATAATACTGTAATAACTTTTTGTAACACATTATTTTGAACGGACCACTTTCCCATGTTTAGTATATATATATATATATATAATATAATATATAATACGTAAGTTCTTTATATAAAAAAGAGCAACAATAATTTCTGGGATTATATATAAGTGGCAAACTTTAACTGTTCTGGATTTTTGATTTTATGGGATTACGAGTTCATTCGAACTGAAACACTCTTTTCCTGCTAAACTCGAACCTCGTCACTGATGCACTGCGTGATTTAAGTTCTAGTGATGTTAATTCTTCTCAATATTTTATTAATTTATTTGTTAAAAAAGAGCAACACACAATTACCTTAAATGATGATGTTTCTTGATCTGATTCAACAGACATGAAAATGTGTCTATTGTTCATAGAAATTCAAAAGGACTCTTTAATTTAAGGCTTCCATAAATAACAGAGCATCATCAATCGACATAGAAATACGTTTGAAAAAAAGGGTATAATCAGAATCAGGTGGTGGCAGCGGAAGAGCGCTAGTAAAATTAAAGTGGATAGAATTGTAACATCATTCAAGTGAACCAAGATGTAATTTTCAGTTGCAATGATGGATTTCACGGGGAAAGGTGGAAGTGACGACAATATTAAATTAAAAACAGAACAAGGGCGTAAATGTCTTTTCACTATATTTTGTTGTGTACGAAGTATTTTACTCCGTGTAAATATCAGTCCCCATTTAATATTGATATCAATTTTCTAGCTTTGATATGTAAAGAAGATCAATGCGTAAAAATAGATAGATGATATTTTATTTACATCGACAAATATGTTATGTTTCTAGAAAAACTTTTTGTTTATACAAAAGTTGGGCGTTCCTTGTTTGGGTTTCTTTTCTCGTACAAATCAGATCTTAATGCTTGAGACCTGCACACTAAGAAAGCAAACAAACATCGTTAGGCTTATCGTGAGATTGTCTCCCACGATTATCCTCCGGCGTGAGAGTAAATAATCGGTTTTTAGGGTTGTATAGAAGCGTTAGGGTTTTGTGATCGTACTTTTAATGAGAATTATGATATTCTTTATATAGGCACGAAATCCTTGTAGATTTCGTGTTCCTTACTCTTCGGCGTATCACACCTATCCGGTCCATGGATCTTTATCCCATAAATAAGAGATCCTTATCTAGACCATAGATAATGTATTTGGGTTTGGGCTTTCGTGAGACCAAACCGTTAGCATGGTAGCCCTAAATCATTGTTATGATAGCCCACTCGTGGTGGGCTTGGGCGTTAGTAATGTTCATTAATCGGGCTCGTGACCCGAATATGGACTATACGTCATCATGTCCCCCCAGTCTAGTATGCGCAGGTTTTAACCGCGGATGCTAGACTAGTAATGTCAGCGGTAAGCGTGGCGGGGAAGCTTCTAGTATTTCCTGCCAAAAAGAATATACGGTGTATCTAGTCTTAAAACATCCCACGTATTCCTTGAAGGACGTGAAAATGTGTTGTACCTGTTGGTATTCTAGCCACACGATTAAGGTAGTGGGATCCACGTGGCATTCATCCAAGGCGAGGGGAAACCCTATATAAAGGGTTCCCATTTCCACTGTTTTTATCACAGTAAAAAAAAAATGCCATTTTCTCCCTTTTAAGAGTCATCAATCAAGAAAAATTAGTGTCTGTTAAGGTAATTGCGCGTGCGCTCCTTAGTTAAATCTTGTTTAGAGGATGGTTCGTCAATTAACTGAGTTCGTGTCTGAGATTGACGAGGATGAACTCCGTCAGTTAACCTCCGACTATTTCATTCCCCTCGCGGTGCACCCGGAAGTGCCGGAGGCAGACGCATGTATCGCAGACTTCCCTGAGGGGAAGATAGGGGTATACACGCGCTTTTTCGAGTTTGCGAATCAGTGCGTGCTCATATCCCTATTCTTGAGCGACATGCTCAACTTCTATCGTCTGCATATATCTCAGCTGCACTGTATAGGTGCGGCGAAGATAACAAATTTTGAATTAAAATGTCGTTTACTTGCTATAAACCCTACCATCAATCTCTTCCGCGCGTTTTACCACGCAACGTAGTCAAACGGGTGGGTATCTTTTTCTAAGCGCCCAGGGCGCTATCAGTGTTATACTGAGAAAGTAGACGCCCTTAGGAGTTGGAGGGAAAGGTTTTTCTGGGTAGATGATACGGTGTTCCCTTCGCTCTTTGAGTTTTATACTCAAGGGACGCTGCCAAAGGATGAGCGCCCCGGTCCCGGTACGTATAACGCGGAGGATGCGGAAACCATTAATGCTAACCGCATCCCCATCAACTCCTATCCTGAGGATTTTTTGGTTCATATGGGAATTAGTCGCAACTATTTCCATGGTTTTGACGAGGTGCCAACATTTCTGGATGAAAGCGGCCGGGGTGGGTGTTTTTCCTTTCTTTCCTTCGCATCTGTAGTGTAAGCGCCCTTTTATATTGTGATTTTAATAACTAAATTGTTCTTTGTTGTTTGTTCATGTGTTGCGCAGAGATGGACTTGTTTGGCGTAGTGAAGTTGACAAAGCCCTCGCAAGTGACTATGGGTGTGCGCCCACTGAGGGAAGGTGAGATACCCATTTTGGAAGCTACAGCCGGACATCTTCTGGAGCCCGTGGAAGAGGAATCATCTGATGTTGCTCAGCCCTTACTGAATGCTACTCCTGTGCAAACTGTTCCTGCACAGGGAGTGTCGACTCCTGAGCCTGCGCGCACTGAGTCGTCTGAGGGTGTTGGGATCCTCAAGGTTGATACCGATTTTGAAGAGGAGCACCAGGGTGCCAAGCGCAAGGCCTCTGATGATAGTGGTGAGGGTACTTCTAAGCGCAGGCGCCATGTTATCACTGTGGATGAGTCCACAGATGAGGAGGCGTCACTATCCTTGGCTGCGCATGATACTGCTGAGACCTCCTCTCCTATGTAAGTGACAATGGTTTTGTTATCTGTTTTCTTTCTCTTTATTTGCTATACAATGCCTTGACTCCTTACTGTTTGCACGTAGTAACAAAGCTGCAGGGGGTGATGCAGCGTTCGTTGAGCAGTCGCCACCGAAGGTGAGTCATCCTCAGGTGGAAGAGCCTTCTAAGGCTGGTGAGGAGTTGTCTGTGGAAGGTCTGATAGAAGAGTTGGGTCTGGCAGCTGCGCGCCAGGACGCTCTGGTTGATCAACTAAAGGCTCGGTACGCTGGGGAGGGTAGCAGCAACGCACAAAAAGATGAGGAGATTGCACTGTTGAGGGCAAAGTTGGTGAATGCACAAGCCGAAATAGTGTCAACCACTGCGTACTCCAGGAGGCTTGCGGATGAGAGATTGGCCTTGATGGCTTAAGTGAAGCGCGAGCGTACTGCTGCTGAGCAGTACAGATCTAACTGCGCATGGGGTCTGAAATACTTGCAAGAGAATAGAGGCAAGCACTTCGCCCAGCTTGATGAGTTTCGCAAGTTTGTGGAGACTGCTCTGGAGACACAGGAAAGCAAGCTGCGCAAGTTGAGCATTGAGTATGATGAGAGCTATACCCTCATCAAGTGTCTGCTGTTGCTGAGCGCAGGTAGTTATTTTCTTTTTGATTTCCTTTTTTGCAAGTTGTTTACGCTTAATGCCTTTGAAGTGGTTATCTTCTAACACGTATGTTGTTGCATTGTTAGGTTGTTGATCAATCACGGTCTTCGCTTGGCTGCCATGGGTACGCTGGAGTCTCAAGAGGTCCTTGAGGCTTTTGGAGATGTTGTAAAGTGTGCCTTGGCGCGTGGCAAGTGATAACGCTCAAATTTAACATATTTTTAGTCGCGTTATTGTTTGATTTATGAGTGGAAATTGGTCATATTTATATATATTTATTACTTAATCGTGGAAAAGTGTTTATACATGCAAATATAGCCAAAAGCAGGTAAAAATGATTAAAAGATGAAGAAATGAAGTGGACATGCATTTTTGGAGAGTTTCAAGAGGATCAAGGAAGAAAGAAACGTTGCAAGAACAAAAGGATTTGATAAAGACAAGTTTACTACACGAAATTATCAAGGAAATATCAAGTTCTAATGGACAAAGTCATGCCACGAAGAAAAATATTGCATGCAACGTAAAACGACGAAGAAAAGACATGAAAACATGTTTAGACGAAATCCAACCGATCGGTTGCAACCCGCAACCGGATCGGCTGGAAAAGTGCCAGAATGACCATCCGATCGGATGGCGAGAAACCGATCGGTTGGTGATGACTGAAGTTACAAGTTTTACATTAATTGGCGAATTTACTCCCCATAATCATTTGTGGCTGATCATTGCTGCTTATTTACTGAGAAGGGACGTTTTTACTTGAAGCATAAGTGTCACTAAGCTATATAATGAGCACTTAGGACCTAGAGATACTTGTACCACCATTATCTAACTTAGTATTACACCAAATCTTGTTAGCTTATCTTATATTTCCTGAAAGTTTACTAAGTGTTGTAAAAACGTCCGGAACGTGTTGAGTTAAAGTCTCAAGCATTGGTTCGAGTGTGGAGTTGTTTACTTACATCGGTGAGCAATTGGAGGAGTGTGGTTGCTATAGTTCCACAAGTTTACTCATTGTAATTTTCAAGACTAAGTACACCTTGATACTTATAATGAACAATTGTTACTTTAAGTTTTATGAAAGTTTTCTTATTTACTTGTGTTTTAATATGATTGCTATGGAGTAATTTGTGATATACTTGTGTATATGATGTGATTGGTTATTGGAGTATTATTTTATGAAAAAGGTGATTGATGAGTGTCTAAATACTCATCATTTTGTACCAATCTGAACTGCCAAAACATACAAAAACACTCAAAAATGCATCATAATACTTAAAATATCTTAGAAGTGTGTTTTATATGTTTTTAATACAAAATATGCAAAAACAAATGAAAAACGTACAAAGTTTGCATAATTGGCAGTTTCAGTCCCTCAAGTTTCAAATATTGTCAAAACTAGTCCCTGAAGGTTTAAAATAAATGAAAAGTCAACTTAAGTCCTTGGGAAACCAAAAATATTCACAAATGATCCCTGGATGAAAGTATACACAAACTGGCAACTTTTACCCCTCAAGTTACAAAATTGGCAAAAATAGTCCCTGGGTATTCAAAACTGGGAAATTTACAAATAATACCCTTGTACTATGCATGAATGACAAAATGGAACAATTTTGATAACATTTTGAGAAATTACAAACACAGTCCCTTAAAAATCCAAATTTACAATAATGGTCCCTGGAGTTTGAAAAATTACAGAAAAGGTCCCTGGATGTTTTTAAATGAAAAAAATAAATAAATTGGTCCTTGGTTTATCATATTTGGCAAGTTAAGTCCTTTAAAATATTTTGGGACAAACACAATAACAGCCCTTTAACTTTGCCAAGTTTACAAAATTAGTCCTTGTGTAAAATATAAACCAAACCGGACCCTTTTATTTTAAATAAGCCAAAACCAAATCCAACCCAACTAAATTACCCAGCCCACGCCCATTCCCAAGCCCAAAACCCCTCAAGCCCAATGCACCCTTTAATAATATACGGGGTTTGACCCCGTTTGACCACCCAAACCGCCAAAACCACCACCACTGTAGCTCCACCTCTCCCACACCTGCTTCACCTAAAACCAGGTGGTTTTCCACCTCCAGCTCACCTCCCCAGCTCACCCCCTACTCCCCCTAACCTCCTTTCCACCTCACAGTCAAATCCCATCACTAATAAATGCATTCCACACCAAAATTTCTCCCCAAACCACATTACATCCTCTGTTTTCTTCTAAACAATCCCAACTTGCATAGAAAACATTCCCCTTGCCCCCTGACACATCCACAACAATCCACAATTCTTTAATTGCAGAACGTTGGCTCCAAGTTAACTTGGAGACTTTTGGCGCCAAATTCATTTAAACGGCTAGGATCAGGTCAGAGCAATGGAGGGTCAAGATATAAAGTGGGAATGACTCAGAGACTCACAAGGAACCCTAATTGAGCCTATAAAAGGAAGGAAAGCAGAAGAGAAGCATATCTAGTTTTAATTTAAAAAGTGTATGTCGTATTAGTGTTTTAAAAAGTTCAAGTGTAATTTTAAGCTTTCAAGTTTCAGTTTAAGTGTTCTCAGTGTATTAGTAATATTTTAAGTTAATAAAAATCAAGTTTGTATTATTATCTTAGTTAATGCCATTTTCAATTTCATATCAATAATTTCAATAAGCTGTGTTGTTGTTACTGTATTGTTTCATGGATTGAGTAAGCTCATATAAGCTCCCATAAGCTCAATAAAGCTTTTAGTAACCTACTAATCAGTTTAATATAAAAAATCTCACAAATTACAAATTGGTCAACTAAAGTCAACTGTTGCAATTTGTTCTTGATTTCTGGGATTCAGAGTGATTTGGAAAGAAAGAAGCTTGGAGTATTGGTTTAGATCCTCAGGGGAGAAAATAGGTTGTCCTTGGTTCTTGGTTTTGAGCAGGAAAGCTTATTGTAAGTTATCAAAATTCTCACTTTTACTTTTGTACTATTGCTCTGCTTATTGCTTACTTTTTCAGTGTTTAATGCTTATTTAGTCTTATATAGTAATAATATAACATAAAAATAGTATCTTGTTTGTTGGAATTAATAGTTACTAAAAAAATAAAAAATCAATCAGTCCGCATAGCTTATTTTGTGTTCTTGTATATCTGTGGTTAAAATCTGTTTCTAAGCACTTATTAATACTTAATATAGCATAATAAGTTATGTTGGATCAGTAGGATAAGCTTTGTAAGCCATTTACTTCACAAATCACAAAACAGTCTAGTAAAAAGGGGTGTTTGGATTTGCATGTTCTGTGTTACTCAGCTTGATATTGTTGTAATTTCTAGTGTATACAAGTCATATAGTATCACATTAGCCCAGAGAAACAAAAATAAACAAGTCTTAATTGGTTAAATAGTCAAAATCAAAAGGAATACATCACCACAGTTAACTGTGGTGATATTGGAGTCCACAACTCATTAAGTTCACTCATAAGTTAGTAATTTAGTTTATTTCAATCTTAGTATAGCTTAATATAACATAATCAATCAGTAAGATAGTTTAGAAATTCACCAAAGTCAAAGTTTAAGTTTTAAGCAAAATAGTCAAAGTGCACATCTCAGATTTTCTCAAAACTTCCAAGATTTGTTTAGAATTATAGAGTAGGATCTAGGTCTTAAAATTTGTTGTAGTAATACTCTACCAGCCCATCTTTAAGTTCCAATAAGTTTTATATTTTTAGGATTTTTACCCTAAGCCCCACAGACCCTCAAACTCACTTGCAGGGCAAAGGTGTGCCCTGCTCATTCAGACCCAGTCCATCACCACCACTTTGGTGGTGATTTCTAACCAACTCAGTGGACCCCACATCTTAGGATTCAGCTTAATTATAGCTTAATACATCAGCTTTTAACATCTAAGTTTAGTCTAGCCTTTAGCTTATTGTAGCATAGCTTCTAGGACCTTAGTTTGTATCTTATTTCAAAAAGCTATACTGAGCACTCAGTATATGATCACCAATTCAAAGGCTCACCCAGAGCTTATTAGTAAGCCAAAAGCTTAGCTTCTCAGTTTAATTTGTAGCTTATCAACCCATATTTGAACCCCTAGGTTTAGTTTGAACCCTAGTTTACTTTTGTGGACCCCACACTCATTGAAAGTGGACTGCAGGGCAAACCAATTCCCTTTGCATCAGCTTACCACCACCACACCACCAACTTTAGTGGTGGCTGCAGCCCACACCAATAGGTCCCACACCTCAAACTTAGCTTCTTACAACCCCCCTCCTACCCAGGTTCAAAACTTGACCCTTAGTTTGACCTATAGATCAGTGGACCCCACCTAAACTTATCCCCAAACTCTGTCCCGTTTCTGAGTCAGAACTCAAATAAGCAAGTGCTTATTTGAGCTTTCCAGCTTAATCTAGGAGCTTATCTCACCAAGTTTAGTTTAAAATAGTTCAAGTAACTTAGGTAAACCAGATTTCATTATAGTGGACCCCACATAACCTCAACTTAGCTTATTTCTTAGTTTAGTCAACCTTAGTCAACTGTATAAGCAAATAAGCACTTACAGTTCTTATTCTTGATTTCCAAAGTAGTTGTTTTTGTAAAAGTTTCATTATTTAAGTATTTAAATAGTTTTATAAAAGAAAAACCAGAAAAAGCAAACATAAAAATAGTGATAGCTTCTATTTAATAGAAATTATCTAAATTAATTTTCATTTCAGCTTATTAATAAGCACTTGTCCAATTTTATAATTTTATTAATTACTTAGTACCTTAAAGTAGTTAAATAATCTTCTTAGAATTTTCCTAAGCAGTTTACTATTTATTGGATTTAAAACTAGTTTAAATAATTAAATAGGTAATATTAGTAATTAAATAGATTTCTTTAATTTTAATCAATTAAAGTAGAATTTTATATTTTTCCTAAGTTTTATAAAGTAGTTAAGACTTTTAAAAAAATAGTTTCATAATTTCCACTGTTCATTTTCTAATTTTCTTATTTAATTTAATTAAATTAGATTTAAAATAATTAATAGGTAATTAATTAGTGGAATAACCTTAAATATAATTTTTAGTAGTTTTTATAATTTGATAGGAATCCTGTAATGGTTAATTAGTTTTATAAATTTTATCATAATTTTCTAAGGTAATTTAGTAATAATAGTAATTTAAAATAGTTTAATTAGATTAATTAAGTTAAATAGTTTATAATTAATAAAATACTAATAAAAAGACAAAAATATTTATTTTCATTTTTTATACTTTCTTCAAGTTCTTATTTAAGGTTAGAAATTATTGTTATAAGTTTTTAGGTTTATTTGTAATAGTTGTAATTTTTAGTTAAATTTAAATTAAGTTTTAAATTAGATTTTAATTAGTTTTATTAATTAAATAGTAATTAAATAATATAATAATAGTTTTCATAATTTCAATTTCATTTTTTATTTTCTTTAAATATTAAGTTTTTAAAAAGTTTCACTTTTAACCCCTGTAGTTTGTAACTTGTTAAATACCACTTTTCTCTGTCTGTTATCTGATTATCTGATTTTGTGCTTATATCTGTATTTTTTATAGTTTTATAATTTCCAAATATCAAGCAATCAGTAGTATAATCAACCCTCAAATCATCTTTGTTACTGTCCTCAGTACCACTCACTCTCATACTCGTTTACAAATACAATTTCAATCTCGTTGGGATTTAACAACCCGGGGAT
The DNA here is from genome assembly GCA_030686995.1 of Artemisia argyi. Taxonomy (NCBI): domain Eukaryota; kingdom Viridiplantae; phylum Streptophyta; class Magnoliopsida; order Asterales; family Asteraceae; genus Artemisia; species Artemisia argyi. The sequence continues at coordinate 111,500,858 of CM060699.1, forward strand.
TTCCCTATACATCCACGGTCAATATTAACTTGCACTTTCTCCCAGGTGGGCCTAACAGCTGCACACGGCTGACTGGTTGGTTTGGGAGGAGTCAAAATTTGGCGCCGCTGCCGGGGAGGTTGTTGCGTATTTTAAAACGGTAAAAGTTTAGTGGTTTTCAAAAACCCTCCTGTACAAATATCACCACTTTGTAAATTTTTAAGAAAATCAAAATCATATCTGAAAACGTTCATTAACATTTCTCCTGAAGTGTTAACAACACCAAACAAATCATAAACAACAAAACAAACTGTGAAGTTAAATTACTTCGTTGTCTTTAAGATTACAACCTGAAACAGCTGGTATAAGGTAAGTTCTGACATTAAATTGCGAACTGAAGAGGAATACATTTATTTCCTCCCGCTAGCCTGCGAGTAATCTTAAAGGGACGATTTCGGTTAACGAATCAGTTCCAAAAATATTATCCAAGTTTTTCACCCATACACGAAAAGCAAAAAACATTTTACTGTGAATATAATTACATAAAAAGTTTACCACCGCAAACCAAGGCAGAACACCTACCAACTGGGGGTGTGAACATAATAAGTTCCCAAACCTAAAAGATTAAAAACTTACTATTGTATCCTTGTGAATAGTGTACCTTTTTTAAAGGAGCTGTTCATTTGTGATTATTGGGTTTAAATTCGCTGTAGTTTTGCCTCGATCTTGTGTTGAAAAATAATTTTTGTGCATGCGCACTCGTTCACAAACAAAGAATAAAAAGAAGAAAAACGTACCCGAGTTACGTACTGTTTCAGAAGAACACACAATAAAAATGAACGACGAGCCCCCATTCCCTCCCAAGGATGAGCCAGTTCCTGACACCCGAACTATGGAGGAACTGTGTCAACCTACCATGCAAGGGAGGGGTGGACCAATTGCACCACTCACTATTGGAGCCACGGATTTTGGATTAAAACACCACATGATACAACAGATCCAGAATACGTGCCAGTTCCACGGATTGCCGGGTGACGATGCCAACAGGCATCTCGACAAATTTTTAACTGTCACCCAAAGCATGAAACAACATGGCGTCGCCGAAGACAGCCTGCGTTTATACTTGTTCCCCTATTCTCTCACTCATCATGCAACTTCATGGTTCGATCGACTTCCAAAGAATTCGATCCACACTTTTGATGAGATGATCACTAAATTTCTGGCCAAATACTTTCCACCATCTATGGTCACAAAGCTGAGGAATGACATCAGCAACTTCAGACAGCTTCCCGAAGAGTCCTTATTTGAGGCATGGGAACACTACAAACTTGCCATTGATAAGTGTCCTAATCACAATATGCTTCTTGTCACCATTATTGACACCTTTTATAATGGTTTGACACTCCGTCATCGTGATACCATCAATGCTGCTGCTGGGGGTACCTTTATGAAAAGAACCCCTGAAGAGTGCTATGACTTAATCGAAAACATGACTGCCCATCATAATTTTTGGGACTCCTCTGCTGAGAGGAATGACTCATTTAAGTCTGTCACTCCGGCAAGCAATGAAATATCCATCCTAGCTAAAAAACTGGATGATTTGTCTACAGCAGTTTTGCGTAACCATCAGAATAATCCTAATCAGGTCAAAACTGTTAACCCAAGTTGTGAAACTTGCGGTGGTCCACATACGTACACAGATTGCCCAGCTTCCGGTGGCTTTTCTCGTGAAAACGTGTCTGCAGCTCAAGGTTCCTATAACACGGGAGGTAATTCTTACCAACCGCAAGGGGATCGAAACCTTTTGAGCTATCGATCTAATAACTATATCGGACCACCAGGGTTTAATCAGCCTCAAAATAGGAACCAAAATTTTAACCAGAATCAGAACCAGAATCGAATGAACCAAGGTTATAACAACCAAGGGAATTTCATCTCTAGTCAAAATCAGTTTAACCAAAATCAGAACCAAGGGAATTATAACCGTAATCAAGGTCAGAACAATTACCCACAGGGTAATTTTCAACAACAAAACCACTTCCAAGGTAACTACAATCAGCAACATGGGAATTTCCAGAACAATCGGGCTCAAAATTTTCAAAACCAAAATCAAGCCATTGTTCCAACTGGACCATCATATGATGAATTATTAAAACAGTTTATGAAATCCCAAGAAGAACTGAACAGAATGCTGGTTAGTCAAATGTCTAATTTCCAGAAATTTTTAAATGATCGACCCTCGGGCTCAGGTACAACTTTACCTAGCAACACGATCGCTAATCCGAGGGGCGATGTAAAGGCGATCACCACAAGAAGTGGAGTTTCTCACCAAGGACCTACAGCTCCCTCTACCTCATCTCCTATCCCTGTAGAGGAATGTGAAACTGAGGATACCACGGATACGGTACTTCCTAATAATAACGGAGGTACCAATGACATCCCTCCTCCAGTTATTCCGGTCCCGACTCCCACTAAAAGAGTCGTGTTTGAAACTACCAAAGGTCCTGTTGAATATCCAAAAGCCAACCCAAAAACAACAATTCCATATCCCTCACGATTGCAAGATCAAAAGCTCCGTGAAAAAGCTAATTATCAGATGGAAAAATTCTTTCAGATTTTCCAAGAACTACACTTCGATATTAGCTTCGCAGATGCTCTTCTTTTAATGCCCAAATTCACATCGACAATCAAAAACTTGTTGAGCAATAAAGAAAAAATGTTTGAAATGGCACGAACTCCACTCAATGAGAACTGCTCTGCGGTTCTATTGAAAAAGCTTCCCGTTAAGCTAGGAGACCCCGGGAGATTCCTAATACCATGTACTTTCCCGGGTATGGTTGAATGCTTTGCCTTGGCCGATCTTGGTGCAAGCATCAACTTAATGCCTCACTCAGTTTGGAAAAAGCTTTCTCTTCAGGCACTTAGTCCCACATGCATGACTCTCGAGCTTGCAGACCGTTCAATTTCACGTCCCCTCGGTATTGCCGAGGACGTATTTGTGAGAGTGGGAAAATTCAATTTTCCGGCAGACTTTGTCGTTGTTGATTTCGATGCAGATCCAAGAGTTCCTCTCATTCTTGGGAGGGGATTATTAAGAACGGGACGTGCATTAATCGATGTTTTCGATGAGGAAATCACGTTACGAGTTGGCAATGAAGCGATAACGTTCGACCTTGATCAAACCTCGAGATACTCCTCGAATTATAATGCTGATTCGGTCAACCGAATTGATGTCATTGACATTGCATCCGAGGAGTATGCTCAGGAATTCCTTGGATTCACTGATAAATTTCCGAGTGGCAATCCCACTACTTCTTCTGATCCCATAATCGCTAATTCTTCTCCTTCCCTCACTCCGTTTGGGGGAAGTGATTTCGTCCTTGAGGAATTAGAGGCCTTTCTCAAAAGTAATTCAGTTCCCGAAGGAATTGATTACCAAGAGATTGACCCGGAGGGGGATATACTTCTCCTTGAGGAGTTATTGAACAAAGATCCTTCTCCCATTCCTGTTCTACCTCCAAAACTTCATAAGGTGAAAGTCAAATATGTTGAGAAAAATGATGACTTTCCCGAGGTTGAACTTAAGGACCTACCTCCTCATCTAGAATATGCATTCTTGGAAGGTAACGATAAGTTACCGGTCATTATTGCAAAAGACTTAAAGAATGAGGAGAAAACTGCGCTGCTTAAGGTTCTAAAGTCCCACAAGCAAGCAATTGCTTGGAAGCTCTCAGACATAAAGGGTATTAACCCGGATTTTTGTACACACAAAATCCTAATGGAAGAGGACTTTAAACCTACCGTGCAACATCAACGAAGGGTAAATCCAAAAATCCACGAAGTTATAAAAGCTGAAGTTATCAAACTTCTTGATGCAGGATTGATTTACCCTATATCAGATAGTCCTTGGGTAAGCCCAATACATTGTGTTCCAAAGAAGGGTGGCATCACGGTTATCACAAATGAGGACAACGAGTTATTACCAACTCGTTTGGTTACAGGGTGGCGAGTATGTATTGATTACAGAAAGCTTAACGAAGCCACCCGTAAAGACCACTTTCCTCTGCCCTTCATGGATCAAATGCTCGAAAGACTAGCGAGAAATGAGTATTATTGTTTCCTTGACGGCTTCTCGGGTTACTTCCAAATTCCCATTGATCCATAGGATCAAGATAAAACTACCTTCACATGCCCTTACGGGACATTTGCCTATCGTCGCATGCCTTTTGGGTTATGCAATGCTCCAGGCACTTTCCAAAGGTGCATGATGGCTATTTTCCATGACATGATTGGAAAAACCATGGAGGTATTCATGGATGACTTCTCAGTCATCGGGAATTCTTTCGACTCGTGCCTCTCCCACTTAGAAAAAATGCTTCAACGTTGTGAAAACACTAATCTTTGTCTAAACTGGGAGAAGAGCCATTTTATGGTTAAAGAGGGCATTGTCCTCGGCCATAAAATTTCAAAAAGTGGGATTGAGGTCGATAAGGCCAAAATTGATGTTATTGCTAAACTGCCTCATCCCACCACTGTTAAAGGAATAAGGAGTTTTCTCGGACATGCCGGGTTCTATCGGAGATTCATTCAGGATTTCTCCAAAATAGCCCGGCCTATGACTCATCTTCTTGAAAAGGATGCTCCTTTTATCTTTTCCCCCGAGTGCATCGAAGCTTTTGAGATTTTAAAGAAAAGGCTTACTGAAGCACCAATCCTTGTTGCCCCCGACTGGGACATACCCTTTGAACTTATGTGCGATGCTAGCGATTATGCTATTGGTGCAGTTTTGGGGCAACGCAAAACCAAACATTTTCAGCCAATACACTACGCAAGTAAGACCATGAACGAAGCTCAAACACACTATACCACCACAGAAAAAGAATTATTAGCTGTGGTATATGCCTTCGAAAATTTTTGGTCTTACTTAATCTTAAACAAAAGCGTGGTGTATACGGATCATTCGGCTCTGAAATACCTGTTCACTAAACAGGATGCAAAGCCAAGACTGCTCAGATGGGTCCTGCTCCTCCAGGAATTCGATATTCTCATAAGAGATAAAAAAGGAGCAGAGAACCTTGCAGCTGATCACTTGTCCCGGTTAGAAAATCCTCATCAGGATATTCTCGAGAGAAAAGAAATTAATGAAACTTTTCCTTTGGAGACTCTAAATCTCATCTCTAACCGGGATGATGCCACCACCCCATGGTCTGTCGACTTTGCAAATTACCGTGCGGGAAATTTCGTTGTGAAAGGGATGTCGTCCTAACAGAAAAGAAAATTCTTTAAAGATGTAAAACATTACTTCTGGGACGACCCCTACTTGTTCAAAATATGTGTGGATCAAGTCATCCGACGGTATGTCCATGGCCAAGAAGCCATGGAAATTCTTAAAGCTTGTCATGATGGACCCACGGGGGGACATCATAACCCAAACTACACCGCCAAAAAGGTGTTTGATTCAGGATTCTTTTGGCCCACGATCTATAAAGACGCCCATGACTTATCAAAAACTGTGAGGCTTGCCAGCGTCACGGGAATATTTCCAAAAAGAATGAGATGCCACAAAACGCCATCCAAGTCTGTGAAATATTTTATATGTGGGGCATTGATTTTATGGGGCCATTCCCGTCTTCACGAGGGAATAAGTATATACTCGTCGCTGTCGACTATCTGTCAAAATGGGTTGAGGCAAAAGCCTTACCCACCAATGATGCCCGAGTAGTTGTTAAATTTTTAAAGTCTCTCTTTGCCAGATTCGGGACTCCTCGTGCCATTATCAGTGATCGTGGTACTCACTTTTGCAATGAACAATTTGCAAGAGTAATGCTGAAATATGGTGTAACTCACTGTCTTTCTACAGCATACCACCCCCAAACAAGTGAGCAGGTGGAGGTCTCAAATCGGGGTATTAAGAGAATTCTCGAGAGGACGGTTGGTGAAAACCGTGCCTCTTGGTCGGATAAGTTGGACGATGCATTATGGGCTTTCCGCACTGCTTACAAAACACCCATCGGGTGTACTCCATATAAGCTAGTATACGGGAAAGCATGTCATCTTCCGATCGAATTAGAACATAAGGCCTATTGGGCCTTAAAACATGCAAATTTCGACCTTTAGACAGCGGGAGATCACCGTAAAATTCAACTAAACGAACTAAATGAATTACGTGATCAAGCTTATGAAAATTCTTTAATCTATAAAGAAAAGACTAAGAAGATACATGACTCTAAAATAAAGAACCGCGTTTTCAACGTTGGTGACAGAGTTCTTCTTTTCAATTCAAGGTTAAAAATTTTCTCGGGTAAACTAAAAACCCGTTGGTCTGGACCATTTACTATAACAAAAGTATACCCATATGGAACTGTTGAGTTATTACAACCCGACGGTCCCAATTTTAAAGTAAATGGTCATCGGTTAAAACACTATTTTGGAGGGGACATACAACCAATGGTTGTCCCGGATCTCCAAACTTACCCCATGGACCAATAAATTCGGGGTCGAGTCAAGCTAGCGACTCGGTTAACAAAAACAAGTTTCCCCAAGGACAATTTTAATTCGGGGTCGAGTCAAGCTAGTGACTCGGGAATCAAAAACAAGCTACCTCATGGACAAATCAATTCGAGGTCGAGTCAAGCTATTGACTCGGTAATCAAAAGCGTAGCAATATGGGTTTTCACTCATATTTCTGATTTCTTTCTCTTTTTTAACACCCTAGTGTGGGGGAGACGAACCACATGTTGTACATATGTAAAATATTTTTTCAAAAAAAAAAAAAAAAAAAAAAAAAAAAAGAAAAAAAATGGTGTAAGACAAATAAAAAGAAAAAAGTGAGTTTGTATGTAAATAGAGTAAAATAAAAAGGTTAATAGTATTGCCTCCTTACGTTCTAAAGTCTTGGTGGGACACCAAGTACTGTGAATATTGAGGGCAATATTCAGTTCTAAGTGTGGGGGAGCGTTCTCACGAATGCAAAACACATGTTCCATCAAGAACCCCCATTTGATCAAAATTATCAGTTTTTTCACACTTAGAAATGCAAATAATGGTATCAATCCTCCATGTCTAACCCACAACAGGATTGGCTAGTCCAGGAGCAAACGGCTCTTGGTAAAGACATCTCAAAACCGTTGATGGCTTGCAATTTGCCAAAAATTGTATGGTTCCTCAACTCCCCGAAAACAAATGAGTTGGCTAGCCCGCAAGATTATGGCTTGTGGTAAAGGCCGTGGAAAAACCATAATTGGTAATCAGCTCACCAAGATGTTGACTATTCCATCAAGAGTTGGCTAGTCCAGAAGCAAACGGCTTTTGGTAAAGACAAATCAAATCCGTTGACAGCTGGTGGTTTGCTAAAAATCACACGGTTATCAGGTGTGCCACAGTTCTTACACCTGGCTACTCCAGAAGTGATGGCTTTTGGTAAAGAGTAAAAATCCATTAATTTTTTCTCAAATAGATTGCTAGGGACTAGCAATAGTTTAGTGTGGGGGATTGATGAGTGTCTAAATACTCATCATTTTGTACCAATCTGAACTGCCAAAATATATAAAAACACTCAAAAATGCATCATAATACTTAAAATATCTTAGAAGTGTGTTTTATATGTTTTTAATACAAAATATGCAAAAACAAATGAAAAACGTACAAAGTTTGCATAAATGGCAGTTTCAGTCCCTCAAGTTTCAAATATTGTCAAAACTAGTCCCTGAAGGTTTAAAATAAATGAAAAGTCAACTTAAGTCCTTGGGAAACCAAAAATATTCACAAATGATCCCTGGATGAAAGTATACACAAACTGGCAACTTTTACCCCTCAAGTTACAAAATTGGCAAAAATAGTCCCTGGGTATTCAAAACTGGGAAATTTACAAATAATACCCTTGTACTATGCATGAATGACAAAATGGAACAATTTTGATAACATTTTGAGAAATTACAAACACAGTCCCTTAAAAATCCAAATTTACAATAATGGTCCCTGGAGTTTGAAAAATTACAGAAAAGGTCCCTGGATGTTTTTAAATGAAAAAAATAAATAAATTGGTCCTTGGTTTATCATATTTGGCAAGTTAAGTCCTTTAAAATATTTTGGGACAAACACAATAACAGCCCTTTAACTTTGCCAAGTTTACAAAATTAGTCCTTGTGTAAAATATAAACCAAACCGGACCCTTTTATTTTAAATAAGCCAAAACCAAATCCAACCCAACTAAATTACCCAGCCCACGCCCATTCCCAAGCCCAAAACCCCTCAAGCCCAATGCACCCTTTAATAATATACGGGGTTTGACCCCGTTTGACCACCCAAACCGCCAAAACCACCACCACTGTAGCTCCACCTCTCCCACACCTGCTTCACCCAAAACCAGGTGGTTTTCCACCTCCAGCTCACCTCCCTAGCTCACCCCCTACTCCCCCTAACCTCCTTTCCACCTCACAGTCAAATCCCATCACTAATAAATGCATTCCACACCAAAATTTCTCCCCAAACCACATTACATCCTCTGTTTTCTTCTAAACAATCCCAACTTGCATAAAAAACATTCCCCTTGCCCCCTGACACATCCACAACAATCCACAATTCTTTAATTGCAGAACGTTGGCTCCAAGTTAACTTGGAGACTTTTGGCGCCAAATTCATTTAAACGGCTAGGATTAGGTCAGAGCAATGGAGGGTCAAGATATAAAGTGGGAATGACTCAGAGACTCACAAGGAACCCTAATTGAGCCTATAAAAGGAAGGAAAGCAGAAGAGAAGCATATCTAGTTTTAATTTAAAAAGTGTATGTCGTATTAGTGTTTTAAAAAGTTCAAGTTTAATTTTAAGCTTTCAAGTTTCAGTTTAAGTGTTCTCAGTGTATTAGTAATCTTTTAAGTTAATAAAAATCAAGTTTGTATTATTATCTTAGTTAATGCCATTTTCAATTTCATATCAATAATTTCAATAAGCTGTGTTGTTGTTACTGTATGGTTTCATGGATTGAGTAAGCTCATATAAGCTCCCATAAGCTCAATAAAGCTTTTAGTAACCTACTAATCAGTTTAATATAAAAAATCTCACAAATTACAAATTGGTCAACTAAAGTCAACTGTTGCAATTTGTTCTCGATTTCTGGGATTCAGAGTGATTTGGAAAGAAAGAAGCTTGGAGTATTGGTTTAGATCCTCAGGGGAGAAAATAGGTTGTCCTTGGTTCTTGGTTTTGAGCAGGAAAGCTTATTGTAAGTTATCAAAATTCTCACTTTTACTTTTGTACTATTGCTCTGCTTATTGCTTACTTTTTCAATGTTTAATGCTTATTTAGTCTTATATAGTAATAATATAACATAAAAATAGTATCTTGTTTGTTGGAATTAATAGTTACTAAAAAAATAAAAAATCTATCAGTCCACATAGCTTATTTTGTGTTCTTGTATATCTGTGGTTAAAATCTGTTTCTAAGCACTTATTAATACTTAATATAGCATAATAAGTTATGTTGGATCAGTAGGATAAGCTTTGTAAGCCATTTACTTCACAAATCACAAAACAGTCTAGTAAAAAGGGGTGTTTGGATTTGCATGTTCTGTGTTACTCAGCTTGATATTGTTGTAATTTCTAGTGTATACAAGTCATATAGTATTACATTAGCCCAGAGAAACAAAAATAAACAAGTCTTAATTGGTTAAATAGTCAAAATCAAAAGGAATACATCACCACAGTTAACTGTGGTGATATTGGAGTCCACAACTCATTAAGTTCACTCATAAGTTAGTAATTTAGTTTATTTCAATCTTAGTATAGCTTAATATAACATAATCAATCAGTAAGATAGTTTAGAAATTCACCAAAGTCAAAGTTTAAGTTTTAAGCAAAATAGTCAAAGTGCACATCTCAGATTTTCTCAAAACTTCCAAGATTTGTTTAGAATTATAGAGTAGGATCTAGGTCTTAAAATTTGTTGTAGTAATACTCTACCAGCCCATCTTTAAGTTCCAATAAGTTTTATATTTTTAGGATTTTTACCCTAAGCCCCACAGACCCTCAAACTCACTTGCAGGGCAAAGGTGTGCCCTGCTCATTCAGACCGAGTCCATCACCACCACTTTGATGGTGATTTCTAACCAACTCAGTGGACCCCACATCTTAGGATTCAGCTTAATTATAGCTTAATACATCAGCTTTTAACATCTAAGTTTAGTCTAGCCTTTAGCTTATTGTAGCATAGCTTCTAGGACCTTAGTTTGTATCTTATTTCAAAAAGCTATACTGAGCACTCAGTATATGATCACCAATTCAAAGGCTCACCCAGAGCTTATTAGTAAGCCAAAAGCTTAGCTTCTCGGTCTAATTTGTAGCTTATCAACCCATATTTGAACCCCTAGGTTTAGTTTGAACCCTAGTTTACTTTTGTGGACCCCACACTCATTGAAAGTGGACTGCAGGGCAAACCAATTCCCTTTGCATCAGCTTACCACCACCACACCACCAACTTTAGTGGTGGCTGCAGCCCACACCAGTAGGTCCCACACCTCAAACTTAGCTTCTTACAACCCCCCTCCTACCCAGGTTCAAAACTTGACCCTTAGTTTGACCTATAGATCAGTGGACCCCACCTAAACTTATCCCCAAACTCTGTCCCATTTCTGAGTCAGAACTCAAATAAGCAAGTGCTTATTTGAGCTTTCCAGCTTAATCTAGGAGCTTATCTCACCAAGTTTAGTTTAAAATAGTTCAAGTAACTTAGGTAAACCAGATTTCATTATAGTGGACCCCACATAACCTCAACTTAGCTTATTTCTTAGTTTAGTCAACCTTAGTCAACTGTATAAGCAAATAAGCACTTACAGTGCTTATTCTTGATTTCCAAAGTAGTTGTTTTTGTAAAAGTTTCATTATTTAAGTATTTAAATAGTTTTATAAAAGAAAAACCAGAAAAAGCAAACATAAAAATAGTGATAGCTTCTATTTAATAGAAATTATCTAAATTAATTTTCATTTCAGCTTATTAATAAGCACTTGTCCAATTTTATAAATTACTTAGTACCTTAAAGTAGTTAAAATAATCTTCTTAGAATTTTCCTAAGCAGTTTACTATTTATTGGATTTAAAACTAGTTTAAATAATTAAATAGGTAATATTAGTAATTAAATAGATTTCTTTAATTTTAATCAATTAAAGTAGAATTTTATATTTTTCCTAAGTTTTATAAAGTAGTTAAGACTTTTAAAAAATAGTTTCATAATTTCCACTGTTCATTTTCTAATTTTCTTATTTAATTTAATTAAATTAGATTTAAAATAATTAATAGGTAATTAATTAGTGGAATAACCTTAAATATAATTTTTAGTAGTTTTTATAATTTTATAGGATTCCTGTAATGGTTAATTAGTTTTATAAATTTTATCATAATTTTCTAAGGTAATTTAGTAATAATAGTAATTTAAAATAATTTAATTAGATTAATTAAGTTAAATAGTTTATAATTAATAAAATACTAATAAAAAGACAAAAATATTTATTTTCATTTTTTATACTTTCTTCAAGTTCTTATTTAAGTTTAGAAATTATTGTTATAAGTTTTTAGGTTTATTTGTAATAGTTGTAATTTTTAGTTAAATTTAAATTAAGTTTTAAATTAGATTTTAATTAGTTTTATTAATTAAATAGTAATTAAATAATATAATAATAGTTTTCATAATTTCAATTTCATTTTTTATTTTCTTTAAATATTAAGTTTTTAAAAAGTTTCACTTTTAACCCCTGTAGTTTGTAACTTGTTAAATACCACTTTTCTCTGTCTGTTATCTGATTATCTGATTTTGTGCTTATATCTGTATTTTTTATAGTTTTATAATTTCTAAATATCAAGCAATCAGTAGTATAATCAACCCTCAAATCATCTTTGTTACTGTCCTCAGTACCACTCACTCTCATACTCGTTTACAAATACAATTTCAATCTCGTTGGGATTTAACGACCCGGGGATTTCCCTATACATCCACGGTCAATATTAACTTGCACTTTCTCCCAGGTGGGCCTAACAGCTGCACACGGCTGACTGGTTGGTTTGGGAGGAGTCAGTGATGCATGAAAACATATCTATTTTTATGAGTTTGTTGATATAACATATTTTCTTCTTAATTTGTCGGTAAAAATAATTTCTTGAAAAATAGGTCCGAATGGATTTTCAACTTGTTTTTATTCCAAAATATTAATACACCAAATTAGTATGGAATATGATGCTTGACAACCATCTTTTTTACTTGTCAAAATAGATTTGAGACGATTTCATCACGAAAAAGGACCGAAATGATTCGTAGCAATTCATAAGAAAAGAATTGATTTTCTAAACAACCATGTGTTTATAGGATTGTCATACTAATTTGATATGTCCGAAAGGAGTCATTTAGGTGATAGAATTCTTAGTAGTAGTGAAAACATGACATACATCATAGATTGTATAACTACTCATTTTTAGTTGCGCATCATAACAAGTTTTACACCAAACTTCGTACTCAAATTGTTACGATACTCCTAATTACCAATCAAGGAATTATACACAAGTATATGTTTAGTTTTTATTGAGTTTCTTTTAAATTAAGATTTTACATAAATTTGGATTGACAACCCTTATTTAACAAACGTTTTTCTTATTACTAAAACCACCAAATCCCTTGGGACGATCTCGACTTACCCACCTTTAGTACACCGGACGAGTATACTTGCTCGTATGTGCTAGATAATAATCAGATAATTCGTGTTTATAAATTTTAAAACTTGTACTAACAAAACGCACATCAAGTTTTTGGCGCCGCTGCCGGGGATTTGATTAATTTTCTTAGTTTTTAGTAATTAAATAGTTTGTAATTTGTGAAATTTTAAAGTTTTTAGAATAAAAAAAAATAAAAATAAATAAAAAAAAAGGTTTTTTGACCAACCGAATCGGTTGGGTAACCAACCGATCGGTTGTTGGTCACGGTAAAAATTATTCGATTATGTTTTTTTTAGTAATTAATTCTTATTTTTTTGTTTTTAGTTAATTAGTTTTAATAATTATATAGTTAATGTTAGTTTTTAATAGTTTTAAGTTGCAATTATTAGTCATTTTAATGTTTTAGAAGTTTTAATTTCAATTAATGATTCAGTAATTCTTAAAGACATCTTAATTAATGTTTTTATTGTTTTTAATCTTATAATGAAAGTTTTATTAGTTTTATAAAATAAAATAAAAAAATTAGTGTAAAAACTCCAACTGATTCGGTTGCGGGTTCCAACCGATCGGTTGGAGGTGGTAATTTGTGCTAACCGATTCGGTTGGGTTACAAACCGATCGGTTGGGCATCTCGGTAAAATTTTAGACATTTTTAATTTTTAGTTTATTTTCTATTCTTAGTGTTTTATTTAGTTAATTTACTTGTTTTTATTTCATATTAAGAGTCTATTTGATTATAACTAACCCTCATGCTAATGATTTGGATTTTTTTTATGGTTATGTTATATTTAGTAAGTGCTTAAGTTGAAATGGAGAGTTTGAGCCAAATTTCTGCGTATTTGAAAGACTTGGAAGATATGTTCAAGGATTCCGGTGATTCCTTGGAAAAGTTGGAGAGTATGTTGGAAAAAGCAAAGTTGGATTTGGAAGGAGAGGAAGTTGTTTGTGACAATGTTGCTTATTTGCCACATGAAATGTGTTATCCAAAAAAAGAGAATGAGAGAAAAGTTGTTGTTTTCACTAGAGCACCACCTAAGAAATATGATGCTCCACACATGAGGTATTCTACACCTTGTGCGGTGGAAGGAGTTAAAGCGTGGGATGCGGAATTGAATATGGAGATAATTACATTTCGGAAGAAATGCTTGACAAACTTGGTTTTGTTAGGCTTGATTATGGAAATTATGGTAAGAAGGAAGTGAAAGGAGTTAGATTGAATATTCATGGTCATATCTTTAAAGTTAATTTTGTTGTTTTGGAGTATACTAATGAAGATGAACCGGAAGTGATTTTTGGTAGAGATTTCTTAGTGAATACCAAGTGTAGTTTGGATTTTGTACTTGGGGAGTTGAAAATTAACATAAGTGATTTGGAAGAAGGGAAGAGTGTGAATGATATGCTTGTTGATGTTTGTGAAGGAATGGAAATGATGAAGGAAGGAACGGATGAAGTTTGTAAGATGGGTAAAGCTAACCGAAACAAAACACCATTGAATAAATTAACCCAACCCTCCACCCAAAAAGAAAACAAATCATCATCATCATCATCCAAAACACCACCTAGTTTACCAAAAAGTACTAAACCTTTAACCAAAGAGCAAAAACAAGCCATTTTGGAGAATCTTGAAGCAAAAATTAGTGAATTGATGGAAAACAAACCGGTCATTGAAGTGTTGAGGAATTATATGGAGTATAGGAAGAAGTTAGATGGAGTTATGTTGGCAAAGTCTAAGTTGGAGGATAATAGTTTTGATGAAGTAGAGGAGAGAAGGATAATTGAGAATGGGCTCCCAAAGAAAATGAATGATCCCAGACATTTTGTTTTACCGGTTAAAATTAATGGGACAACTCCTTTATATGCATTAGCCGATACGGGTTCTAGTGTGAGTATTATGCCTTATCCATTGTATCATAAGTTAGGATTAAGAGACCCTACACCTAACAATTCTAAACTCACTATGGCGGATAATTCTAAGGCAAAAGCAATGGGAGAAGTAAGAAATGTAAGAGTTCAAATTGGTTATCAAGCATTCTTGGCGGATTTTCTTGTGTTGGATGTTGCGGTTGATAAGGAACTACCTTTGTTGATAGGTAGGCCATTTTTAAGAACTTGTGGAGCTATAATAGATATGGGAAAAGTTACCATGACAATTGATGATGGAGTTCTTAAGAATACTTACTATCCAAAGCCTAGAGGGGGTAGTAATGGAGATGATAATGATGAGGACCAAGAGGAGGATTACCTTGGTTGCTTTGAAGTAGGAAGGGATGAAGATGGTAGACCAAAGTTTGGTCCATGCATACCTAGTTTCTTTGATATTGAAGATGAAATGGAAAGAGCTCTAGCAATGGAGGCTTTCTTTAATCCTTTTAAAAATATTTTTGTGTTTAACAAGTTGACAGATTTTCTTGGATCTTTACCGGTCCAATTGAAGAATTTGGAATGGGGTTCCGAAGGACATAACATTTACAAAAGAGAAGAAGGAGATGGTGATTGGCATTGTAAATTTGATATCACATATCCTAGTGGAAGGAACTTTGCAAGAACTTTCAAAACTCAAAAGACAACTAGGAAGTTAGCAAACAAGTATCGTGGAGAAGACATTCTTAGGAATGAATATTTCTATAGATGAAGAAGAATGATCACAAGAATAAAGCACATCGTGTGTTAGTTTGTTTGTTTCGTACTTTTATTTTTCATGCATTTTATTTCATGTTTTTAAGTTTTATGCATTTCATGTTTGAATGAGACTATCTATTTGTTATTTATCTATCTATTTATTTATCTATTTATCTTTTTATTTAGTTTAAGTTTTTAGTTTTTAGAGTTTAAGTTATGTTTTAGTTTTAAGTTTAGAAGTAGAAGTAGATGACCAAAATTTTTGGTAGACAAAGTGCGTTGGAATACAAGATAATAAGTTTGAGAAAAGAAAAAGCTACTAGCACTTGTGTCAAGTTTAGTAGTGAAGAAAAAAAAACTTTGAAAAATCAGTTTCATACCAAACCGAACGGATGGATTCACAACTGATCGGATGGAGTTGAATATATAAGCCAAAATTTTCAAAAACTTAAGAAAAACACATACACACAATCCACCAAAAAATTGGGGTTGAAAATTCGACCATAAGAAGTTGTTAGAAGGTTGCAGGAGTGATAATTAATCATCAATGGCATCAAGTCAAGTAAGTTATATCATTAATTTTGTTCAATTAAGTTTTAATTCTGATGATTGAAATTAGGTCACGAATTGGGTATTTTTGAATTAGTTCGAATTGAGATGTAATATTTTGGGGATAAGTGATTAGATGATAGGAGAAGGTATTGAAAAAAGAATTAGATCAATTGGTTAAGTTTTGAGTAAGAATTCATTGATTGAATTTTTGGATTGAATTGGGTATAATCTTTGGAGTTAGTTTATTTGCAATTGATAAATCCCAGAAGTTATATGATTGATAATTAGTGATGTTAGGTTATTGCATTGTTGATTAGAACACTATTTGGAAGATTTTAGTAGATGATGTTCTTGGTTTTTATAGAATCATTGGGTTGATGATTGGAAATGTTAGGAATGATTGTTAGGGGAGTTTGGATGTTTAGAAGTACTCAAGAATGGGAGATTACAAGTTAGAAAGAAGTTCGGATTGATTGGGAAACGTTTAGGATGGATTGAAGATGAAGTTAGTTTGCAAAAAACTCCAACCGAATCGGTTGCGAGTTGCAGTCGATCGGTTGGAAGTGTGCCAAAGTGCAACCGATTTGGTTGGACCTCAAACCGACCGGTTGGTCGCCTCGGAAAAATTTTTAACAATTTTTGAAAATGTGTTTTCTAGTTTCTAAATTGATTGATATTAGTTTTTATACTTATATACTAACATAATTTGAGATTTCTTTCAGGGAAATGTTGGAAGATTGGGATGAAATCCGATTGTTAATAAGTATTTGAAAAGGAACGAGAGGAAGAGGATTACTTTCAGTTTGAAACCAGAGTCTAATGAGAATGTTAAGTTTTCTCATGTGCAAAACAAAGATGAGAAGAATGCGTATAGAGAACGTCTTTCAAAACTTCAAGAGAGGAAGATTGCTAAGCCTAGGTTGATTGATTAGGAATTGCTTGAGGAGTATGAATGTGAAGATCAATTAAGGAGCATGATGACTATGGTTTATGTGTATCCTGGAGATGGAGATAGGTTTGAAGATTATTCTTGGGAAAGAGCTTTTAGTATTCGTGAAGATGTTTACAAGGAATGGTGTTTGGAGTTTTTTTCTACATTCTACTTTGATAGAAAGGTAAATGATGTGCTTGGAGATGTTTGTGTTTGGTTTAGATTGTGTGGTCACGAACATGCTTTATCTTTGCCAAAATTTGCAGTTGCACTTGGTTTGTATGAGGATAGTGAGATTCAACATAGGTTGTTTGGACCACATTTTGTGAGTTTAGCTAGAGGTAATGATCAATAAACGGGTATTGATGAGTATTGGAATAGAATTGGTGATCCAACTTGTCTTAGGAGAAATGCTTCTAGGATTAGGAATCCATTGTTGAAGGTTTTACAAAAGTTGATTTCTTGGGGATTGATACATAGGAGTGGTGGACAAGACAAATGTAGTCAAGCGGACCTATGGGTGATGAAGTTGTTGGAGGAAGACAAGAATGGGAATGTGGCATGGATTATTGCTGAATATCTTTAGAAGAGAGCACCGGGGATTAAGAAACAAAGTGATGTTTGTGGAGGTCATTATGTGACCATGTTGGCTAAAAATCTTGGGTATTTTAATGATGAGGAGTTGAGGAAGTGGAGAGTGAGTTTTGGGATGCTTTTGGTTTTGGGAAAGCATTGGATAAGATTAACAATACTTTGGGACCTTGGATCGAACCAAGTGTGGGGGGCACAATCCGGAGCTTATGCTGGAGCGCCTTCACAACCTCAAATGGGGAGTTTTCCGGGTAGTACCCAAAGTGGTTTTGATTCAGGATGGGGTGATTGGAACCGTGAATTAAATGCTATTGAGTGTAGGGATGTTTGGAGAGATTCAATGCAAATGAGGAATAATTACAACTATGATTATTCCATGCCTATGATCCAATATTTGGCACAAGATGCCAATTATGAGGTACCTCCCTACAACCCACCAAATGTTCCACCATACCCTTTACCGTATTCTCCATATCCTTGACCATACCCCTATCCTTATCCTGGTTATTTGCCATTCCCCGAGCCATATCCTTCGTACGGTAGACTTCCCGAGTATGGTAGTTCAGGTGTTAATGTGGGTGGACCAAGTTTTAATCATGGAGGATCAAGTTATGATGTTGGTGGTTCGTCATCAAGAGCTGGAAAGAAGAATAGACGAGTGGTAGACGAGGACGATGAAGAAGATGTTGATGAGGATGAAGAGGAAAGCGAGGACGAGTTCATTCGTTCCGATGTGAGTTATTGATGGTGACGCTTGATCACATGATTATGGTTGGTTTTTAAAAAATAATTATGTGTCGAACAATTTCTATTTCTATTATCTTTAACTATTTCTAGTAGGATTTATAACGTAACATAATTTTCTATTTTATTTGGTTTAGATATGTTTTTGTTTGTGTTTGTTTGGTTGTTTCGTATATTTTGCAGTTTTCTTGCAGGAGTTTTATTACGGAAGCATATAGTTGATCAACTTTTGGAGTCGGTAAACTCATTTGCTTATTATGATTAAATATGCATGTTGCGTATTTAACTCCGGTATTTTCTAAATTTTTCCATTTCCTTTCCTTTTTTTTTTTTTTTTTTTTTTTTACATTGAGGACAATGCAAAACTTAAGTGTGGGGGAAGGAAGTAAATAGAAAAAATTGCATTATTTTTAAATTTTTGATTTTCAAATTTTTGTTTTAGAGTCGTGAACTTTAGTAACTAGTAGTAGTTCGCCCTTCATATTTTAGTTAAAATAAGGTTGATTTCATGGTATATAATAATGATATTTTTGGAGAATAAATTCAAGTTTTAAAACAGCAATTTGTCTCGGAATTGATAACATTTGCTAGCACAATTTTATACCCTTATTACTTTAAATTGTGAGGATTAGTTTTTTTTATGAGAATAGTATTTCTTATACTATTTACATATTTCATGATGAGTGTGCCGGTGGTTGTGTTAATTCTAGAACTTGTACTTGTTATGCATTACGATTAAAATCATTTTCGAATGATAAAGATATATTCATATGATAAGAGGCAAACTTAGGAATAAAACCAAATGGCCATCCGTTTATAAATTAATTTTTGCTAACCACATTGGTTAGTTATCCTCGTATTTGGAACCCATTTGTTAGCGTTCATCTTTAGCGCTAGATACCCTTAGTTTCACCCTTTGAGCCATTCTTTGCATTTTGTTTAATCCAGAAAAATACAAAAAGATTTTACACTTTAAACCTTAGCCTAACCCTTGTCAAAGTCTAAATGGTGGATTGCTAATTGCTTGGTTGATTGGTTAATTTTTGATGATTATTAGTTAGCCACACTTCACAATTCATGTGTGTGCCATTTCAACAAAGATGAAGGTGCGTAACTTCGTGTTTGGTATTTTTTGTGATGTATGCTTATGCGAAGTGTGGGGAAAGTGATTAAAAAAAAAAAAAAAAAAAAATCATCGCAACTATAAGGTGACAAATATAGCCAATATGTTATATTATTATGAATAAAGAAAGTCATGAGATATGTTGTTAGCCGATGTGCTAAGTTTGAAGAATATTTTATGGTGAATCAATGTATCAACATGTGGAGTCGAAGAGGAGAAGATGGTAACTATTATAATTTTTGGGTTTGTGGATTATTTGAGATTAGCAACTATGGGACTTAGACTTTGATTTTATTTTTTCTTTTAAAATCAATTTCATAAATATTCCCATGCCTTATCCTTACCTTTTTGACTTAGTGTAATTATTTTGCACGAAATTTTATAAAACCCTTAGCCTAAACATTACAACCTGAATAAAAGACCTCTTTAATGAATTGTTCTATTGTTTTGATACTTGTACAAGCCTATGGTAAGAAACATTAATCATGACTGTGCAATGAGTGATCTATTAATCGTTACACATATTGAGTGATGAGTGAATTTCAAATTATTTTCGTGAGGTGCTTAGAATTGTTATCAAGCTCTTTATTTACTTGATTGAGTTCAAATAAGATATTTGCACTATTGCCATTGAATTCAATTTTCTTTTGATTAAGACTTGCTCGAGGGCGAGCAAAGCTCAAGTGTGGGGGATTTGATAACGCTCAAATTTAACATATTTTTAGTCGCGTTATTGTTTGATTTATGGGTGGAAATTGGTCATATTTGTATATATTTGTTACTTAATCGTGGAAAAGTGTTTACACATGCAAATATAGCCAAAAGCAGGTAAAAATGATTAAAAGATGAAGAAATGAAGTGGACATGCATTTTTTGAGAGTTTCAAGAGGATCAAGGAAGAAAGAAACGTTGCAAGAACAAAAGGATTTGATAAAGACAAGTTTACTACACGAAATTATCAAGGAAATATCAAGTTCTAATGGACAAGGTCATGCCACGAAGAAAAATATTGCATGCAACGTAAAACGACGAAGAAAAGACATGAAAACATGTTCAGACGAAATCCAACTTATCGGTTGCAACCCGCAACCGGATCGGCTTGAAAAGTGCCAGAATGACCATCCGATCGGATGGCGAGAAACCGATCGGTTAGTGATGACTGAAGTTACAAGTTTTGCATTAATTGGCGAATTTACTCCCCATAATCATTTGTGGCTGATCATTGCTGCTTATTTACTGAGAAGGGACGTTTTTACTTGAAGCATAAGTGTCATTAAGCTATATAATGAGCACTTAGGGCCTAGAGATACTTGTACCACCATTATCTAACTTAGTATTACACCAAATCTTGTTAGCTTATCTTATATTGTCTGAAAGTTTACTAAGTGTTGTAAAAACGTTTGGAACGTGTTGAGTTAAAGTCTCAAGTATTGGTTCGAGTGTGGAGTTGTTTACTTACATTGGTGAGCAATTGGAGGAGTGTGGTTGCTATAGTTCCACAAGTTTACTCATTGTAATTTTCAAGACTAGGTACACCTTGATACTTATAATGAACAATTGTTACTTTAAGTTTTATGAAAGTTTTCTTATTTACTTGTGTTTTAATATGATTGCTATGGAGTAATTTGTGATATACTTGTGTATATGATGTGATTGGTTATTGGAGTATTATTTTATGAAAAAGGTGATGCATGAAAACATATCTATTTTTATGAGTTTGTTGATATAACATCTTTTCTTGCTTAATTTGTTGGTAAAAACAATTTCTTGAAAAATAGGTCCGAAAGGATTTTCAACTTGTTTTTATTCCAAAATATTAATACACCAAATTAGTATGGAATAGGATGCTTGACAACCATCTTATTTACTTGTTAAAATAGATTTGAGACGATTTCATCACGAAAAAGGACCGAAAGGATTCGTAGCAATTCATAAGAAAAGAATTGATTTTCTAAACAACCATGTGTTTATAGGATTGTCATACTAATTTGATATGTCCGAAAGGAGTCATTTAGGTGATAGAATTCTTAGTAGTAGTGAAAACATGACATACATAATAGATTGTATAACTACTCATTTTTAGTTGCGCATCATAACAAGTTTTACACCAAACTTCGTACTCAAATTGTTACGATACTCCTAATTACCAATCAAGGAATTATACACAAGTATATGTTTAGTTTTTATTGAGTTTCTTTTAAATTAAGATTTTACATAAATTTGGATTGACAACCCTTATTTAACAAACGTTTTTCTTATTACTAAAACCACCAAATCCCTTGGGACGATCTCGACATACCCACCTTTATTACACCGGATGAGTATACTTGCTCGTATCTGCTAGATAATAATCGGATAATTCGTGTTTATAAATTTTAAAACTTGTACTAACAAAACGCACATCAGCAAGGCCGAAGCCATGGAGGAGCTTCACAAGGGGAAGATGCTGACCGTATCTCCCGCGGAGGTGCCAGGGTATGTTGGGGATGGCTATGCAGAACTGGTTGCAGCCATGGAGAAGATGAAGGTCTTTGATTTCCCCCATATCGCCCAGCTAGAGCGTGATCAAGATTATCCTATCAGCGTGATCATGCAGGGGCTGACTCTGGCGCGGCACGTAGCGGAAGACGCTCTTTTTGAAACCAGATGAGTCGCAGCTGCAAGTGCCCATTTTTGCTCGCCCCCGCGACATGCTGAATCCCTTTGCCCTTGAGAAGGAAATATCTCTGAAGAAGTCCTTGGAGGCCCATTTGACAAGACTTGCACGTAAGAAGGGCGTGAAAGGGAAGGCTATTTTGTGCGGTGTTGGTGCGGCCCATCTTCCCAGGTCTGATGGGATTCCCGTCAGCGTACAGACGGTATCGCAGGAGGATAGTAGCCTGTTGAGATGGCTGGATGAGGTTGGGCATTTAGCGTCTACGGCTAGTAGCTCAGGGCATAGACGCGCTCGCAGCATGTAGATTTCTATAGATTCACCTTTTTGTTGTATATTTTGAATCTGTAACTTGTGGTTAATGAATAATAATGATATTCTTTTTGGTACGCACGTTTGTATCACCTTGTACTTAGATTATTTGTCTTTTCGTGAAAAACTTTCCAAGAGTCAAGTTGTAACCAAAACGTACTTAAGTAAAAATTGTATTAAGTCCATAACTTAATAAATATATGTGAATAAGAATTCATAAGTATATGGATAAACTTGCAACGTGCTGCAAATACCATATCAAGGAACCAAGAGTCTTGGCTCCTAAATTGCTAAACGTACCTAGTATGCGTTGTATGCGTATCCTTCGTGGGATGCACATTAAACTTACTCCAACGTCTTGATAGTAAGGTGTTTAGCAAGGATACATGATCCCATGTTGATGGGTTTGCAACCCTCTTACTCAACGAGTTGTTTATTAGGTTTACTCATCATGTCTGCCATCGTGGGTCTTAATAAGTGCATGCACGCCATGTAGGCAAAAATATAAGTTAACAATATCGAAACATAAAGAAAAATGTAAGCAATAATGTTAAATGTGTTGTGGAGTTAGCTAGAAACCACAACGTTTTATTAATTCTTGCAAATTTCTTGAAAAGAAGAAGACAATTCCCTAAACAAAATAAAATGTAAATACACGGACATTTATTTGAGTGCTTACTAAAGTGCGGAGGTGTCTGTGTGTGGGCTGTAGCCTGTCCTAAAGATAGCATCTCTTGAGATTGCAGATGTTCCAAGTGCGTGCTAGCTCATGACCTTCCATATCACGCAGCTTGTATGCGCCGTTGCCTAATGCTTCTGTGACCTCATAGGGTCCTTCCCATTTGGGTCCAAGCTTGCCCGTGTCTTCTACGTGGCTTGCATCATTGGCACGGACGCACGGTACACAAAATCTCCTGGCCTGAAAGAAGTGTTTCTGACTTTTGCATCATAATACTTCTTCATATTCGACTTGGCCCTTGCTTCGCGTATAGCTGCGCGTTCGCGTCTTTCTTCTAACAGATCCAAGTCTATGCGTCGCTCGTCGTCATTTCTTGCAACATTGACTTCCGCCGTGCGAATGGTTGGCATTCCAATTTCGGCTGGTATAACAGCTCCTGTCCCATAGACAAGAGAGAATGGTGTATCTCCAGTGCTAGTTTTGATTGTCGTGCGGTGCGCCCATAAAACATGCGACACTTCATCCACCCATCTTCCTTTATGTTTGTCAAGACGCGCTTTAATTCCTTCGCCCAGACTACGATTCGCGCGTTCAACCAAACCATTGGTTTGTGGGTGCTTAACTGACGTGAAGTGTTGTGTAATATTTATTTGCGCGCACTAGTCTTTGAACGGGTTATCACAAAATTGTTTTCCGTTGTCCGAAATAATTTCTCTAGGTAGGCCAAAGCGGCATACAATGTTGTCCCAAACAAAGCGTTTGACCTGGTTGCCTGTGATACTTGCCACTGCTTTTGCCTCAATCCATTTAGTGAAATAATCTATGGCCACTATGAGGAACTTTAGTCCCCCTGCTGCAACTGGAAAGGGGCCTGCAATATAAATGCCCCATTTATAGAATGGACATGGTGAGGTAATAGGTGTCAGCTCTTGTTGTGGTCGGCGCGGGATGGGTCTGTGGACTTGGCGGTCGCTGCATCTCTTTATCATGTCTCGCGCATCGCGATGCACAGTAGGCCAATAGTATCCTGACCGCAAGGCTCGTGCCACAACGGACCTTGGTCCTGAGTGCATGCTGCATGACTCAGCGTGGATCTCTCGGAGTATGTAATCTGCCTGAAGAGGTCCAACGCACCGAAGCCATGGTTGTAGGAATAAACGTCGATATAGGATACCATCTCGAAGTTCGAACCTCTGCGTTGTGCGCCGTATCCGTCGAGCGTCTTTCTGTTCTTGGGGTAATATCCCCTTGCTTATGAATTCTACGATAGGTTTCATCCAAGTAGGATTCTCTTCTTCTATTACTGTGGATATCTCCATCTCAGAGATGGATTTGTTCTTCAAGATCTCCACCAATACCTGTTTTGACAGGTGTGCAAAGCTTGTAAATTCGATCTTACTCAGCGCATCTGCTTTTCTGTTTTCTCCTCTATGAACTTGTTTGATGGTGAACCTGTCGAAATTTTGGATTAAGGATTTGGTCTTGTCGAGGTATTGGATCATGTTAACCTCCTTAGCTATATATTCGCCTAATACGTGATTGGCCACTAATCGGGAATCGACATTTGCTTCTAGGTTGCGTACACCCATTTAAGTTGCAATGCGTAATCCAGCAAGTAGGGCCTCATATTCTGCCTCATTGTTCAAAACGCAGTGCGTAAATGAATTCCATTCCATCTGGGTTAGTGAGGATAAGGCCTGCGCCTGACCCATCCACGCACGAAGATCCGTCCATGAATAGAACCCATGGTTCTTGTAGTGTTACCTCGCTCTTTGAAGGTGGAGTATCGGTATCTGGCTTCTCAATGATGAAGTCTGCCAATATCTGTCCTTTAATCGCAGTGCGTGGTCTATAAGAGATGTTATGCTCGCTCAATAACACACTCCATTTTTGTAGCCGTCCCGATGCGTCAGGTTTAGAGATAAATTGCTTGATAGGTTGGTCCGTAATTACAGCTATTGGATGTGCTTGAAAGTATCTGCGTAGTCTCTTAGCTGCGAATACTAAAGCTAGGACCAGCTTTTCCATGGCAGTATAGTTAGTCTCTGTCTTCTTGAGTGCTTTGCTTACAAAGTATATTGGTGTTTGAACGGAGTTCCTATCTGTCAATAGCATCGCGCTGACTGCTCCATGAGTTGCAGACAAGTACATGATCAATTCTTCCCCTGGGCGGGGTGCGACAAGTTTGGGAAGTGCTGCTATATGTTGCTTGAGCTGTTGAAAAGCTTCTTCCGCTTTCGCAGTCCAACGAAAGTCTCCCTTTTTTGTGCACTTCGTGAGTGTCTTAAAGAGAGGGAGTGAATTATCTGCTGATTTGGACAACAATCGATTTAGCCCAGCTAATTTTCCGTTTAATGACTGGACTTCTTTCAGTGTGCGCGGTGAAGGGAGTTCAATGACAGCTTTTGTCTTCTCTGGGCAGGGCTTAATGCCATTAGGTTCTATCAAATACCCAAGAAACATGCCTTCTGTAGCCCCAAAAGTACACTTCTTGGGATTTAACTTCATGTTGATCCTTCCCAATGTTTTGAATGTTTCCTCGATGTCACGCACCAATTCTTTTTCAGTATGGCTCTTTATGATAAATTCATCAACATAAACCTCCAGGTTGCGACCTACTTGCTTCTCAAACGCGTTGTCCACCAACCGCTGGTATGTTGCTCCCGCATTCTTTAGGCCAAAAGGCATTTTTGTGTAATAGTAGACCCCTTGACTTGTGTGGATGGCTATTTTTTCTTCGTCTTCCTCAGCCATCTGGATTTGGTGGTACCCTTGTATGCGTCTAGGAAGCATTTAAAGGGGTATCCGCACAAAGATTCCACCTTTCAGTCTATCTCTGGTAGCGGGTAACAATCTTGTGGACATGCTTTGTTAAGGTCAGTAAAATCCACACACATTCTCCAGCAGCCATCACTCTCCTTTACCATCACTGGATTGGAAAGCCAGTCATGGTAATAGACTTCCTGCATGATGCCTGCGTCTACAAGCTTGTGTACTTCCTCTAGGATGGCTTTTGCGCGATCTGGGGCCTGGCCGCGCTTTTTCTGCCGTATTGGAGGGTATCCTTGTCGGATTTTTAGCTTGTGCTCTGTGATAGATCGTGGTACTCCAGTCATGTGCTTTGGTTCCCACGCAAAGATATCTAGGTTCCTTTGCAATAGTGCGCACACAACCGCTCTGCCTTTGTCAGACAGTGACCCTCCAATTGATATTTCTTGATCTGAGTAGTCAGGGTGAATTGCGACCTTCAGGTTTGCCACTTTAGCTGTGTACTGCTCTGGAGCGCGTGGGGTCTCATTTGTCACTGTGTTGCATTCTTTAGGTGGTACAGTGGCATTGTAGAGGGTGACAATGCCTCCTTCTACTGGGAATTTGAGCATCCCGTGTGTTGTGGACGGTACCGCGCGCATGGCTGATATCCCTGGTCTTCCAATAATGCCATTTTATGGCGAAGGAGACCTGATTACCATGAAGTTCATCCAGGCTGCTGTAGAGTGGTACTCATTACCAATGACCACAAGTAGGCGTAATTGCCCTATGGGCCATATCTTCTCTCCTGTGAAGCCAGTCAGCGATGTCGTGTCCGGAATTAACTGACTCTGTATCTCAGGTCGCAGCCTCTTGAAACAATGTTCGTACATAATATCTGCGAATGCTCCTCCATCAATATACATGCGGTGGGTATCGTGACCCCTCGTATGTATTTCGATAGTGAGCAGTTCCAATACTGCGTTGTCCGCAGTCAGAGTGGGGAAAGAGATTTCACTCCCATAGGAAAACTTTTGGCTAAATTTTTGTCTCGTCTTTCGCTGCCATGATTGTATCATGTAGATTGTATCCGCCTTGTATTTGGGTGTCTCTTTTTTGCCCCCATTCTTCTGTCTGTCCTTCCCCTCTTTGTTGTTTTTAACGAGGTGATCCATTTTACCTTCTTTCACTAATTTGTCGATTAGTTGGCGCAACTGGACACATTCGTTGGTAGTGTGACCCTTTAGTCCATGGTATTCGCAGTATCCGCTTCCTACGCGTCTATCTTCTGGGGTGCGCATTAGTGGAGGTTTCGAGAAGTTTGCTCCTTCTGTCGCGAATATCTCCCTTGGGGTCTTCGTGAGTGAAGTGTATTTGTCGTTATCCCGTCCACTTCCTTGATTGCGGTAGTTCCTGTTGCGGCTGCTACTCTGGTCAATGGATTGTCTCCTAGGCTGTTCTTGTGGCTTATAGGTTGAGTAATCTTTTTTGCTATCCGCAGCAGCTGTTTCCCCTTGAATAAAGGATCTGGTGCGCTTCATCAATTCATCAAAGGTTTGGGGAACCTTATCATTTAATCTCCTTATCAGCTCTGGGTTATTGATCCCATTCATGAACCCTGAGATCTTTAGCACTTCGGGGCACGCCTTGACGTGTATGCATTCATCCTTATAGCGCTCTACATAGGCGCTTGTGGATTCCCCTTGGCGCTGTTTTACTCTGGCTAGTTCAACAGGGTTCTTGGCGCACTTCTTTCTTTGAGTGAAGTTCAAACGGGATGCTTTTCATAACTCTTCAAACCCGTTTATGCTTCTTCGTGGAAGCTTGCTAAACCAAGTTCGCGCATTCCCTACTAACGTGGAGTTAAACATATGGCACCACACAGGTTGTGAAAATTTTTGATAGTAGCAACTGATTCGAAAATTTTTAGGTGGTCATCAGGATCACCCGTTCCATCATATGTTTTAACATTGGCGGGAATGCGCCTTTTCTTATCACCCGAATAATCGCTGATGCGCCGCGTGAATGCGTCAACCTTTTGGCGGCGCTAAGGAAGAGATATATCTTCATATTCTTCTTCGCGATGTCTTCCCCTGGACTTCCAGTGTCCTGTCTCTTTGTCCTCGTTGTCCGAGGAGTCGCTTGAGGAGGAGCTGCCCTTTTGCGGTGCTTGCGCCGTTTTTCCTCGCAGTCCGAGCTTGGGGGCTTTCACTTGGGGAAGTTCGTCTTCCCAGTCTATCATGAATTCTTCTACTTCCGGACCTTGAAGAGCTCTCGCTTGGTGAGCGTTGTCGTCCAAGTCTATCTTGCATCCTGCGATTACCAAGTCTAGCGTGGACATTGGTACGCCTTCCATTGTCTTCATACTCCTCCGAGTATTGTGAATCAGATGATGTACCATCTATAGCTGTCCTTCCAACTCTAGCGAATACTGGAAGTCTGCGGCTATCTTTTTCGCGCCCCTCTTTCCGGTAGCGCGATGGGGATGTTTCGTGTTCTGGGCCAAAGTTAAGTCGGGCTTGCAGGCTCTGACTTGACCTTCTTCTTGCCTCCTCTTGTATGAGGGTAGTTAAAGTTTCATAATTTTGGGACACAAAATTACTTAGCGTTAACTCAGACGCATCCTCTTCCAGTGCAAGGATATCTGTCTCCACATTAGGTCCCCTATCTCGATTAGGTGCGCATGACGGCATAGTGTTGTCCACAGTGGGTGCCGTTTGATGGGGAGTAGTGAAGAGAGTGCGCTGAAGATCTTCAGCACTTGGGGCCACCGTAGTGGCCTGGGTAGTCTCTGTGGGCAATTTCACCGTTGGGAGAATTAGAGTCGGGCCTGATTCTTGGTGACTAGGCGCACTGGTTGCCCCAGAGGCCTTCCTAGAGGTCAAATCTTGATGTTTCCTCCTCTGGGGGGTCACCATGTGTTTTTTCCAACTGCGGAGTCCGCTGGCTTGAGTTTTTGTGCTTCGTCATTCTAGTTCTTAGTGTAGGGTCCCACAGATGGCGCCACTTGTTGATACAAAAGTTGGGCGTGCCTTGTTTGGGTTCCTGTTCTCGTACCAATCAGATCTTAATGCTTGAGACCTGCGCACTAAGAAAGCAAACAAACACCGTTAGGCTTATCGTGGGATTGTCTCCCACGATTATCCTCTGGCGTGAGAGTAAGTAATCGGTTTTTAGGGTTGTATAGAAGAGTTATGGTTTTGTGATCGTACCTTTAATGAGAATTATGATATTCTTTATATAGGCACGAAATCCTTGTAGATTTCGTGTTCCTTACTCTTCGGCGTATCACGCGTATCCGGTCCATGGATCTTTATCCCGTAAATAAGAGATCCTTATCTAGACCATAAATAATGTATTTGGGTTTGGGCTTTCGTGAGCCCAAACCGTTAGCATGGTAGCCCTAAATCATTGTTATGATAGCCCACTCGTGGTGGGCTTAGGCGTTAGTAATGTTCATTAATCGGGCTCGTGACCCGAATATGGACTATACGTCATCACTTTCTGAATGGCGTTTTTTTTTTGAGAATTTATTTTAAAATTTTTGAGTCCCACATAGATGAAAGAAAAGAAATTTCACTTAGTTATACTGTGATGAAGATGTTTTGTTTCAACTGTGATTAGTATAATGTTGTTGATCCAAGTGATGGGTGTTGTTTATGAAAAAAGAAAATGACATAAAACGCATGGGATCGGCAATTCATATGACTTCTTAAACTATTGTCATCTTAAACATTACTTGCATTCTTAAATACTCAATCCTTAGACTTTTCAATCCTATATCACTAATTAACATGAGAGGTCTCCTTAGAATTATACTTACCTTTGATGTGTATACTCGGTTTGCACCAATTAGTGATCATCTCTCGTACCAAACATGTGGATCAATCTTCTTTTTTCATGTATATTCCCTTTTTTCTCATTTCTATTCTCTAACTTAATTTTATTCTGAGCGATTTCCTCGTACCAAACACAACCTATTCTGTTATTTTACACATTTCATACAAATATCACATATTGAAATATTGTTGTAGGATTTGACTATATCACCCAATAGTGTCTAATTAATGAAGCCACGACCTACTATTAATATTGTCTCACTTTTTTCAGTAAGTACATGAGAGCACCAGATGACATGGAGAAAGCTGACGTGAATCTGATGTGTATGGTGAAAAAAATACTACTTTGCCTACTAGCCGAAAGACTAGATAGAAAAGTGTGATATAGAATGTAGAAAAGAAAAAAAACAAATAAAAAAGTTTGATAGGGATAAGATTTTTTGAGGTCAATTTTGTCTTTATGTTTTAACACAGGGAGTTTAAAAGTTTCCATCTAGTTGTGGAGGGAATCTTGAATCCTTTGCACATAATTTTTTTTTTGTTGTTTTTATTTTAAACATTCCAATTACTTCACTTTACAGCCAAACATGATTTAGAATTGGAATCTAATTCCAAATCCTGCATAGTTCATCAACCAAGCACTACCTAAATGGTAATTTTAGTAATAATGAAAGGCAAATTAGTAATTTAACAAGGTTCATGCTTTTTAAATCATAATAATTTTTTAAAAAAAAAGAAAAGAAAATAATAATGGGCCAAAAAGCCTCACATGACAGCCCAAACAACTCACGGCCATAATTCCCCCCACTCCGAATCACACGCTTTCCCACACCATCCCCAATACAAAAAAAACCCAAACACCATTTCACATTCCAAAACCAAATCAAACACCAAACCAAAAATGGGGAAAAACGGCACCCTAAACGACGAACAAATCGCCTCAATGAAAGAAGCCTTCACCCTCTTCGACACAGACGGAGACGGCAAAATCGCCCCATCAGAACTCGGCATCTTAATGCGCTCCCTGGGAGGCAACCCAACTCAAGCCCAGCTCAAAGCCATAATCTCGGAGGAAAAACTAACCTCCCCATTTGATTTCAACCGATTTACAGAGCTCATGGGGAAGCATTTGAAGCCTGAGCCTTTTGACAGGCAGCTTCGTGACGCCTTTAAGGTTATTGATAAAGATGGGACTGGGTTTGTGGTTGTGGCTGATTTGAAGCATATTTTGACTAGTATTGGGGAGAAGCTTGAGCCTGCTGAATTTGATGAGTGGATCCGTGAGATTGATGTTGGATCTGATGGCAAGATTAAGTACGAGGATTTTATTCAGAGGATGGTTGCCAAGTGATCATTTTAAGTAAGTCGCTTTTCACGCTTTTTATGTTTGATTGTATTTTTTTTTTTTAATTGTGATTTGGTTATGAATGGATGTTTGTGTGGATAATTGTTGTTTTTAAGGATTATATATCTTTGCCGAATGATGTTTTGTTTCTAATTTAAAAGGTTTTCGAACATTGGTTTGTGATTATTTGCATTTTAGTAGTCTACTTCAAAACGCTATCTCAAACACCCTTTTGGTTGCGAAATGATTATCTAAGTTTTCACGGTTTTTATGATATGTTTTGATTTGATTATGTTGTTGGCTTTTTTTGGGTTTTTTGGATTTGGTTATTCATGGACATTGCGCGGATAATTGTTTATTAGAAATGATTTATGTATGATTTCGTGTTTTCTTTTGATATTTTTGGATTTGATTGTGTTGTTGCTAGATGGTTAAGAAATGATAAGTAAGTTTTCGGGTTTTGCGTATTATGTTTGGATTTGATTGTGGTTTAATGTTGTTGTTAGGATGTTTGTGAAATGATAAGTAGGTTTTTCAGGGTTTTTTTGTAAGTGTTTGGATTTGATTATGTGTGGAAAATTTTGTTTTGAAGGATTAAATTGGGGTGTTTTGGATTGTGTTATAAATCAAATTATGGGTTTTTATAAAATGGAGATAATCACTTCTTTTAAACTAGACGAATACCCATGCATAACAACAGGATCTTATAGCGGCAAGCTTTTATAGTTGCGTGGTTATTCATTTTCATCAACTATGAACTAACATAATAATAAAAAAGAAGTTGTAATATGGTGTCTTATATAATAGAGTTTGTAGATGAATTTTTAGAAATTACTAGTTTTGGGATTAAATAAAACAAAGTCTCTTTCTTTTTAGAAACTAGATTAGTAAAAGTTGTCATAAGTTTTCATGCATTTTTTTGAAATTTTGGGTGGGAATTGTTAAGGCAACTATTTCACTAAGGAAACATTATTTGAATTTTTATGTGAAAAATTAAGCTTGAGAGGGTATTTTGGAGATTAATATTACTCACTTTTAAGTTTTTCAAGTTTCAAGAAAACTCTTACATGCTTTATATGTAGCGTAGATAGTTTGCCAAATGGAGCACTATTTTCTAGATCATAGGTGTTTTAATTAGGATTAAGGGTGAGCATGGTCCAAAAACCGGACCGGACCGACCGGACCGAGGACCGAGAACCGGAAAAACCATAGACCGAGACCGGACCGAATGTGGTCGGTCCGGTCTCGGTCCGGTCTTCGGTCGGTCCGGTCCAATTAGGCATATTTTGGCACGTTTTTTCGGTTTTTTGGTCGGTCCGGACCGGACCGAGGACCGAATTAGCCAAAAAGCCTAGACCGAGGACCGGACCGAATGTGGTCGGTCCGGTCCGGTCCGGTCCAGTCGGTTTTGTCGGTCGGTCCGGTCCATCCGGTCCGTTTGCTCACCCTTAATTAGGATGGTGGCGAGATGATTAGTACAGTAGTTTCGGGTTTTTTTTGGTTGTTTGGATAAATTTATGTTGTTGGTTTTTCCTTATATTGTGATTTGGGTTATGTTTAAAAATTGCTTCCACTATGTTTTCCTGACAGATTATGCGTTTTTGTAAAAACAGCTGTTTACTTTTTTAAAAAGTGTTAGATTTTCCAAAGTGCTGATTGCTGAGTGAACACTGTTTTCTGATTATTTGCATTATGTGAACACGATATTCAGATAATCTATTCCGAAATGCAATACCAAACACCCTCTTGATAATAATCGGGTTAATTTAAGCTGATTTGGTTGCTGCTAGACTGCTAGTATTTTATGAACGCCTTAAATTTTGTGTTTATATGTTATGTTATTTTTCTCAGTTGGGTGTCAAATTATTACATGTGTAGTCAATGATTATATTGGGTATTTAGGCCCAATCTTATATTCAAGTGTTTATTAGATGGTCCATAAAGAGGTTTTAGGTTTGGATTCCCAAAATGGTTGTTTCTGCCAAATTTGAAGTTTTCTGTATCTTACTCTCTTTGAAAAAGGACTAATTGCATATATATAGGAATGTATACTACCATGGTTGTACGTGGTCTAAAGGATTATATTTGGGTGTTTGGGATTGCGTTTTTGAAAACAGATTATACGTTTGCAAAACCGCGTTTTGAAGAAGGTTTGCCAATCATTGTTTTCGATTATTTGCGTTTTGAAAAAAAAAAAAAAAAAGTCAGATGATCTCCTCCAAAATGCAATCCCCACATCCATATTGAATAAGGATTTGAGCGGATTATACGAGGATACTTGTATCTGTTAGTAACTTTTATTTGGGATTTGAGTGGATAATTGCTGTTTAATAATGTTTTTTAGGATGGAGATGAGAGGATATTTGTTTGTGTAGAGGGTGTTTGGGATTACGTTTTAAAGTAGAGTATTTGACTACGTTTGAAAAACGTGGATAATCAGAAATCAATATATTTGCAAACCAGTTGGATATAGTGATTATTTGCGTTTTCTTAGAGACTGCTATTTTGAAAAAGGAGATAAATGAGATCTAAAATACGGATTCAGTGTAGACTTAATTTTGCTGATTATATAAGGACGTTGGTATCTGATAGTAACGCACAAACCTAGGTATATGATGTCTGTATTGTTGATTTAGGCCTACTGTTATGTTTATTTGATAGTTTAATAAATGGTTCCACTTTTTCATTCCCAGAATGGTTATATTTGCCCAATTGAAGTTTGTTGTATGTTACACATGTGAACTGAAGGGCTAAATGCATAGAGAGTGTGAAAGGACGTTGAAAATTTTCAGTTTGTTACCAAAGGATATCATTTTGTTGATGTGCGTTGCGATGTTTGGTAGAAGATAATTTCATAAGTAGGAATGTATTCAACATACTTATTATATGTAACCAAATACGGTGCATCGAATTAAGTTTTTATGATTGGTAATATATAATAGCAAGTAGTGTGAAGTATAATGAGCCGTTGAGTAGATGTAATTCTTTGTAGTTATTACAATATTACTCCTAATTGGTGTAAGGACTAATGAGATGAATGTTTTCAATCACGACTATCTCAAAGTTTGCTAATGCTTCATTGTGTGTGTTCTAAGTTAAAGTAACTCGCTCTCAATGCTGTTCATAAGATCTGTTAGTTAGTGGCCCTTTAATGGGGAATTAAGAATCTGGTATCTTAAATACATTAGCATAAAAGGAGTGACTAGTTTATTATCGGGCTGATTCTTTGTGTTATTTTGTGGAAATGTCAGACGGACCATGGTGATTGAAAATTGGTTGTGAGAATTTTGTATATGTTGCTATGTTACGTGATATAGGCAGTGTTTGGTTTATGGGTATGAGAATGAATGAATGACGTTCATTCTTAACACATGTGTCTAAGCTGGTACCCACAAGTCTAGTCATACTCTAACCTACCAAGAGGATGTATTTACAAATCCATTTGCGTTTACGCATTACATTAAAATTTGTACCCACAACATGTCTAGATTTGTAAACCATTACCCTTGGTGGGTTTAGAGTATGTTTAGATCTATGGGTTTGATACCCAATTTTAAACACCAAACACATTAATCAAATACTATGCTAGGAATGAAAGTCATTCATTCATTCCCATACCCACAAGCCCAAAACTACTTATACATCGTATAACATGTAATTCTCACAACGAAGTCTAATAATTAAAGTATGTTGGCATTTTTGATAAGATAGCACCAAAAAAAGAGCCGCCAATAATATTAGTCACACACACATACATTATATAACTACTCACCTTGCTTACCACTCGAAAAGCTGTTTGGCGGAAAGTATTTGGTGCTGCCGCTTTGCCCATTGGTGTTGCCGCTTTGTCCAGGTTGCCTACTAGTTTCCGTATACAAGGGCTACTAGTTAAGAGAGTAGATGCACATAATCTTATAAACAACATTCTGAGTGACTGAGTGAGTCACTTTTTTTAACTTCACACACACAGGCAATTACAAAGACTACAAAAATCTGATTAAAACATTTTCTTTTTACACCAATAGTTAGTTAAAAAAAACCACATCTGTTTAAGGGCTCGTTACATACAATATCAACTTAGTTTCACACTATTTATCATTATCTTACATACGTGGACCTTTCTCTACAATATGCTGGGAGCTTCCTCTTACTTAGCCTTATATGTGCCTCGAGACTGATATGTGCAAACTGAATGAAAGCCTTGAACTGATATGTGCCTCGAGAGATGCTGTGATTTTATAGTTATTCGGTTGGAAATATTCACCCTTGATTAGCTGAACATGTAAGCAGTGTCCACTTTATTTATTTAGAAAGAAAAATATTAGATAACAGCACACTATGTCTCAATTCATACTTGAAACCACAACCTTTTGGTTGATGGGCAACTCACATACCACCAGCCTTTTGATTAGCTGAACATGGTTACTGGTAGGATCATAGGGAGAATGTGACCACTTGAGGTACAGCCTTCTTTTTAAGACTTTTAAGCTAAAGAAAGTACTCCACATATGCTGGAAAAGATCCATGTTTCTAACATTCACAAACAGGGTGTTCAACTGTTCATGCTACCCTGTCTATCCAATACTTTTTGTATTTTATATTGTTGTATTTGCAGGTTCTTAGCTTTGTGCAAAGACAGTAGGATCTTTTGGTGGCAATAGTAATTAATGTATTAAGTATGACTACAAAAACTATACTACTAAATTTATTGTCTTTTACAGTAAAACCAATTTAAGAGCATGTTAGCACTAATTATCTGAAAACACTTTGGAATACCTTCGACCAATGTGACCCATTTCAGTTTTAGCTAAAGTTCAACATGTTGATCTGTTACAGATAAAATATAATCCAAATCGACCTATCTGTACGTAAATGGATCAACTTTGACACACGGATCATCATTACGCTAGGGTAGTCACCCAATTAGGCAAGTAGCATCTTGAACTGCCAAACACCAGTTTTCTTGACTAATTTCCTTCTCACTTGCCTGACTTCTAGACGTCAGGTGACGATTTTGCCCATTACTAGTGCATGAGTATCATCATTCAAATTAGGGATGGCAACGGGTCGGGTTTGGGTCGGGTTTTAGTGAACCCGTACCCGTACCCGTTTATAATATCCATACCCAAACCCGCCCCAAAAACCGTCGGGTACCCGATTAATATTATCCATCGGTTTTTCGGGTTTCCCCGCGGGTTTCGGTTATCCCCAATTGAATAATATATAATTGAATAATATATAGACAAAATGACGGTATTAAAATTAAGTGACACTAAAATCCACCGAAAAACAAAGGAAAACACCCTAATATAATCATTTTTTTTAAAGTTAAAGAAAATGAATATAGTATCAAACGATTTAATGCTTTTGAATAATTCATCTACAAAATAAAATATGTTATGTAATAGAGATACGTATATAAAAAAATATAATGGAAGAAATTATATATAAATATATAATACATAAATATATTCTAGTTAATTATAATAACAATAAAGCGGGTATAGATTCGGGTAAACAGATACGGGTACGGGTATGGGTAATTGGGCGGGTATTATCAGAACCCGTACCCGGCTAAAAATTTATATCAATACCCAAACCCGCATCCAAACCCGCCAACCCGCCCCCGAACCCGACCCAACCGGTTCGGGTTTCGGTTTTCCCCGTCGGTTTCGGGTGCTTTTGCCATCCCTAATTCAAATCATCTTATTCAAATTGTTAGATGATTTATTGTATAATATGGTTTTTGTATTCATATCTGACAAACTAATTGTTTATTCAAAGTAAGTTTTGGACAAAAGTCAATCCGGGTCGACCCATCCGGGGCGGTGAAAGGTTATGCGAGTCTGAAGATACATTGACTTTGTGTTTTTGCTTATTTAGTTTCTTGGTTGATTGAATATCAGTAGCTTCTACACGCTCTTCATTTGATTATTTTATTCTATCTACCATCATATATAATATCCAGGTTAAGTGGTTAACTGATAATCTGATCTAAACTCTTCTGGTCATCATTACTAAATGTGCAGGTTGGAGGTGCTAATGGACTGCGCGCTTCCCACCCCCTCTCCTCCACTTTCTTTAGATGCAATATTTTCGTGTGGTAATTTCATTAACTCTGGAATTGGAGCTTTCTGTTTTTTAGGCGTGATAAACTATTTGTACTTTGGGTATGCCCCAGATTTGCGTAATTTGTGTACCCGTTTTTCATTATCTTTATTTTTATTCCAAATTGGCTGCTTGTGTATAACTTCAATTGAAATGGTCTAATGTAAAACACTGGTAATTTGGTTTTTTGTCAATTAATCTCCTTATGCAGTGCTTCTAAATGGATTTCCATTAGACAGTTTACCAATGTTTTAATGAACATGTGGTTAATTCACGCCTTAATACTGTCTAGATTGGCATTACGTTCTCAACAAAAAAAGCATTTGCTTAAAATGACCATTGAGATAGACTCTTATTAGACTTTGTCCATTTTTTGCATCTGCTACTTTTTAAAATATGGACAGTAAACTAACAAGGTAATAGTCATTTTTCAGTTAGCTAAATTATTATGATATTTTTTTAAGAGCTACACAAAAACTAGTCACTTTAGCATTTGGGTCTGGTAACGCAACAGATGCACTTGGTGCCACGGCACATGGTATGTACTATCATTGAACCGCGAGGTATGATTTTCACGCAAACTTCAGGACACCATTTTGGTTGACAGTGTTTCGGTGCATATTTATCAACATACGCACAAACATCATGACCTGCAAAACAAAATAATGGAAGGCTTTAATAAATAAAGTGATTTTAGACGTTTTAATCTGAACCATAATTTATGAATATGTGAGTCAACAAAATATTACGACAAGCCTTGCAATCTTTCTTTGTTTTGGTGTAGCAATAACGCTCATACATTTGTAGATAACAAGTAAACAACAAGTGCACTGTGTACATATATAATAGTTTTCCTCTTTGAAGTGTCATTCTAGAATCTAGATGCAATTCAATCCATCATCTCTCATCATTGTGTACAAGTCGCTGTATATCACGTCGAGAAAATTATTTTGTAGAAGTTATGTGATTCTAGTATTCTTATTAGATGTTAGAATATGCTAAAGAGTAAAGATGAAGATATATTATCTTGAAC
The DNA here is from genome assembly GCA_030686995.1 of Artemisia argyi. Taxonomy (NCBI): domain Eukaryota; kingdom Viridiplantae; phylum Streptophyta; class Magnoliopsida; order Asterales; family Asteraceae; genus Artemisia; species Artemisia argyi. Next base: position 111,538,807 of record CM060699.1, read on the forward strand.
TTTGCTTGGTATTTATAACAGGATTTCTGAAAGTTAGTGCTAAGAAACATTTATGATACAAACCGTTTCATTCATAAGAAGGGTGGCAGTGGACAACGGCATGCCCATGCCAGCGGTGAACACCGCCGCCACCTAGCCGGCATACTCCATCGACAAGGCTCAACAGCAATATATGATTCCACGGCATGGAGTTATTTTGGAACGTGTACAAGTTTATATGCATTATGTATAAGCTTAATATATATGATGCTATGGATTTAGTTGGGAGGTATGAAAATGATTGCCACTAAAAAGGGGTTGGGAGATATGAAAAAAGTATGAATGAGGTGAAATGAGATGGAATGATATTATTGGTGGATTTGGGAGGTATGGATGATTTCGGAAGCACGACTGCCACCATCCTAAAGTATACGAGTACTAGTATTATTTATTTATTTATTATTATTATTATTATTTTTGGGGGGTGGTGTTCCATTTCTTTAACTAGACGTATACCCGCGCAAAACGACGGTATATAATGACAAATAATTATTTTGCGAAATCGTGATTCTGGGTCGACCATTGACACCGCGGGACATACTCTAGTTCCGTCACCGAAAATCATATACACATTAGTATTTTGGTCGCCGAATTGCACAATTATCATATTGATTTTTAGTAAATCAAACCGGTTGCTTGTGAATAGATTAGATTGAACTATTTAATATTAGCCTTATCTATTTTATATAATAAAACTCAATAATGTACAAGCTCATTAAGCAAGAAAAATAATTAATGTGATGATATGTCTTCTCTCCTATTGGTCAATAAATCATTAATGCTCCAAAAATGTACAACACTTACAAAGCACAGCTTTAAAAACCACGGTTCTAAATTATTCACACTCCTCTTTGAGTTATTTTTGTAAAGTATTCAATACCATTAAACACCATAATTCTTTCTTCATTCCGTTCAACACCATTCAACTCGATAGCATAAAGCTTCTTCTATACACTACATCAAAACCGCTCCTTCACTAAAATCATCTCATTAAATTTCTGCTATTTTTGCTAATCATTAATTTCATTCAAATCCTTTGTAACCGAATAACCCAAAAGTGGTATTATGACGCAAATAGCTGGAAAGTCAACAACTCAATGGTATGTGTCTTTCTTCATTGTTTATGTTTCCATCATCAATCATTTGTAGCAATCAAATGTTATATTTTGATACCATGAATTTTTCTTAATTTCGATATTCGTTTTTGTTATTGTTGTTTGGGTAGGGGCATATGCAATTCAATTTGAAGGTATGTAAATCTTGATCCCTTAAATCTTTTTTATTTAGATCAACTCTCAACAATCCATCTAATTGCTATGTATATGATGATGAATTCAATTTGATTTTTAGCAAGCGCCAAGTGTTTGATGAAACGCCCCATCCACAAATTGTTTTTATCGAGTTTGCTAAAACATGTTCTTTAAAGGTCAACGGAATTTTTGTAATTGATTTGATTAACTATCAATTACAAAATCCTCTTACAAAAACCCTATATAAAATTATTTGGGGCAAATGTGCAGAATGGTATTTTATTTGTAAGAAAAACGTTTTTCAAATTATTTGTAATTTTTTTAGTTTTATAATTTGAAATAGGCCAGTTAATCATAATATTAAAACCCTTCTAATTTATGTTTGAACTATTTTTAGGAAATGATTATGTAATTGAAAAAAATTATGAATCTCACATTATAATTATAATTTAATCATACGAGTGAATCATGATATTAAATACCTTCCAATTTGTCATTGATCTATTTTTAAGAACTTTTGTACTATATAATGAAGATAGCCATGGACTAAGGCTCAAAATGGTGGAATTTCTGAATTTCTATTGTTCATGATTTATTTACTTTTTCTTTTTTCAGGATATGATCACAACAGGTGTATATGGTGGAATCTCTGAACATGGGCACGTAACCAGTATGCAGTCTACATAACAGGTGTATATGGTGGAATTCCTGAATTTCTATTGTGTAACATCTTCATCATATATTTGCTTTCTTACACAATTTATTGAAATCTATTTTATATAATAAAACTCAATAATGTACAAGCCCATTAAGCAAGAAAAATAATTAATGTGATGATGTGTCTTCTCTCCTATTGGTCAATAAATCATTAATGCTCCAAAAATGTACAACACTTACAAAGCACAGCTTTAAAAACCACGGTTCTAAATTATTCACACTCCTCTTTGAGTTATTTTTGTAAAGTATTCAATACCATTAAACACCATAATTCTTTCTTCATTCCGTTCAACACCATTCAACTCGATAGCATAAAGCTTCTTCTATACACTACATCAAAACCGCTCCTTCACTAAAATCATCTCATTAAATTTATGCTATTTTTGCTAATCATTAATTTCATTCAAATCCTTTGTAACTGAATAACCCAAAAGTGGTATTATGACGCAAATAGCTGGAAAATCAACAACTCAATGGTATGTGTCTTTCTTCATTGTTTATGTTTCCACCATCAATCATTTGTAGCATTCAAATGTTATATTTTGATACCTTGAATTTTTCTTAATTTCGATATTCGTTTTTGTTATTTTTGTTTGGGCAGGGGCATATGCAATTCAATTTGAAGGTATGTAAATCTTGATCCCTTAAATCTTTTTTATTTAGATCAACTCTCAACAATCCATCTAATTGCTATGTATATGATGATGAATTCAATTTGATTTTTAGCACGCGCCAAGTGTTTGATGAAACACCCCATCCACAAATTGTTTTTATCGAGTTTGCTAAAACATGTTCTTTAAAGGTCAACGGAATTTTTGTAATTGATTTGATTAACTATCAATTACAAAATCCTCTTACAAAAACCCTATATAAAATTATTTGGGGCAAATGTGCAGAATGGTATTTTATTTGTAAGAAAAACATTTTTCAAATTATTTGTAATTTTTTTAGTTTTATATTTTGAAATAGGCCGGTTAATCATAATATTAAAACCCTTCTAATTTATGTTTGAACTATTTTTAGGAAATGATTATGTAATTGAAAAAAATTATGAATCTCACATTATAATTATAATTTAATCATACGAGTGAATCATGATATTAAATACCTTCCAATTTGTCATTGATCTATTTTTAAGAACTTTTGTACTATATAATGAAGATAGCCACGGACCAAGGCTCAAAATGGTGGAATTTCTGAATTTCTATTGTTCATGATTTATTTATTTTTTCTTTTTTCAGGATATGATCACAACAGGTGTATATGGTGGAATTTTTGAACATGCGCACGTAACCAGTATGCAGTCTACATAACAGGTGTATATGGTGGAATTCTTGAATTTCTATTGTGTAACATCTTCATCATATATTTGCTTTCTTACACAATTTATTGAAATACAAGAATATTCAACTTAAATACAATACATGAAGATTGAAACAGTTTCCATAAAAACTAGACAAGAGTTAAGACATTTAATGGCTGATGTGATATCTAGATTAGGAGATAATGGTGTTAGATAGTTTAAGACTTTTGAGTACATCATAGTTTAGACTTTAGACAGTCACAACGTATGATAAAACGTGACATTTCTTATACGTTTGAATGAATAGTTTAGACTTTTGAGTACATCATAGTTTAGGGTATAGGTTTCTTCATATGATTTTGACCACAGTTACCGGACACACACCAACAGTTTGATGAAATGCTTGAAAGAAAAATACATGCTTAATTTGTAAGTGATACTTCTTCTTTTTCAATACCTTTTATGGCATTTAAGTTCTTATTCATGTTGTATCAGTTTGTACAAGTATTTTGATCTCTTTGTTGCAAAATTTTCAGAAATTAATACCTGTAATGGCATATAAGTACTTATTCAATAAACAAATAACCAAATAAGCACTTCAATAGAAGCAATCTTAAATATTTTCAAAAAAAGTTGATATGATGGTTGTTGATTTTAGGTTTAGATTGAACCATGTTGGGCATTGTTTTTTGAAAGTGATTATGTCGTAGTTGATAGTGTTTGTTTGTGCATATTCATTAAAAATAAGCAATCCAAATGTTTATTCTTTGATTCTGAAAATGTGTTACGGATGTATAGTTTTTGCATGTTTAATTATGTACATTGGTTTGCTATTGGTGGCCTGGGGTACATAGCAATTGCTTTCTTTTCCCGTAGAGAGAATTCATGCACATGGACGGAACATTTAAAGATTGGTATGTGAACTAATTTCTTGAAATATAATACGTCTTGAGGCGAACAAATTTGTGGTTGACTGGGATGTGATCTATATGTCTTATGCAACATGTATGCTAGGAGTTAAAGAGCGTTGTATTTGTTAGAATTGAATGGAATTCGTTTGATTATGTAGGTCATAATCCATGTTTGCGGAACATCACTTTTATAGTTTTTTTCGTAAAGGAAAAGTCACCAAGTATTAAATTTCTTCTTTCTATATTGGTAATGCAGGTTTTAATTAACTATTGCATTTTCGGTGGGCGATGAACTTCAATAAGGTCAGGAACAAGAATATATCAAAGATTTTCTCTTCTGAAATATTATTGCGTGAACTATTAATGTTTCTGTGTTCTATTTATAGTTGTAGGGGGAATCGAACACGGAACCCTGTGACAACAACCATATGTAGGAAATGCTCCCCTGGGTTGAGGACAGAGCCACGTGGTCAAGAAATGTTTAGCCATGTTAGATAGTCAATTTAGGTCAACCATTATCCGTGAGCTTATGTCTGCTACTCATTCCGAACAGTTGATTCAAGATCCACATGCCAACTATGATATTTAAATAACAATTTGTCTTACTGAGGTATGTACTTCTTTCACACAAAAAAAATGTGGTTATTACAGATGTATCTGTTTTGACCTTCTTACTTTAAATGGGTCGATTTTAGTTTCATTATATCTACAACGGGTTATCTAGAGTGATAAATTTTAGACTTTCAACCCTTTGCCTAAATATGTGTGACTATGATTTTATACCGCCCCTATATTATGTAATAACAGCTAATGCAATCTATAACTTGCGTGTGCAGGGTTCATTTCATAGCTCATTAATGAATGCAATCGAGTCTTACTCAAAAGGATGCTATACGTGATCATAAAAGGAGTAAAAATTCAGAAACTTTTCTACACAAATAACTGAAAAGTTGATGACATTTATCCGAATAGAGTGCCGTTAAAGAGTTACCAAGAGGTAATTCGTCTTTGCTTTGTGTATATGGCTATTAAAGGGTTTAGTAACCATAACCGATTTTTGGATGGTGGAAAGTTGTGCTAACTACTTAATAAAAGGGACACATTTTGGACAACTTTTAAGTGTTCAACCCATATTTTCTTTAATAAAGTCTTATGATTTAAATTGTTTGACCCGCCAAAAAGGAAATTTAACTGAGCCATGTTACCACCCATGAAGTTGTTTGTAAGTAACATTGTCTAAAAGCTCTGGCTAATTGAATTAATGTTTTTTTTTTACTAATTTGGATCTTGCTTTCTTTAACAGGCTACCCATGGATTTTTGGCGACAAATTTTCACCTGATAAGCTGTTAATTGTCTCTTATCTCAAGGTTTAATCCTTTTTTTATTATTATAAAGATTCACTATTTTTTGTTGCGATTATGTATATTTTATGTTTTTAGAGGAATTGAGTGACTATTTGAGATTATGAAGTCAGCGATCTTTGTGAACCGTTTGGGGAGGCCGTTGAGGTAGCTTTTTCTTTAATTTTAATGGATTTAATTAGGAAAGAGTTACTTAATGGAATTGGTTTTGCAGACAAGAGACTTGATGAAGAAGAGTACGCACATATCTGCACACAAGTTGCTGGAATAATGAAAACAATTGGCTGCTAAGGCGTCAAAGATTCTTAAACAACAATTGTTTATCTGCTTATTCTAGAAAGAGTAAGCCGATAATAATTGAAAGATAAGCAGGTTAGTATTTAGTACGCCCTCATTTCAGTATGAAATAAATTGGACGCAAAGTGCTTCGGGTCAATTGAATCGAACAACACCCACATGTCCTGTTTTGACTTAAACCACCGTTGTCATTTTCACCTTTGCTATGAGTGCATTCACTATTTAGTTGGTTATTTGGATACTTGGTTAGTTGCTTTAAGCTTACTTTTCATGATTCACCGTTGATTTGTAAACAATACAAATATACAAAAGTAGCATCTGGGCTCATTACATGAATTTTATTTTATTTATCATCTTTCAAAACCACATTACAGGAATCGTTGCAGAAACAAATTAACTTTGAAATTGGAGGAAAGTATGAAGTTATTGATGAGTCATAGCCCGGTCTTACCCAAGTTCTAAGAGGTATATATCTTAATTCAATTTTTTATTAATTCGTATATGTGAAGCTTCAGTAATTCAACACCAGTTTCTTGTGTGCAGAGCTGGTGAGATTATGGGAGGGTGATGATCTTTGATAGCTCATAATATTATTTATCCTACTTATTGAAAAGTTAGTCACCAGGCGAATGAGGAAGTTTGTTTTCTGCTTTTTTCGAGTATACTTTGTATAATTTGGTAAAATTAAAAAACTAAATAAACTAGGTTATGTTAACTTGCTTTAATTCTACGAGTGTTTCCGGCACTTCAAATAAACACTTCGAAATCAGCAGGTAGCAACTACCTTATTTTACTCCATATTAAGTAGAATAGCAGAAAGAGTTTATTTTGTCCAACACTAAAACTGCTTAAATAGGTAGATACGCAGAAAAATATAAAGCAATCTGCAACAAACACTCTTTATGATACGGAAATGTTGTAACATGTGCTTAGTAGATATTAAGTCTCTTCTTATGTGAACAAGTGAAACATTGTTGAAATGATTTTTCAATCTTATTCATTGTTCCTGAACAAGTGAAAAATTGAAGAAGTAAGTAAGTTTAATTTACGAAATAAGCTTAGAATGTTCAATGGTGTTTGTTTTCTTTTGCGTTGTGACATTGGCCTTATCTAAAAAAAAGTAATTTTGGACTTCATCGCCATTTTTTTTTATATATTAAGCTTATCTAAAAAAAAAGTGTCAACAATTTTGGACTTAATCGCCATTATTTTTTCTTCGTAAAAGCTTTTGAACTTTTAAAGGCAATATGACCGGTTCCATTCTACTTACTCTTGCAGCCCTACTTATTGTTCAATATGGCCTAAAAATGGCGATTCTGAATATATATCAGTTATGCATTCCATTTGCAGGCGGTGATATTATAATGTGATGTTAACAGAAGTTATTTATTGCTTCCATTCATAGTATATGACAGAAGGTGCGATTCCTCGTGAAATTATCCCACACTAGCATTTTCGTGCAATAATTCTACCAAAGGCGAGCATTGCAACATAATCTTGAACTTGAGGTTGTATACTTCACAATTTTTGATAAAATTTATTGGTTACGAGGATGCGGGAATTGGAGAAGAAAGAAAAGGAAAAAATCAAGTACGTTTGACAGGGAATTGGATTACACCTTTTTGGGATGATTTTTTTGGTAACGTACCTCATTTCGGTGTCATTCGCCATGACAATAAACAAGATCCAAGGGCATTCGCTTTCAAAAGTAGGATTGTATCTGACGTGGCAGCCATATGTGGCTCTTTCACATGTCAAAAACAAAAAAGGTTTGAAGGTTATTATTTCAGATGCGGATGGTAACCTATCAAAAACTACTATAAATGTTGTATCTAAAGAAGTTGTTCAAGGTCTATGATCAAATGGTCAATCGGTATGTACGGTATTCATATTACATGTTTTGTGGCATTTTTCTAACTTACACTTATTATAAATCCCAAACTTCTTTTATTTACATTTTTTATACTTATTAGGTGTTCACGAAATGGACCTTTTGTTGAAGTGTTAGAATGGTCACTACATGCATTTGCTTCTCAAGACAAACATATTGGAGATCAAGAGGCAATGAACGTTTATTACACATATATTTACAAGCATTGTATTTTATACTTTCAGTCGCTTATAACTTATTGTTCCACTAAAAGAAAATTTTATAACGTTTACGTTCGTTGTTGTTTCTTACCTTATGCACGTACATACCTTTCTTAATAAAAAAATCCCCTAAAATCCCGTGGATTCCACGGGTCTATAAGCTAGTTTTACTTATATTCGCTAAAATTTCTTATCATGTTTTCCAACATTAACTATTATATGTTGCTCTTTTGGAAAAAGCTATCCATCTTTAAGACCCTGTGTCAAGTGGTATTGGATTTCTCGACCAAAACATTTTTGGAGTGACCATTGGGAGCAAGTCTAATTCGGACCTGTTAATTTGCAAAAATTAAACCAAAGCATATAAAATGATACTGTAGAAAACATTGTTATTCATGAAGATGTATATTATGATATCATTTCAAGAGCTACAAAAAAAGTAAGTCGCAGTAGCTAGCATGTTGCGCCGGAAGCACAACATATACAATCGAAGCCGTGACACCGTGCATCGTCAACTGTTGCATTGATGGGCACTACATGTAAGCAGTCTTCCTCACAAGTGTGTGGAATGCACTTCATTGGTGCATAGGGAATTTCATAAGTACATTCCTTATCGCCTGAACCAAAATAATTAAACGCTTTAATAAACAAAGTAATTTGCTTGTTTTTAATAAGTTTTATTTGACTAAATATGTGATAACTAAAGAGAATGAGTTCAACAAAGCATTACCAAATCTCCACTTGCATTGATCTTCAGAGGCCATAGCAATACTGTTAGTAAAAGTTTTAATTAACACATAAAAGAGGAAAAGACATATAACATTCTTCATCTTTATCTTATGAATTTATGATATCACATTTGTACATAAATTTCATTGGTATTTATAGCGGGTTTGTAAACTGTAATAACTCTAGTAATTAAGAACATTTATTATATTTGCTTTAAAGAAAGAGTAAACATTTATTGTATCATTAATGTAAATAAGATTACAATAGTAAAAAGACAGAATTACATATATATCATTGAAAATTTCAAAAATTACAATACTAGTATATCATTTTTATTAGTTTTTTTATGCATAAAATACAATGCTTTTAATGCATCAAAAGGATATATGTGTAATTTTTAAAATTTCCAAGGATATATATGTAAATGCCCATAGTAAAAAATTAAATGTAAATAAATAACACAAAAAATTAAATACAAACAGAATGAGTAGAAACAGAAGACAAACTCTAAATAAGATAATTGAACGAATGCAATAAAACGTCGAGGCATGAGTCTCGGTTTAACACGATTCCCTTAAAACAAGTTTATCCCGATTGACATAAACACAGCTCAAGTCATCCCATTTAAATCTTTGAATAAAACGATTTAGCAGGTTATGTGCATTGAAGTAGACTTTTGGGCACTTTCAGTTTCCAACCCATTTAGCCCGTTCCCCTTTTAGCTACATTCTTTTTCCAATTTGACCCGATTGACATAAACACAGCTCAAGTCAACCCATTTCTAAGCAACTGTCAGCTTCAATATGTGCGTATTAAAGTTGGTGAAGCTTGCTATATCTGTGAATGCCACTAAATATACCTTGGATTTGGATTGCCTTTCTGCCCATATTTGTGCCAACGGTAGCTGAGAGTCTCCTTCATAAGTAGCTTTGTTTGATTTGGGAATACTTTAAAAAGGTTACAAGTTATTTGTTTGGTGACGAGTTAAAAAGTTCACGAGCAGAGCTTTTATATGTTAAGAACATATAGAAAGGAAACATTAACCGAGTGAATTAACTTAGTATGTACTAGTTATAATGCCCGCGCACGCGCGGGGTTTTTTTGAATTTTTTAAATAATGTATATTTATCTATAGAAAACAAATAAGTTAATATTTTTTTGTTATGGTTTTTAATTATGGGTTTTAATTATTTTTGCTATAATGTTTCTAGTTTCAAAGAATCTAATACGAAACTTGACAAATGATTCGACCGTCTAAAACTATATAAATGAAAGTAATCCAATATATTATTATCATAATGATTGTAATATTTATTCTAATGATTTTCATCCTCGGCTTAGCCATGGGGTTGCTGTAGTAAAAGCTATACTTTAGTCTTGTGTGCCCTTCTGGTTTCTTCACAAAATGCCAACAATCCTAAGTTGATTAGTGATCTTGTATCTTTGGGTTTTTTTCCAACAGTTATGATCCAAATAACATCCGAGCCAGAACATAAACCACACCATTTGTTGCAATTACTTTTAATAGGTAAATTGATTTGTATTTTACTGTTTGACGGAGTTGGTTAATTCTAGTCTCATTACTCGACCAAATGAGTTACACTTCATGCTATCATTGTCGCTGTTCTTCATGTATTATAAAGCCTGTGCACGCATATGGTTTTGGATTCGTAACGTTTTATATGCTAATTTGTAATTTTTTTTTTGTCATTAACTTACATAAAGTCAAAAACAGAAAACTAAAAACATGTAACTCATACGCTCAAGTACTCAACTAAACATGAAACACATCTTTTAATTTTAAAAGTGAGTTTAATTAGTACTATCCGGATATAAAAGTTTTGATTATTAGTTTACAATATAGTTTCTTTCAAATTTAGTAATTAAAATCACCCACGCATCGCAACTGCTTTTGCGCTTCCACAACAATTAAATATATACAACATCGAATTCAGAGTTTGCATTTCTACAATTCCCAGCAACATATGACATAAGATATATAATAGAGCCTTAATGAGCTACTCACTAATGTCATATTATAGACATCACCAGTTTCATATTACATTAGGTGTGTGCATTGTTTGGGTAATAATCGAATAAACCGAAAACCGAAATCGAATCGAATTTACCAAAACCAAATCGAACCAAACTAAAAATTCGATTTTCGGTTTGGATATTGTTTTGCAATTTGAACCGAAAACCGAATTTACATAAATATATACTTTATATATATATTTAATTAAATGAATAGTTATGTTTATTTATTTTATAACCCCGTGTAATACATAGGCTTTTTTACATAACTGCAATTCAACTTTCTATTTGCTTTTGCTTGAATATCAATCTAAAAGACTAAAATCACCAAACAATTGAAACCACAATTAGGTGACAGATATTTTGCAACTTCCTCATCTTACTTACTACTCATCAAATTGTATGAGATGTGATCCATGGGTTCCAGCAATGTACAAACATGTATTAAATCAAGAAAGACCATTCTAAACCATGTTGGTTATAGACAAATGTATAAAGATATGTTATCACAATTGGTAAGATTAAAAGATGTCCATTTAAGCAATTGCAAGAAGACCTAAACTATTGCTCCTTTGCTTATTGGCTTCAATAGGAATTACCAATTTACCTTTTGCCATCAAATTTGGTTGAAGAGAGTGATTTTTTTGGAGCTTATTGATGCTAGGGGTGAAGTTCATTATGTTAGAATGGACAGAGAGCATTGTTATTTGTGGACATTAAATGAGACTAAATGGTCTTCTTTAATCCAAAGCGTCATGGATCCCAAGCTAATCCATTTAGATCAGATAGGTCTATCATAATAACCACAAACATATTCCAATTTTAAAGTGTGCAATGACAACCTGAAACTCTTTTATGTTCCGGAACTTTGGTATTGCTATAAGTGCTAAGATGTCCACAAGAATTTGTGTCCAATGAATAAGCATCACAATGGTGAACAAACAGTTAGATTCATCTATGAGATATACAGTTAATCCGATAAGAGAAATCAAAATTGAAACTTTTTAGAGGGAAAAAAAAGGATTAAAAGAAAGAAAAAAAAAAGGGAAGATTAAGTCATGTGTTCTTGCACTACTCAGATATAGAAACTCAGCATCATCTCGAACAATGGTGAATGTGCTTTTATTGATCATTGACAAGCAAATATAAGAATTTATATAAGCAACTGTAACATGTCTTGTATATCAAAACATGTGTTCAACATAAAATTGATTATATTGATTATACATTTTATTTAGTACCATACAATAATCATGTAGATGAATTATCATAGTACTTGAACCAGTACGCCCAACTTTTTTTTAACTTTGTCTGAAAGTCAAAGCACGCAGAAGACGCACCATTTTGTATACTAAGCTCAAAAGCGACTCCTTGTTGCATTGGAGACTGGCACTCTGGCAGCCGTCCTAGCTTGTCTACTACCACTCCAGTTGATGACATGCGTTCTTGGGCAGGAATGTAATGGCGCATCCATAGACCTGTGTAGACCTGAGCAAAAAGTGACAGCAAAAATATATGATAAGATCCGAATAGGTAACTTCTGCTACCTGATGGTCATGTTGACCGTTACACTTTTTGTAACATAAAAAAAAAAAAAAAAAAAAAAAAAAAAAAAAAAAAAAAAAAAAAAAAAAAAAAAAAAAAACTATTTCATCAAATACGATAGGGTTTCTGCATAGAACACTGAGGCGCGAACCCATTTGACATGTTTCCCTTTTAGCGATTTTTAGTGTTTGACCCGTGAAAACACATAAAACACAACCCAAATCCAATAGAAGCCACTGATATCTGATATATGTAACTTGCCACTGAAATGGGATAATTAAAAGAAGTGTAAGTATTATATTCGTCACTCAACTGAATCCACAAGAGATAAAATACAAAAATCGTCTCCAACATAAGTCATTATAATTGGTTATATATTGCTGTCCAAACACCCTAACAGTAAATCAGTTATGTACAGCAAGATATTACGAAAGTTTAAACATATAAATTAAATAACATAAGTTAAATAAGGGCAATAAAAATTACTGGACAAATAAAAGTTCTAATGGGCAAAAACGTACCTCTGTCAGTATATTTTTCAGACTATTCCTGAAATTTGCACAATTTGTTGTAAACCCTTTCCAACTTTATATACATGGCTCTGCACGTTGGGATCAGATGCTATTTTATATATAAGATTAAGAACGACTGTATGGGATTTTGATGTTCTTCTTAAATCTTAATACCTTCCAAAGACCCAAATGAATAAGCCAATGTAAAAAACAGATCAGCTTCTAAACAAATTTTCATTAACGTGCATCACTTATGTGCACGTGTTAACTTTGGGTCAGTTTGATGCTGCAGTCATCTCTATGAGACATGGGATTGGAGGTGAAGTGCTGTTAGGCTCTCCTATAAGCTAATGTAACAAAAATTCTTCCAATTGCGTTGCAAAATTTTGTTTACACAAACTACGCATGTGCATCGTGCCTAGAACATCATGTCTCAGCTAGTTTATAGCCTTGTTTAGATATCGTGAATAAAGTTATGAAAGAGAGGAAAAAAATGTATACCTGAAAATTAAGACTTATGCACCCGAATAAATCATAAACATGTTTAGAGTACATGTTTCCAATTATCTATAAATGCTTGTAAAAGTAACTCAAGTACTATAGCGCACATTACCATTCCCCTGTGTTTCTGATTTCTCTCTGCCTGACCAATGAAAGATGAAAACATGAACTTTATATACTAACCATGTTGGTGTAAAAATCAGCAGGCCAAAACAGGTAACTCTATGCTATTTTCGACCCATTCGGCCAGTTTATCAATAATAGTCAACCTGAATTGACCTGCTTTCATATGTACCATTAAGGTACTCACAAACACCGTAGCATATGTTAGTTTAATTTGTTATATATTGCTGTTCCAAACACCCACAAACATAGCTACAAAGAGGAGTGATTCTGATTGTTATACCTACAAAGAAGAAGAAGAAAACCTAGTGATGAATTTCGGAAAGTCCTATAATAAACAATGATCCAATATTAACATAAACTAATCTATATCTACTCTAATACCATAGTACAATAATTCCACATCCGTAGATCATACTAACATAAACCAATCTCAGGACCTTTAAAACATAAACATAAGCCCAATCACACAACAACAAAAAACCATAAAATTTTTCAACATGAGTCTCTTACTCTCTTTAAAACCATCAGCAATCAAACTTTTAGAAACCTTACTATCAATCAAACAACTCCTAACCCTATTCTGATCTTTCTTCACTATTTACTCTTGTCAACTAACCACTATAACCAGTGGCGAAGCTAGCATATTTTCGGTGGGGGGTCGGGATCTAATTTTTTTTCCTAACGCTATTTTTCAGGTAATACCGAAATTTTGGGGGGTCGAAACCGAATATACCGAAATTTTTCTACACAAAAACTATATACCCCCTACATCGCAAAAAAGATTTCGGGGGGTCGGGCGCCTCCCCCCCCCTCCCCCGCCCCTTAATAGCTGCGCCACTGACTATAACCCCCCAACCTATACTCCTTAAACCCGTTACCAACTTGTTGGTCCGGTGTGGAGACGTAATACAAACTATGCCAAATCATCAATACCATCTCTCTACGGTTTCACATGAATATATAAAATCAATCCACCCCCATCGACACATGATAATAATAACGTTAAGCTTCATCACATTCAAACCGATTCACCATTAGCTAATCAAACTCACAATCTTAAAAAACAACTAAGCTAAATTTACAAACAAACTAACAAATCAAAGAAACAATAATTCATAATGGTAGTTCAAGTTTAAAGGACCCCTCAACAAAGATGAAAAAGAAAACCCGATGCGCACACCAGAATATCACATCATTAATGCATATGGTACAACATGATATGGCATAAATTGTGGTGTATGTATCAACACCCTTAATACATATAAATATGTTTCTACAGAGATGAAAAAGAAAACCTGTTGATTTCTTGAGTTTTATTGAATGAGATGCAGACTCTGATGATGAATTCGTTGGAATAAAAAAAACCTGGTCTATCAATGAGTTTATATAATGCCAGTTTTAGTTTATTCTAATTCTAATTGTAATACAATATAAACTGGGCTGGAAGGGTTTTTTTTTTTTTTTTTTTTTTTCTTTTTTTTTTTTTTAACAAATAAGTCCTACAATATGTAAAAACTTACTTAACCAACTGAAACTTATTCAAAAATTTCTGAACGCCAATAAATTAAAACAACACAACAGTCTTTGTAACAAAGAACCTAAAATTTGTAACACTGCAAGGAACATCAAATTTGGAATAACATATCATATGCAATGTAACACTGCAAAGAAGCTGGTTCATATGGTGTTCATTAATTAGATTTTGTATCATATGGTAGTAAAATCACTCAAAAGGAAAACAAAGATTTAAGAAAACAAAACAGAACAATTAACCTAAATTAAATTAAACTTTTAATAACTCAAAATCTCAATCAAATTCAAATCAATAAACCATAAACTTACTATAACAATTAGCCTTATACTCTTCCTCTTATTGTTTTGGCGCGTGGCTACATCTACCAGAAGCTGCAGCTATGGGTTGTTGAACACTCTCAAACTTGTTTGGTGGATCGCACTGTATTACCATATCGTTTGATTTAATGATTAGCATCATATCTTATAAACCTTAATACATCATGGATCTTTGAGACCTTCTTTTGGTTTAATTAATCACATGGATGCGATTTGGAGTTGCAGAAAATAAGATGAGGATTTTTTTTACTGGTTATGATGAGATGATGCGAGAAACCTTACAATGGGATTTATGATGATATTGATACTTCCGCATTTTTTTTTTCCAAATTTACAGTTTCGGCTTACAATTAATAAAAATAGCACGTAGGCCCATGTGTATTTACATGTTTTTTTTTTTACATATGTGATATAAGAACGCTTTTTTAAACTTTTTGGGTAAATTAGGAAAGAAATAGAGTTAATTATTTTTCAAAATTAAGGGGAAAAACGAATTAAAAAAAAAATTACCAAATAAAGTATGATTTGATTTTTTTGAAATGAAAAAGTTCCCACTAGGGGATTTATTTTATTAGGTAAAAGATTTGACGAAATACGGACTTATAAAACTTACAAAAAAATAATTCACAAATATATGTGGCAAAATAAGTGTAGATTTTATTGTGAGTCTTTTTATTTTTTATTTTTATTTTTATTTTTTATTTTTTATTTTTATTTTTTATATATATATATTTAGTTGACAACTTGACATATATATTTCCGGAAAATAAAATTGTAGAGGTTTTGTTGCGGTGGAAACAAAAACCTAACCGGTAGTTGAGAGGCGAATGTGGACAGCAGCTATCTAAAAGACTAAAACTATATTCCTACTGAACCACGTCTAACTAATAATTAAACATACATACCCTTTAGTCCTTTACCACATGCTACATTCCAAATGATAAAGCGTTAGAAACTTTATGATATATTTTTTTTTCCTGGTGAATATATTAATTAATGAATCAGCAGTTTACATGATGTTTAACACAGCCATGAACATGCTCCAATAGCAGAAAAGAAATGATATTTTACATTCCAGATCATAACTACACTCCAAATTATAAACCGTTGGGCCCTTTTTAATTTAATTTATGCACATGTGTACACAGCTTTAATCCACATGCACTATTTATTTTATATATCCGTGTCCCTATAAATATTTGTATACATCAAAGTTTATATTCATCCTGTTCAACAAAAAGTTTATATTCATCATTTTCATATAGAACTACCAGCTAATCACTTGATCAATACATAAAAATGGGAGACGCGTCATCGGAGGTGTTGGTGGTGAGAAACAAGCAAGTTATATTAAAAAACTACGTCAATGGGTATCCAAAAGCATCTGATATGGAAGTTACTTGTGATGCCACAATCCGTTTGGAGCTCCCTAAGGATGGCAGTCTAATATTGTCGAAGAATTTATATTTGTCATGCGACCCTTATATGAGGGGTCGTATGAGCAAGGCCACCGAAGCAAGTTACATTGAGTCTTTCACTCCTGGCTCGGTATGTTTCTCATTTATCATAAGTTCATAACACATACTATTGTTTTGCACATTATTTATAAGTTATTATTCTCTTATAAAATGTTACTTGTATTGGATACATAGAAGTCTTTTTGACGTGTATATTCATAAAACTTATGTAAAAGTCTAGGTGTATCAAACTAGTTGAGAACAATTAAACAACATAAACTTGTGTTATTTTGATGAAAAAAAGAAGCGGAGTAGTGTTTTATGGTAGGAAACAGAACAGGATTTCCATTGAAACTAACCATTGGTTATTACAGCCTGTAAGTGGATTTGGAGTGGCAAGAGTTTTGGAATCGATTCACCCTGACTTCAAAAAAGGCGACTTGTTTTGGGGGATGATTAATTGGGAAGAATATAGCTTGATCACTGACACACAAACGTTGGTAAAGATTCAGTACACTGATGTTCCTCTTTCCTACTACACAGGAATTCTAGGTTAGTTAACTTATGATAAATCCTTTTATATAGTACTCATATTATCTACTTATTTACTTGCTTTTGTCTAATCTAGTATGTTTTCTGAATTTCATCATCGTTTAGGTATGGCCGGATTGACTGCGTATGCTGGTTTTCACGAGATTTGTAAGCCAAAGAAAGGAGACACCGTGTTTGTGTCAGCAGCGTCCGGAGCCGTAGGTCAATTGGTTGGGCAATTTGCGAAACTGTATGGTTGTTATGTTGTTGGAAGTGCTGGATCCAAAGAAAAGGTGAAAATAAAGCTAAGCATTAGTTTAGTTTTTACTTGTGACATCATAGTAGTACATTTGACTCTAACTTTGTAAAAAAAAATTCATTTGTCAAGGTTGATCTACTTAAGAACAAGTTTGGGTTCGATGACGCATTTAACTACAAAGAAGAGGAAGACCTCAATGCCGCTTTAAAGAGGTAGCTAGAGATGTGTACTAATATAACAAATGATGCCATTTATCAGCAGAAGCATAGTTGGGAAAAAAAAAAAAAAAAAAAAAATTTCACATTATTTTTAACTTCTTATTCGTTGATGTTTCAGGTGTTTCCCAGATGGCATTGATATTTATTTTGAGAATGTGGGAGGAAAGATGCTTGATGCAGTACTAAGCAACATGAAGGTGCACGGTCGCATTGGTGTTTGTGGGATGATCTCACAATACAACCTTGATATACCTGAACCCAGTTACGGCCTCGGGTTTCTTATCTTAAAACGGATCAGAATGGAAGGGTTCCTGGTTTTCGAACACAATCACTTGTATCCAAAGTTATTGGAAACGGTTTTGCCTCTCATTCAACAAGGGAAAATAAACTACGTCGAGGACACCATAGAAGGCATCGAAAATGCTCCAGATGCCCTGGTCGGCTTGTTTACAGGCAAAAACATCGGAAAACAAGTCGTTGTCATAGCTCATGAGTAAGCTATTGATGATCCTTACTAAAACTAAAGATGAGGAGACCCGAATATGTGACAAATCTTATTATTTGGCCACACGCAAATTTGATTTGATTTTTTTTTTTCTTTTGTTTTGTTTCACCTTATTGTTCTGTCTTTATGGACTTCTTTGGGGAAAAAAAAATAATAATAAAAAAAAATAATAAAGTTCTGCTTGTTCTGTCTTTTTGTTTCACTTTATTGTTCTCACTGCTAGAAATTGGGCCTTCCCTGACGGAATTCCGACAGACAGAAATCCGTCGCTAATTACCGACAAGGTTCCAACAGTTCAGCGACAAATGTTTAGAACGATGCTTATGCAATTGAGTTTTGACGGTTGGAAATCTGTCACTAATTTACATTATTTACTGTCAACTCTCCTTTGTTGCAACGACATCTATATTTATCTGTCACTATTCCATCAAAAATGTTCTGATTATTTTCAATTTTTAATATATATATATATATATATAGACTTAGGATTAAATGAGAAATATAGTTAATATAAGAAGAATGAGAAGAAACCACAACCACAAATATTATATGCATCTCCTATTATTTCTCTTTCCTTATTTAAAATATGTGGCTACAATTTCTTCTCACTCTTCTCATTTCAATAATTCTTCTCACTATATTCATACTATATATATATATATATATATATATATATATATATATATATATATATATATATATACTATCTATAAAGAGAAAATGGTCAAAAAGTCAAGAAGTGAAAAGTGAAAAATTTAAATTAATGTTTTGCCTAAATTACCCTTAATTAATGTATTTACCACTCCTTAATACCTCTAATTTAAAACTTAATCAAAACTTAAATGAAAACATGGAAACTTATATTACACATTCATTTTTTTGTCAACTTAAAAACATGAAACGTTAAATGAATAATTAATAAATTAAAAAACTTGGAAATGTAAAATTGTTTTGTCAACTTAAGAATGAATACACACCTATGTAAAATTGTTTTGTCAACTTAAGAATGAATACACACGTATATAAAAATATGACAGATAGTTATAGTGATATTTTGGTTACACAAAACGTTACACAAACCACTTAACCAAAATATCATTATAATTAAATGTTGTTATAAATCTCGTTGCTATGCACGGGTACTCATCTAGTATGTATGTATGTATGTATATATATATATATATATATATATATATATATATATATATATATATATATATATATATATATATATATATATATATATATATATATATATACCTCCTATATAAGGAAGCTTGTCCTATTATTTCTCGCTAAAAAATACTAATCAACTGACACGTGTAATCTCTAAAATCTAATAGCAGTAGACCTTTTTGGTGCAATTTGGCCTTCTGCCATCTCATTTGCAAATTTTCAACAAACCCAAACAAAACACACACACCCAATAATATCCTCTCACTTCCTCTGGCAAACCCTCACCGAAAAATCAAACACAACTAAAATTATTCAATGGCAACAAAAATCAAACCCTCAACGCAACTCTCTCAAACCCTAACCAGAAAAACAAATCCTCTCAACGATCGCTTTCTCAAATTCTAACCGAAAAACACAAAATCAATATTAGATCCAGAAAAAAGAAATCAAAATCTCAAAACAACCATCCCTCAATTATTTCCAGCCCCTATTTGAACCATCACCGAACCGAATCATAAAACAACAATTATGGATGCATCAAATAAACATTTTTTCTTATGATAAAATTGAATCTTTAATATATAATCGGGTATGTTGGATTTCCATTTTCAGTTTCATTTAGTATATATATGTGATTGATTAAACTTTAAAATATGATATAAGGGTTGATTGTAAATGTGTGATTGATTCTTGACTTTGGTTTAATGTTCTTTTTACTTTTAAATTGATGATTTATTGATGTCAAATGAATCAGGTGTTTATCATGTAATTAAAATTGTTAGTTATTGAATATTTATATATGTAGGTAAGGTGTTTGATGAAATGCTCGAATGAACTTTTCTTCAAGTTCAATGTTTTATAAACTAGGCAAATCACAAGCTATATGTTATGGATGAAACATGATTCATAGAGCGTTAACAAGTACCTTTGGGCAAGATTGAGATGGCTCTCGACTCATTTGATAAACCTGGGCAATTGAGGTGTGCTATAGACAAGTAAGCATACTATATTATCAAACACCTTAAATAATATGTCCCATTTGTTGAGGAAGTCTAACAAATTTTCTTATTGAGTATACTAATTGTTCAACTATTAATGAATGTCAACTATTATTGAGTAACGACAAACTACTAAGAGGGTGCTTTGGTAATCTTATTAAAATAACATATGCTTATTTACATAAAAAGCTTATTAGCTTATCTTTGTATTAAAACACATAAGTATATAGTCCTTGGATAGTGTTTCTGGTTTTGATTTGTGTTGTTTTTCTTTCTAATTTCAATTACTTGTCTGTAGGTGCAAGCGATATTTAATGTATTAATAGATTACCACCAAGACCCAAAACATTATCATTAAAAGGGAATTATTCCCTTTCGATGCTTAGAGAGAAATCCTGAAAAACACTCATCGGTTGTATTGCTACTTGAATGTCCTTTTGTGCGTCACTCATTGAATCACAATCTTTCACTCTGCAATCAATAATTTTATGGACTGAGGTTGAACGTAAGTTACACATTCCTGTTTAGTTCATTATATTTTTATTGTAGGATTATGATTCCTAATTTTCCAAAAGCTTAATTTAGTGTTCTTGTGTTGTGTTCATCTCTATAAATACATGTCACTTTCTGCTATTATAGTCATATTTTGTAAATAATTTGAGCTATAATATTTTGTGCAGTGACTTAACTTTTCAATGCGTATTCAAGTCTTCTTTGAATTTTACTTCACAAAATGGACGCGGGAACATGCCCGAAGGTGCACTCATTTCAGTTAAAATTTTTCACCCTTATGATATTTATGGACTATTGTGTTGATTATCATTCAAGGATGCTCCGCCCTTTGACATAATGCTACTAAGAATGCTTATTCGCCCATCCGGTAACGGGACAAAATGGGTAGTTTATAGGACCTATATTAATCAGCTTGATCAGTTTGTAATTGTTTTTATATGAGTAGAAAACTAAAGGTTATTGAATTAGCATATGCTTATTTACATAAAATACTCATTAGCTTATATTTTACAATGAGCATTTAGTCCTTGGATAATGTTTTTCAGGTATCGATTTGTGTTATTTTACTTTGTAATTTCAATACTTAATCCATTAGGCGCAAGCAATATTGATTCCAACCTGGAAGTGAGTTTTCAAGGAATGCATAAAGCTATTGTTACGCCCCCTCCCCCCATATACAAGTTTGAAAGGCATTGATTCGTGAAAAATCAAGTTATATATAGTATAGTATTACTCAAGAAATCCGCAAAGAAATACGGATAACCCGAGGTCGTAGTCCGTGTGAAGGATGAATGGAATTTCGAATTCCCGATTCATGAAACGTGTCGTGAAAATGGTAAAAAGTGATTTGAATGAGATTATACTAATGAAATAATAAATGAAGCACAAATAATCACTTAAGCACGTATTTCAAATAAGGCAACTAGAAACGTAACGCAAAATTGAAAACGTAAGCTAAAACGTAAATGTACGAAATAAAACGCGACTTTTAAGCTACACTACTCCTATGGACTTGAAAATAATTTTCAAAAGTTAAAAATGATAAAAGAAAATTTTAAGAAAAAGAAAAATATTTTTTTGACTTTTTATTTATTTTTTATGAATTAAAAACTATTTAACTAATTAAAAATTCAAAATAAATTCAAAATAAATGAGAAAAATGCAAATTAAATTTCTAAAATTCTAAAATAAATGAAAATAAATTTTAAAAATATTTTTGGATTTTTCTTGGCTTTTTCTTATTTTTTTGGATTTTTTAGTAATTAAAAAGTAATAAAAGGTGATTAAAAATGAAAATTAAATAAGAAAAATAGCAAATCAACTCAGAAAAATATGAAAATTTCAGGGAAAATCTAAAATAATATTTTGAAACTAGGAAAATTATAAAAATTGAAAAATAAGCACTGGGAGTGCTTAATGGCTTAAAATCAGCTTATATAAGTGCTTATTTATAAGCACTGTTGACCCAGAGCTGACCAAAACTTATCCAAATGATTTTTTGACTAAATAAAGCTCAAATGAACAGAACTTAGGCCAAAAGAAGCTCAGAAACACAGAAGTGGTACAATTCAAGTCAAATAAGCACTTAGGACAATAAGCAGTAAGCACACATCAGATAAGCAGATGATACAACTTTAATGAAAACAGCAACTAGAGGTATAAATGAACTAATGTGAACCACAATTCTCAGGTTAGAACAACTTAATCACACTAGCAGGCTTAAACTTGAAACATATGCTATGCTTGATCCAACCAACTAGACAAGGCAATTAAGCAGTGTAAATAAGCTGTAAAAGGTGAGCTATTGGGGGCAAAGCACTTACTAGCCAGCAGAGTACACAAATCAACAAAGAAAAGGGATCTCTGATCAAACTATCCTGCCTAAAATCTACCTAAGTAGTGATTCAATCAACTGATGCACAGGGGAATTGGTGCAAACAAACAACTTTAGCTCAATATTCCAATAAGCAAACAGACCTCAAACAAAATTTTTTCTTTTTAAACTAGTTTCCCTTACTGCTAATCTTCTTAAAACAGCAATCCAAAGTTATTTTCAATAATTTTTTAATCCAATAAGTGAACCCAAAGATGTGAACAAAACTGAGTTCTCACTAGTTATTTGACTTTTTAACTACCAATGAACTTTGACTAAATTCAATTTGATTTGCTTTAATATTACTGAAAATAATGTAAAAAGCTAATTTGCAACTAATTTATGCTTACTTAACTACTTGTGCAACTAATTATGAGAATTATGCAACTACTTAACCTATATACTAACTGTGATGAATTATGAAAAGGTATTTTGACTTTTTAGTGTTATAACCTACTCACTTATGCAGCTTTAAACCGAAATGCAACCTAATAAAGATGTGCAAACCAACTACCACCTCTGAAACAACAATAAGACCAGCAAAACAGTCAATACCAAACACTCCTTAATGTTCTGTCTCACTATTAGTTCACCACAGATCTATCCCAATGAATTCCAAACCTCAAATCAGATATTAATATTGATCCAAATATTCAATGAAACTCAGAAAAACAGATCTTAGATACAATACTATTCAAGGAACACAGATCCAGAGATTTGACAGATGATATGAATGAAACAGTAACCAAACCAAAGTAAAGCAGGCTAAAATGAAATAGTAAAACAAGATAACTCAAACTAGAATACTCAGAAATTAAATAGAAATAAGCAGTAGTAAAATGAGCTACACTACTAATAGATACTAATGCAAATCTGAATTAAAAATGAGATGAACTTACAAGCTAAATTCCCCCTCAGCTCAAATAGAGGGGGATTCACTAAGCTTGCCTGTCTTTTTACAGGCCAAAAGCTCCTTTCTGGCTGCCTTTACTCCAAATAAGCAGATGCTATTTGTAAATAAGCTGGACAATGTTTGACTCTTTTGTATATTTTTATTTTATTTTGATGAAACAGTAAAGTAAAGGCTTATATAAGCTGATAGAAATAGAAAACAACTATATGAAACTTGATTCAACCCAATAAAATCTAATTTGGAATATATGTATTTTTTCATTTTTTTATTTTTATTATTATTATTATTATTATTATTATTATTATTATTATTATTATTATTATTATTATTATTATTATTATTATTATTATTATTATTATTATTATTATTATTATTATTATTATTATTATTATTATTATTTTATTTTTATTTTTTTTAATTGATAAACAAAAACTGAATTGAAAAGTAGATTAACTAATATTAATTCAAAACTAACAAGCAGTAATAATAAGCAATAATAGATTTAAAAGACAATAAGCTGAGATTTAAAAGAAACTTGGATTCTATTAATAACAATAAAAAGAGTACAATATTTTTGGAAAATGAAAATTACAATGAAACTTTTAAGACAGAAAACTAAAAACTATAATAAAACCTACACTAAGCATCTGTGATGGAGGGGGTATATATAGGAAGAGCATGGAGCTTGGGTATGAGCACGTGTGAAGGTTCTAGTAATCCACGTTAGTGATCCACGCCACACTTGTGCTTCTTTGATGCAATTTCATCCATTAGATTGCCCTTGGTCCCCAATCTACCATTCTAAGCCGTAAGATCAATCATTGCCTAATCATTAGACGCGTTTTCCCACATGGATTGCCACTCTGTCAAGTTGTCAGCACGTGTCAGGTGTTCTAGAAGCAATTTAATTGTACCAATTGACCATGGTTTGGTCAATTTTGGGGGTGTGGTATTCTAGGGTTCATCACTGGGTTTTTGGGGGTTAGGAATGGGGGCGGGAGTTGTGTTTGGGAAAGTTTTATTTATTTATTGTGTGGGTTGACTGGGTAGTGTTTGTTTGACCGGGTAAAGGTGGGGAGTGGACCGGGTAATAACTTTAAAGGGTTTGGGCTTGGTTTATTGATTGGGCTTGGGGGTTGGACTAGAATTATTATTGGACTAGGTTTTGGTGTGTAAGGTTTTAGTAGTGATAGTTTTGTTAAAATTTACAAGGACCAATGTTGTAATTTTTGAAAGCTCAAGGACTAATTCTGTAAATCTCCAATATATCTTCCAAGGGTTTTTATTGCCGTTCTTTGATTCATGAGGGACCATTTTAGACTTTTCTTCAAATAATTCTTCAAGGGACCAATTTTGCCAGTTTCTGAAAGATGAGGGACCAATATTGTAAATTTCTTCAAACTTTCACCAAGGACTATTCTTGAAACTTTATGAAACTCCAAGGTTGATTTTGTCTTTTTGAGCTTTGACTTTGACCATTTGACTTCCCCGGCTTCGGCTTTTGACACTTTCCATTCTCGTGCTCGTTTTTGTCGGTTTTGGCATCGTTTTTGATCATTTTTCTCATATCCGTACCTGCACATACACAAATACAAAAACATACATTCTCTTGGCATATTTGGTTAGTATTTGGTATTTTTGGTCTGAATTAAGGCCTAAAAAAGATGTGTGATTAATCACTCATCAGGCATCAACCTGTTTAGCAAGTATATAGTACCATAAATAATTCAATATCGCTACTATTTTATGCCAAATTGAAGTTACCTATTGTATTAGTTATAAATTTGCTTAATGTGGGTATGGCTATTCATGTTGTAGGATATGATTTCTGTGAAAAAAGTGCATTCCTGCATGGTGTGATCGAGTCTTATATCGTGATAATCTTTTTGGATATGCTTGGACAGCGGTAATAAGACAACAGGTTTCGGGTTGGTCTATGAGATACACACAAGTTAAAACTCAACTAATTTTGAAAGAGTAAGTAACACAATTTAGAATGTTTAAGATCCAACTAATAGTAGTAGTGACCAAGAAAACAGAAGCCAGAGATTGTGTAACATGTTTCGGTGCTCATTAGCTTATTGTGCTCATTATTATAGATGTCTCATTATAGCTTTTATGTTTCGGTGCTCATTAGCTATAGATTATTACATTATCTTATGATTATTATAGCTTTTATACACGTGTATATTTTCAGTGTTAAGGTTATATAATTATCTTCTTATCTATCATTTCTTTCAGGAAGTTGCTGAAAAAAATTCTGGTCCAGGACCAAGAATTAACTTCTAAATCGATCGAGAAGCTGTAAATTGAGGTATAATCACTCTTTTCCATAGCCACAATAAAAATAGTTCCGATGGAAGACCAAGATTTGACTTATTTTCCATAGTCACAATAAACAAGTTAACAACTATTTTTTTGCATGTTCTTAAAGCAATTAAATAAAGCATACAAACTTAAAAGTGAGCACATGCCCTAATCTTGGAAAAACAAATTATTATATGAGATGGGTGCAAATAAAATGAGGCAATTGGAACCCATTTATCAATAATTGGTTAGTTTTGTTTATCTCTAAGGACTCAAATGACTTAGGACAGACACATACTCTTATATTTACAATCTCATTTTAGTTTTTAATGGTAGTATAGCACAAGTAAAGGAGTTACATGGAGAACTAGAAATGCATGATCTATCATGATAAAGATAAATTCAAGGCCATTTTTCTTTCCTGGGTATATAAATTTTTAGAAGTGTTTGTTTAAGTATTTGTCTTTAAGAGGCAATTGCTGCAAAGTCTTCATTTTATTTATAAAGATTATGACTACTAAGAAGGTCTGCTTACTAAATAGCAACCAACTTTCCTGGTTAATCCAAATGTACTTTATAATTTTCTTTTTTTGCAAATAGAAATCAAACAGTTCCAGATTATACTTATCTTCTGAACTAATTTAAATATTTATCATTTTTCTGGCTTATTGGTTTTAATCAGGTGTTAGCTCAAGACATGAAGTAATTTGTTTCAAGAGACCTGTGGCCCTTTTGATCGGTTCATGGATCTCTAAAATGCAATTAAAGTACAACACTAGAATGAGTTTGACAAAGGTATGCTTATGTGCTATCACCTATAAATACTTTTAACTGTACACTACCTGGGTCTATACGGTGGAAGCTGATATGGGTGGGTTGGGTAACGGGAAGAAGTTGGTTCGGTTTGATATAGGTCTTTTTTAGTTCGGATATCTAAATGACAAACCTACAAAAATCTAACCAAGCAACCTTCACAATAGCAATTACCAAAAAGGATAAAGACTTTCCAAGAATTTAAATGTTATGATTTTGTATGGTACTGTTTGAAAGTATGTTTTATAAGTTGAGCATCTTTAGACCCATTCTAAAAAACACAAACATTAAATGAGTGATAATGATTCAAATAACTAATGTGTTCTTGAGTTTTGTTTTAGCTTTTGTAACTTCTTTGCACATACCTTCAAATGCATCTATCATCAATACTATTAGCAAAAAAGGTATCATGCCTTTATCATTTTTGGTAATTGCTATTGTGAATTCGTTACATACACAAATGCTAATGATTGTTTGGTTATATTTTTTAGGTTTTTCATTTAAATATATGTGAAAATTAACTAGAAAAAAAAAGATAAAATAGAAGTTAAGGTCAATGAGATCTTAAGTAGACATCCTTGTGGATCATTGGGTTCTTTGATTGTATAAGTTAGATCATGACATTTACAAATTCAATGTGATTTAAGTACAAAACCCATTTGTTACTTGAAATTGTTATATGCTATAATCCATTGCAATATTATTATTTATTAGTTGTAAAAGATTCACATTTATTTCTGTCAATCAGTATATTTAGTTTTATTAACTGATGGTTGATTTATTGTAGTGGCTTGCATTACTCATAACATAAGTGATGCGTGGGAATCGCACCTTGCTTTACCTCTCGAGGGATCTCGAGAAGCTTACAACCCCCACCAGGCAGTGTACCTGATCGTTGTAGTATAGTATAGTGACAAGTACCGGGGGATTGATCGTTCAGCTTAGGAATAGTGTCGCTAGGATTAGAAAACCTAATTAATAGTTCTAGAGGTGAGGGATGATTATTTTTGTATTTTTATGTTTTTATGAAAGCAATTAAAATCTCGGTTTTTGAAGGAGTGGGCGGAATTAGTTGCTAGTCAACTAACCCAAAACTAATATATAATCAAAATAAAATAATAAAAATGAAAACAAACTAATTATACTAAGGTTGTGAGCAGTAATTGGAGAAATTGTGTTTACTTAGACTTCACTACTCCCTAGATATCTTTTACACGTTAATTACTTGTTACACTTGTATGGATGACGGATTGTATTCCTTAATATCATTCGTGGGGTGGCATACATAACTCCCCAACTCTATGAGCTCTTATCTCCTCCTACACCATGACCCAGCACAACTATAGGGATTGTAAACAGTGGCTCATGCATTAAATACAACCAATAAAGACCTAGTACGCCTCGGTTCATGTTTCTTAAGACGTTCAAGCATGTTACCATTTGGAGATCTGCCAGTTTTCTTAAGCCTAACATATAAATCATTCATCCAAGAACAAGAATAAACAAGTAATCAACACATAATCAACATCTAGGTTTCATTAGATCTAAGCAAACACAAGAGAGATCTAGCCTAGCATAATTGAATTGAGACAAGAACAAGAGATAGACAACCAACACATAGACATATTGATTGAATTAGAAGAACACTTATCTCAATTACAATGCAAGGTATCAAGGGTTTGGAACCCTTGAAAAAGCTGTAAAAGAGGCACCAAATTCGTCTTTAGGGTTTCACCAAAACTTCTCTTTTTTAATGAAAAAACTAGAAAACTATATATAGGAAAAGTTGGCTGACGGCGTCAAGAGTTACATGTGACGCCGTCACCTCGCCGCCATATACTTCCTCGGACGGCCTTGATCCACTTATGACGGCCTATGTGACGCCGTCATCAACCACGGTATTTTATTCTTGCCACTTTGACGCCGTCATGAAGGCTTCTGACGCCGTCACCACCTTCGGTAATTAATTCCTCATGTCTGACGCCGTCAAGATGGTAGTCTTGACGCCGTCACCTTGTATCTTCAGCATGGAAATTTGGTACTTAGCCGTTTTCTTCACTTTTATGCTCCAAAAACGTCCAAAATGGCTTCTTTTCCAGAATTCACTCTCCAAACACCTAAAATCACAAAAGGAACGATTTAGGGCAATATTTGATCAAATAAATTCGGATTCGGGCTTAAATGACCCCCTAAAAACGGATCATTTTTCGCCTCATCAATAAGCTCACTATCTAAAACTCAACCCACCTTTTTGTAACATCTTTTTGCTAAGATCAATTTCGAGACAATAACTGGAGGAAACGATGTGATGCTACTGTTTTCGTTCTATTTTCTCACAGTAGCTAGGTTGTGCAAGTGTGGAAGCAACATTGCCATCAGTTGGAGCAGAATAAATGGATGAAAAAGATATGAAATAGGCTTAACTTTCTTCGTGCATGTGAAAGACAACTTTGGGTTTGACAAGGGACTTGGGTTATCCATCATCATGTCCTTCATACATGTAAAATATACAGGGATTTAAGTTTTATAGTGGATTATAGCCTATTTAAATATTCATCACAATATACATTGTGTTATTTCAGGAACTAGAGTCCAGAGATATATTCCAATTGCTTTACATATATGATTTTGCCACAAATAGTACATATAATTCTAGTGCAGAAAATATATGTAAACGTGTATATTATAGAATGATCGCTTTATATGAATATGTTTTCCGTCTTCGTTGTTAACTATTCTTTGATTAATCACGTGTAAACGTGTATACTAATCAGTTGTTACTAAACATGTTCTTGATAATGTATGTTATAGATTTATGAAAGAATGAAAGTTTATGAAACATTTGGCAAGTTTATTTTCCATAATATATAATTAACTTTACTTTCATTCTTATGATTAGTTATCTACGTTTGTGCTATATCTTGGATGATAATAAGCCCATCCGATAAGAATATGTCATTTCAGTTTAATAGGAGACAATTCTCTATTTCCATTTGCTTTGTCATGACAATAAACAAAAGTTAAGCTCGCCGTTCGAAAAAAATAATAAACAAAAGTTAAGGCGGGACTCTGTATGAAACGGATTGTTTTTTTATATGGACAACTTTATGTAGCCATTTCAAGGGTCAAAAGCAAGAAATGTCTATAAGTGGTGTTGTGATAAACATGACAAATACAACAAATCTACAAACAACGTTATCTATAAAAAAAATGTTCTTCATATATTATAAGTTTGTTTTTTTAATTCTCTTTTAACCATAATAAAGTTTTTGTAATTCGGTTATTTTCAACATTAAATTTGTTTAACGTTATTCTATCAAACCATTTTACTATTTCTTTTATTGATTTTGGTAGGTACTTCCCTTTAACCAACGTTAATTTTTTTATATGTTAATAGAGTTTATTGATTTTGGTAGGTACTTCCCTTTAACCAACGTCGCATGGAACCATAGCCCTCTTGCAAATCTTTTGATGTAATCTTTTCATTATAGGTTAGGTTCTTCAGATTTTTTCCCCTCATATCTCCTCAGATCTTTGTGTTCTAAAGTTTGGGCAGTTTTGTTTATTTTTTGGTAAAAAAATTGATATGTAATTTATGTTTTTTTGTGTGGCCAATTCTTAATGCAGGAAATGGTATCGACTGCCGAAATCGACTCACGGAATCTAGCACTAAACTATTCTAATGACTCGAATTAAGAAAATCAAAACACTTGGAGCACTTTTAAGATTAACGTATATATGGGGGTAATAATATGATGTTCTTCCCCATTACTCCATAAAATAAGTACTTACCCATGAGTCCCAATCGTCCCAAAACAATATGTACAAGGATATGACTCGACTTAGCAACCATGTAATCAATTAGAAAGTTAACTTAGGGTTTAACAAATAACAATATTGCACTAAAAATGAGCGCATACACAGAAGGCTAAGGCGATTTGGGTGTACATTTAAGTGGGGTGTAACAAATTCTTCCTTTAAGTAAGATGCTTAAAGTTAGAAACGAAAAGATAGGCTCGGAGGGGTGTACTAGGGGTATCGTGTACTAAAAATGAGTACAACGCTAAGGGTGTGGGAAAAATTAGTTGACTTAACTAGCCAAGCAATATGACTTAAATGGTCAAGTAATTATAATACGGGTTTAACACAAGGGTGATCCTAATGCCTCTTATCATGTAGTAAATCCTACCACATGAATGTAGTCTCACTCGCGGTCTCGGGATGCATCACTAACGCAAGTTCTAGAATCTAAATGCTACCGGTACACTCATAAGCACTAATAGTAAATGCTTTTCCTATCAAAACTAAAGGCGAACCTCACATTTTTTGGTGGAAAATTTTTCTGAATATACGGTTATGTGCTAGTCATACAATCTCCTATCCATGAGACGCTTGCTATGGCTAAAGTTTCACTCCTAAATGTTGTAAAAAATTTTAAATTTGGCGCTAAAATTACACTAACAAGTATTTCTCATAGTTTTATTACACATCTACTATCAGACAAAACAAACTCAAGCGAAAGTGCGTATGTAAGGTATCATCTTTTTACCCTCCCCTTACACTTAAGATGAACATTGTCCCTAATGTTCAAGTAAAGAATGTAAAAGTTAAGAAGTAAAGAGAATGAAATCAAATACTCCCCTGATTCGCTCGGTATGGATTTTAGGTTGACCAGGTTAAATCTTCCTCCAAGAAAACGAACAATCAAAGCTTCCCTTCTAGAGTATAAATCATCTTCTTGTCATAAATAACCTGTAAATCCTGACAACAATAGACAAGGCAACCTCGCGTAAAATCGGCGGCATCCTATATAAGTTACTAAATCCTAGAAAACAAAGTAAGATATAATGCTTGTGGAATGAAGTTTGCAGATTTCCTGGAGATTATAAAACTTAATAATTCACAAAAACCATAAGACTCCGTTAGAAAAACAAAACCGGTAAAATTTCCAGATTTTTAACTCCTGACGCCGTCAAGAGTAAACTCTGACGCCGTCAGAATGGACCTGCAGAAATTCTTATGTTAAGTTTCCAGAAAATTTCTGGAAAAACTTTGTCCTACTTCCTGGAAAATCCTGCAAAACTTCATTATGACTCAATACAAGCATTTGACTCTAACAAATACGAATATACATGTTCATTAAATATTGTGGAGAATCATGATTGGTTTGTTTCTTAAAAACATATTTGGGGTTTCCCCTTACACTTATCTTTTGCAAAAATACCTTTAGGTTGGAGTTAAGACTAGGCCAAACAACATAATAAAGTATTTCCACATTTTAATTGAGAAACATGATCAACCAACAATAAAAATAAAACATGCATACGGAAACAAATAACAATCAAACAAATAAAATCACACAAAACATGGGTTGCCTCCCAAGAAGCGCTTTTCTTTATTTACGAGTCTTGTAGCTAGACTCAAAGTCATGGGTTACGTTTTCCTATCCCGCAAAATGAATGCGGTCTCAAACATCTTAACCAGTCTCTTATCCTTCCTATACTCGGGGTCTAAAGCTAAACATTTCGAGTAATAGATCTCTTTCTTTTTGTAACCTCCAATGTCTCTCTCCTCCTCACTTTCAACCTTAATCACGGGGATGTTGTCAACATCGAGATCCTCAACCTCTCTAAACCTCTCTTCTTTATGGGGCATCCTATATCTAATGTTCTTTTCTTTAGTAGCGAATGTCATAATGCCCTCATCATGGTTGTAAGTCATTTTAGAGGTTTTGACAAAAGGTTCTCCTAAAACAATCTGACACAAAGATTGATCAATAATTCCCCTAACATCTTCTAAGATCATGAAGTCGCACCTATAAACAAAATCCCCAACGAAAACATGTAACCCTCTAACCCGCTCAACAAAATTACACATGCGATTAGGGTTGTAAGGGTCCCGCCTAGGTTTCAACTTTTTGTTCATGATCCAATTATAATAAAGCCTAGACATGATGTTCATTGGTGCCTTTAAATCGATATAGGT
This sequence comes from Artemisia argyi, assembly GCA_030686995.1. Taxonomy (NCBI): domain Eukaryota; kingdom Viridiplantae; phylum Streptophyta; class Magnoliopsida; order Asterales; family Asteraceae; genus Artemisia; species Artemisia argyi. The sequence goes on from CM060699.1 coordinate 111,571,623, forward strand.
GTGTTCTCTAAACATATGACCAATCATGCATGGAACCTTAAGATTCATAAAATTATGTTTCCTAATCCATGGGTGTTTTCGGTACTTTGCGGGGCAAGGGCATTTTAGAAGGAACTTATGGTACCTCAATTCCTCAAGGGTTGGCATGGAGCTCCTAAATATTCTATCATCATCCCATGGCTCTTCCCTACAAGTGTTACTCCCTAGCTTGATTTCACATTCATTCATCTCATTGACCTTCATTATTTCATCATTTTCCGTTTTAAGTTGGTTATGTTGCAAAATAACTTCCTTAGGCAAGGTGAATCTAGTTAAGAAGTAGGAAGCAAGATCGTCCCAAGAGGAGACGGACCTTTCAGGGAGTTAGAATAACCATTGAAGAGCCCGACCATGTAAAGAGAATTGAAAGAGGGCTAAGAGTTCCCCTTCTTGATTATCAACACCTAATCCTATAGAATTGGTAATTTTTAGGTAGTTCTCAAGGTGTCGGGTCGGGTTCTTGAAAAAGTATCCATAGAATGCACACCCGACTTGCACCAATCGAATGGCGCCGGATTGCAAACGAATGGACCTTATAGGTGGGTGGATTGGTTGTGGTAGGTTTTGTGGGTGGTTTTGTTGCGGTGGGTTGATGGGCTCAAGGATGTTACCACCTTCCATGATGTCGGATGGTAAAGAGTTACGAACAAAGGCACGAAGAAATAAGATAGACTAAAGAAGACCTAAAAATAAAAATAAAAATCTTACTAGAAAGGAATCTAGCAAGTAGACCTAAATAAAAGAAATCCTAACCTAGACAATAACTATTCCTCAGGCTGCGGCGCCAAAAACTTGATGCGTGGGAATCACACCTTGCTTTACCTCTCGAGGGATCTCGAGAAGCTTACAACCCCCACCAGGCAGTGTACCTGATCGTTGTAGTATAGTATAGTGACAAGTACCGGGGGATTGATCGTTCAGCTTAGGAATAGTGTCGCTAGGATTAGAAAACCTAATTAATAGTTCTAGAGGTGAGGGATGATTATTTTTGTATTTTTATGTTTTTATGAAAGCAATTAAAATCTCGGTTTTTGAAGGAGTGGGCGGAATTAGTTGCTAGTCAACTAACCCAAAACTAATATATAATCAAAATAAAATAATAAAAATGAAAACAAACTAATTATACTAAGGTTGTGAGCAGTAATTGGAGAAATTGTGTTTACTTAGACTTCACTACTCCCTAGATATCTTTTACACGTTAATTACTTGTTACACTTGTATGGATGACGGATTGTATTCCTTAATATCATTCGTGGGGTGGCATACATAACTCCCCAACTCTATGAGCTCTTATCTCCTCCTACACTATGACCCAGCACAACTATAGGGATTGTAAACAGTGGCTCATGCATTAAATACAACCAATAAAGACCTAGTACGCCTCGGTTCATGTTTCTTAAGACGTTCAAGCATGTTACCATTTGGAGATCTGCCAGTTTTCTTAAGCCTAACATATAAATCATTCATCCAAGAACAAGAATAAACAAGTAATCAACACATAATCAACATCTAGGTTTCATTAGATCTAAGCAAACACAAGAGAGATCTAGCCTAGCATAATTGAATTGAGACAAGAACAAGAGATAGACAACCAACACATAGACATATTGATTGAATTAGAAGAACACTTATCTCAATTACAATGCAAGGTATCAAGGGTTTGGAACCCTTGAAAAACCTGTAAAAGAGGCACCAAATTCGTCTTTAGGGTTTCACCAAAACTTCTCTCTTTTAATGAAAAAACTAGAAAACTATATATAGGAAAAGTAGGCTGACGGCGTCAAGAGTTACATGTGACGCCGTCACCTCGCCGCCATATACTTCCTCGGACGGCCTTGATCCACTTATGACGGCCTATGTGACGCCGTCATCAACCACGGTATTTTATTCTTGCCACTTTGACGCCGTCATGAAGGCTTCTGACGCCGTCACCACCTTCGGTAATTAATTCCTCATGTCTGACGCCGTCAAGATGGTAGTCTTGACGCCGTCACCTTGTATCTTCAGCATGGAAATTTGGTACTTAGCCGTTTTCTTCACTTTTATGCTCCAAAAACGTCCAAAATGGCTTCTTTTCCAGAATTCACTCTCCAAACACCTAAAATCACAAAAGGAACGATTTAGGGCAATATTTGATCAAATAAATTCGGATTCGGGCTTAAATGACCCCCTAAAAACGGATCATTTTTCGCCTCATCAATAAGCTCACTATCTAAAACTCAACCCACCTTTTTGTAACATCTTTTTGCTAAGATCAATTTCGAGACAATAACTGGAGGAAACGATGTGATGCTACTGTTTTCGTTCTATTTTCTCACAGTAGCTAGGTTGTGCAAGTGTGGAAGCAACATTGCCATCAGTTGGAGCAGAATAAATGGATGAAAAAGATATGAAATAGGCTTAACTTTCTTCGTGCATGTGAAAGACAACTTTGGGTTTGACAAGGGACTTGGGTTATCCATCATCATGTCCTTCATACATGTAAAATATACAGGGATTTAAGTTTTATAGTGGATTATAGCCTATTTAAATATTCATCACAATATACATTGTGTTATTTCAGGAACTAGAGTCCAGAGATATATTCCAATTGCTTTACATATATGATTTTGCCACAAATAGTACATATAATTCTAGTGCAGAAAATATATGTAAACGTGTATATTATAGAATGATCGCTTTATATGAATATGTTTTCCGTCTTCGTTGTTAACTATTCTTTGATTAATCACGTGTAAACGTGTATACTAATCAGTTGTTACTAAACATGTTCTTGATAATGTATGTTATAGATTTATGAAAGAATGAAAGTTTATGAAACATTTGGCAAGTTTATTTTCCATAATATATAATTAACTTTACTTTCATTCTTATGATTAGTTATCTACGTTTGTGCTATATCTTGGATGATAATAAGCCCATCCGATAAGAATATGTCATTTCAGTTTAATAGGAGACAATTCTCTATTTCCATTTGCTTTGTCATGACAATAAACAAAAGTTAAGCTCGCCGTTCGAAAAAAATAATAAACAAAAGTTAAGGCGGGACTCTGTATGAAACGGATTGTTTTTTTATATGGACAACTTTATGTAGCCATTTCAAGGGTCAAAAGCAAGAAATGTCTATAAGTGGTGTTGTGATAAACATGACAAATACAACAAATCTACAAACAACGTTATCTATAAAAAAAATGTTCTTCATATATTATAAGTTTGTTTTTTTAATTCTCTTTTAACCATAATAAAGTTTTTGTAATTCGGTTATTTTCAACATTAAACTTGTTTAACGTTATTCTATCAAACCATTTTACTATTTCTTTTATTGATTTTGGTAGGTACTTCCCTTTAACCAACGTTAATTTTTTTATATGTTAATAGAGTTTATTGATTTTGGTAGGTACTTCCCTTTAACCAACGTCGCATGGAACCATAGCCCTCTTGCAAATCTTTTGATGTAATCTTTTCATTATAGGTTAGGTTCTTCAGATTTTTTCCCCTCATATCTCCTCAGATCTTTGTGTTCTAAAGTTTGGGCAGTTTTGTTTATTTTTTGGTAAAAAAATTGATATGTAATTTATGTTTTTTTTTTGTGGCCAATTCTTAATGCAGGAAATGGTATCGACTGCCGAAATCGACTCACGGAATCTAGCACTAATCTTTTGGCTAATTCATTTATTTATTTATTTTTTTGATAAAATGTATATAATTTTTTGATATTTGTTATATATTTTTTGTATTAAATTTTTGGGATTGTTATAAAATGATGCTATGACCTTGAGATTTTTGCTAAGTAGTATTAAATTTCTTAGGTATTAAGTATTAGGAGTAACTTTTAAGTTATGTTTGAATAAGTATATGTGCATGAAATGAGGCAACTTGACAGACTTTTATCAGATTCCAAATTTAAACATACGATAAATGTTATGAAACTCATATTTTGATAAAATGATGAATACTAACGGGAAAGTTGGCATATTTACACTAAATGAAAATCTTTGTGACTTTTTAGTTTGAATCACTTTATTATTGAAAACAATGCATGCAAAAAAAATGTACCTAAAGATACTTTTTTAATGGGCCACAACAACTAAAATATTGGGAGTAAAAATGGAGAAAGGAGTTGTCTTTCAATTATTTTGTGTTACATAGTTTGAGTTACTTGAATCTTGACAGCCATCATCTATAACCCAAGCAATATGTATTTATAGATAAAACAATGGAGTAAGGAATGCTAAAACTATGCCGGTAATTTTTGGTTTTCGTTGATTTGGGCGCAAATAGCCACATCCTGCCGAACTATGGTTTGGTTGTTTTGCCCGGATCATTTGTAAGGCTTGACATTTGAAAATTTAAATTTGAAAAATTGAAAGTTTAGAACACTTACTTTTAAGGTTTAGTGGTTTTGAATTTTATAAGAACCTTTACAAAGTAGATTAGTGATAGCTACAACCCTATTACAATGCATCTTTTTGATTCCCAATACTTGGACTATTAAAGGTTGCTAAAGACAAGACTAAAAGTCTACTATTATAATGATATTTTGGTTAAATGTTTTGTGTAATCAAAATATGACTATAATTATTGTCGCTAGAAAATACCGTTGCTATGCACGGGTACTCGTCTAGTATATATAAATGAGATATATTGAGAAGGAGTCTTAAAATAAAAAGGCTAGGAAGCCACCATATTGAGCCATGTGTACCATCACACCCTTTCCTTTTTATATAACTGTAAGGGGTATTTTTATCGTTTACACTATAGGGTATATAAAGTATTTTTTCCTCTTATTTTTTTTTCTTCCAACCATTTTTTTTTCTTCTCCGACTTTTTTTCACGACTACTCTTTTCTTCCCATCATCATCTCCACCTTGATAACTATTAATCCACCATTCTCCACCACCGTGATCTCCACCATTCTTATCATTGTTCTCACCACCATTCACCACCCTCTTCTTCATCTTCTGTACCAAGCAACTGATTAAATCAATTTTGATATATCAATTGAGTTTTTCTCTTCAGTGAATAAATTTCATCATCAAGTAATAATAAGTGTTCAACATCATTAGTTGGTTCATCATCAACTAATGATAGTAAAATCTTAACATCTTATTTTGATATTTAGTTTGATTCAAACTATCTTCTTTGCTTCTAGATCTGGAACAAAATATAGATAACAATATGTACAAAAGGTGTTTAGGAAAGTAGCATACAAGGTGTTTGATATAATGCCTCAATGGGACTTTATAACTATTATGCTCTAGTTTTATATTTACATCAGTTGCTAATCATACACTGTGATGCACATATTCTTAATTTCTGATGCAGTAGATGTTTGTTTATGGGAAATATATATCTAAAAACTTATTTTTCGCTTGTATTATGAGTAGAAAATGTTTGTGTGAGTAATTGTATGTATTATGCCTGATATTAGTTGTGTATGATATTATGTATGAGTTTTATCTGCTTATTTATGTTGTATTGCTTTTAGTAGTTTTTTAATTGTGACGCAGTAGATATAAAACTATGATGCAGTAAGTATTCAACTTGTCAAATTGTTATTACTTTCCTATAAGATTGAGTGTTCATCATAACAAAAAATAATGAATCTTCATCATCAACTACTAGTGATTGCTCATTTTCAACAATTAGTTCAGCAAACACAAGTAATGATAGAAAGATATTAATATGTTGTTTTTTTAACTTTTTTTTTTTCAATTTACTTTATGTTAATTTGAATAATTAATTATAATTAGTATTGTTTATCTTGATGATTTTGTATGTCTGATCTGCAACAAAATGTATAAAAAAATAGATACAAAACTTGTTTAGGAAAGTTGCATACAAAGTGTTTGATAAAATGTCTCAATGGGTGTTTATAATTGTGATGCGCTAACTTTACATTGTGATGCATTAATTTTACACTATGTTTCATCAGTTGTTAATTTTACACTGTGATGCAGCTGTACATAAATGTTGTTGCAGTGTGTGTTTGTTTATCGCAAATACAGATCTATAAGGTTATTTTTACTTATGTTATCAGTAGAAAATATTTGTATGTGTAATTGTATGTATGATGCAGTTGTTTTAAAACTTTGGTGTAATTTAAATTGTGATATATGAACCCTTAATTTTTTACTATATCATTTTGTTAATTTTGATTTACTAAATTGGTGCTTTGTTGGTCAATTAAAGTTAGTTAACTATAATTTGATGTAGTAGGTTATCAGATATGTTCAAAAGTTTTTGGATATGTATGTTTATTACCAATGCACTAGATTATGAATTGTGATGCAGTAGGTGTTTAGTTGTTGGGTATATGGTTGAATTAAGCTACAAGTAGGTTGTATTATGCATTGAAATGTGTTTGTCTCCGTGGTTTGTATAACTGATGCACGTTGTTTTATATTGTGATGCAGCAGTTGTTTATTTGTTGCCTATAAGGCTAAAATAGGCTACACATAAGTTGTCTTTATTGTGAAAATGTGTTTGTATGAATTGTTGTGTGAATGATGCACCTTCTTTTGTACTGTGATGCAGTAGTTGCTCACTTGTCTCGTATGAGGTTGATTATGATATATGTAGGTTGTATTATGTGTATTAATGTGTTTGTATACTTCGTTGTATGAAAGATGCACCTGGTTTTGAACTATGATGCAACAGATATTCACTTGCCGCGTATCAGGTTGAATAAGGATATAGATGTGTGTAACTATGTTTTTATACTTTGCTGCATGAAAGTTGCACCTAATTTATGCAGTACTTGCTCACTTGTCGCGTATGAGGTTGAATAGGATACATCTAGCTGTAAGATGCATAAATGTATTTGTATGCTTTGTTGTATGAGCGATGCACCTGATTTTCAACTATAATGTATTAGTTATTCATGTTTCTCGTATGAGGTTGAATAAGATATGTGCAGGTTATATTATATGCAAAACAAAAATGTATGCTTTGTTGTATGAAAGATGCACCTGTCTTATTTTGTATTTTGATGATTTTGTTTTTGTAGGTTAGTTATTCATTATTTTATTATATTGTTTATCTCCTTGCTATGTTTTATTAACTTTAGTAGTTTTTTCATTATGATGCAGTAGATATAAAATTGTGATTCATTAAAATTATCAGTTTGTTAAATTGTTATTACTTTTTGTATCAGATTTCATTGTAGTGTAGTTTTTGAATTTTGATCTGGATGCTTTTCAAGGTCTAAGCCAAGAACTGAAGTAAATGTTCAAGATCTATCGAAGAGAAAGCTTTGTTCAGTATGTGGAGAGAAAGGAGGTAACAATTCCAAGATTTGTACACAATTATTTCCTGCATCAAAGAAATCAAATAAAAAAGATCTGCCAAAGAGAGTTGGTTTAAGAGAATCTATACATCGAAAATGAAGTCTTTTCAACTTTTTTTTTGTCATTCTTTTACAAATAAAAAATGATTTGATTGTAAAGAAATACTATTTTTCGTATCTTTTTGAGTTGAATATTTACACGCTTGAATTAGTGATGCAATAAATTTATACACTTTGATGCAGTATATTTATACATTGTGATCCAATGAATTTACATCATTATGATACAGTAGATTTTAACACTTTGATGCAGTAAACTTATAACACTGTGATGCAGCAAATAAAAAGTGAACTTTACTCACAATATGTTTCCATATGCCTCGTCATTACTGGTACTCCGTAAGTATTCAACAACAAATAAAGACTGTATTTACTCACAAGCATTCTTGTATTTTACATAGTGATGCAGTGAATTTATATCATTTTGATGCACTATATTTTAACACTTTGATGCAATAAACTTATAACGTAGTAATGCAGTATATCTACACATTATGATGTAGTGAGTTTACATCATTGTGATGCAGTAGATTTTAAAACATTGGTGCTGTAAACTTATAACACGGTGATGCAGTAGATTTATAAATTGTGATGCAGTAAATCAAAACTAATAAATATAGAACAAACACTGTCATCATTAAGAAGTACAATATTTGTATTAAAAATTCAGTAATTCAAAGTATTACAAGTAAAAAATTTAAAATATCCAATAGTATGTTCATTAATAAAAAATACTTAATCATCTATCATTCCAGTCGAATGTGTTTCAATCTGAGTTATATGAATTCTTTTATCCTTATAAGGGAGTGTTACTCTTCATTCCCCTGTTGTTGGATCATCAGATGTGGTCTTGTCAAGAGCTACAACTTTTATATCCCCCATTGGGATACCAAAAATATGATGAATCAGTTCGGGAGAGACCTTAATCTTTCTATCATCACTTATTTTGAATGTGCACTTTTCAGCATCAAAAGTTTTATAAAGCCACATTACCAATTTTTTTGATGTAGAATCAAACTTAAAGTTACAATAATAATCTTCAAAACCCATTTCTTCTAAATCTTTCCATCTTTACCATAATCATCTTCATTTTCAGATTCAAGATTTTTTAATTTCTTCCCAACAACATCCCTTTCTTTTTACCCTTCAACATTTTTTACTTCATCATTAATAGCAGCCACCATTTTACCTTCGACTTCTTATTTTGTCGGCTAGCTTCCTCAATAATAACAACCACTACTTTACCCTTTAACTTACTGCATCACTAAATCACACCAACTGCATCAAACATTCCGACACATAAACATTATATGCATCAAACATACAAAAACTTACACACATACACACACACTTTCAACACATAAAAGACACTTCGCATAACCTAATTTAACATTATATGCAACTAACATATACCTACTGCATCACTTCATTAGATCAAATGCATTAACCATTCACACATACACATAAAAACATTTTGGCACATAAAACGCACTTCACAAAACCTAATCTATATATATTGTGGAAAACTAGAAGGGGGTTGAATAGTTTACCGTTTAAAATCTTTTTAACTTGTTTAATTATCTTTTGAAACTTTCCGTTTGATCAAAGATATATACACAAACACAATATATAACATGCAAGTATAAAGAAAGAAACGATCAAACCACAACACGAGTATTTATCGTGGTTCGGCTACAAGGACTCTTTTTCCTTGCCCTACGTCCACGCCCCGAGTATCCAACTCGAGAGTTTCTTTCACTAGTCAACAAGCTCCTTTCACCGGCGGAGAAAACCTTACACGTTTACCGACACTAAGCTAGATGTCGAGTTCTTTTACAAGGGTACAACCACTCCCGTTAGTTCTTTTACAAGGGTACAACAACTCTCGTCACACTTTGTATTTTGAGGACTAAAATACTAACCGATCACTACTGAAAATACACAATCAAATAAAGTGTAAACTACACAAGTCTACACAATGCTAAGCTAACAAGTCTTGCAACGTTGTGTTGAATACTTGTAACTTTTTATGAACTCGTGAACCTCTTTGCTACAAAAAGAAACTTCACATATGAGATGTTAAAGGGTTAGATGAAAGAATGAATGAATGTGTGTGAAAATATGATGTAGAGTGATAAGCCAAAAATCAAACTTGTGGCTTAGTATTTATAGCAAAACCTTCTGTAGGTCTGGCGGATACGGCGGAACCCTCAGATGGGTTCCGCCCGTGTACCCCCAGGGTTCCGCCAGGCTTGCAGTTGGTTTTGCAATAAATCTTGCAAACCAAACAATGTTACATCTCATAACACTTAGTCAAACACAAAACTTGTGCAAGCAAACATATGGTTAGTCAAACACACTTTCTTTCCATAAATGTATATTGACAAAACTTGCCATAAATGTGATGTGACATTTTTATTTTAAGAAATAAAAAGTGTTGTGTTTTATGAAATGTAAAATGTAGCAAATGTCTAGTTATGCAAGTCTTTAAAACTAAGATTATGATTTACTTAGAAACTAAAGTTTACATTTTGTCGTTAACAAAACTTAGCAAAGATCGTAAAATATAAATAACGTTTTTAGGCGATATTTGTATTAACAATTTCCCCCTTTTTGTTGATGACAAAACATAAACTTTGTTTTTAAGTAACTCAAAAAATCTTTGTGTTTAAGACTTAAAAAAAATATATATTAAACTTGTTTTACTTAATTGATGAAAATCATATTAAGTTTAAAGGTTTAATATATTTCTCCCCCTTTTTGTCAAAACAAAAAGTAGAGTAGCGAAGCGGAATAATGCACGTGCTCCTCCTTGGTCGATACTCCCCCTAAAAGGAGTGCCAAGATGGGAAACATGGATTTTGATCCTACAAAAAAAATTGGTTAGTTAGTTATATATATATATATATATATAATCAAGCTTGTAGTTACCACACACATTGCAACCACAATGACAACTCAAAAATGATCAACCAACAATGCAAGTAAGTAAGTAGAAAAAGATATCTTTCCAAATAAAATTTGACTTGTAAAAGTCAAAGACAAGAAATGAAAAAGATCCTCCTACTTCTAAAAAAAATGAAAAATAACCAAGAAATATAAAAAATCAAATCCTACTTTCATAAATGGGGCAAAAGGCCTCCAAATGTTGTCTAGAATTTGTTTGGGTGGGAAAGAGCATCCAAACGTTCTATGACGTGTTGGAATGCAAAACAGGTTTCGTCTTTAAATTGGTGAAGCAACAATTTGATGCTTTCACCCATTTGCTCACAATGTGAGCAGACATGGGGATGAGTGGGTGGAAATGGGTTGGTTTTGGTTTCTTGGTTTGAGGGGTGGTTGGTTTTTGGTTCTTGGTTGGAGGATGGGTTTGGTATAGAGTCAAGCACGGTGGTTTGAAATTCCATTGCTTGATGGAGGTGATTCTCGACCATGCTTTGAATTTCCCCATAGGAAGGAAAGAAAGACTCAAAGGTTTGGGCTTGAAAATGTGGTGAAGTTGGGTGATCATGGTTTTCAAAATTTGGTTCTCCATAAAGAGGACCATGGATGTCATGGTAGATAGGGTGAAACAACAATGGTTTGGGTTGGTGGTATTCTTGTTGTGGTGGTTGGTTGTGGTTAAAATGCTCATTTTGGTCAAGAAATGACCTTGGTGTTTCATTTGCAAAAGGTGGTGGTTGTGTTGTTCTTGGTGGAAGATCATTGAGATCTTGGATAAAAGGGTGTGGTGATGTTGGAGGAGACCCAAATAACTCCATAGGTTCAAGTTTATGTAATGGTGATGGTGATGGAGTTTTGGATGGTTGGGTTGGAGCACTTGGTGGAGTTGGGTCAATGGGTGATTTAGTTGGTGGTGGAGTGAGCTCATTGGGTTCATTGGGTGATGGAGATGGAGATGCAAGGTTTAGAAAATGTTCATTTTTGATAGGTGAGGAGAATTCATCCGAGGATGAGGAGCTTAGGTTGATGGATTGGTTAGACCAAAGTGGTTTGACACTTATCCGGGCGGTTTTCCGAACGGGTCTTGATGGTTGAGAGGTGATAGTTGACTTAGTCATGGTTAAAATGGTTTAAAGATCAGAGATTGTGATGGGGAAGGTGTGATTTGATAGTGTTTTAGGATGGTTCAATTTATAGTGATAAAGGAGTGTGGGAAGGAGTGTTTGGATTTGATGTTAAGCCATACAAAAATGGAGGTTCCTAATTTGGAAGACTAATGTGGGTTGTCAAATCATGGAAGTCAATCCAATGAAAATGGTGAAGTGAGAACACAAGATTTGCACTAAATGCTTAGTGGTTTTGGCAAATTTGTTGAAGATATATGTCTCAGGGATTTCAAGGAACCTTTGGAAGGGTTCCTTCCTTTATGTGTGAAGGTTCCTTGAGGTTGTTATGGCTATTTGTGAAATTTGGCGGGAAATGGTTTTCTTTGAGTTATAAGGAATGAGAACTATCCTATTGTGTTTAGCAAATTGCAGGAAATAGGTTTCTAACTAAAAGGATGGTATGTTGTTGAGTGGATGTTGAAATGCTGAAAACTAAAAAAAAAAAAATCTGCAGGAAATCTGGCGGAAACCTTGGATTACACAGGCGGAACCCGTGTGAGGGTTCCGTCCGATCCGTTGGGCCATTTCTGGCTTGCCCAGAAATTACACTGGCGGAACCCACTCTAGGGTGCCGCCAGATCCGCCGGACCTGAAAATTTAGACAGTCCGCGATTTCGACCCGCGAGACGATTTTTAGTTTTTTTCGAAAACTACTAAAATTGAAAATATAATGCATATCTGGTTAGGAAATGCAAAAAATTAGACATGTAAACACGCATACCATTGGACTTGGACCGGGGGCTAGCGAATTTCACTATACTTAGTGAAAAATTCATAAACTTGAAAATTTTACAACATTCCAAACATTGTCTTCCTGCATCATTGTTAGTTAAGACATGTTCCAAATAGTATCACAAATTGTACCAACACACAAATACATCACAAACATTGTTTAAACGACCAAATCGTTCAAATAGCACCTTGTGCCAAACACTCCTACACACCCGCACTCAATGACGGTCAATCTTGTTCTTGAGCTTTCCAAGGAATCTTCCAAGATTCTTAAACATCCCCTTTGTTTGCTTGAACTCCGCCGACTCATTTGGAATATCCGGAAGTTGTGAAAAGTATTCTAGAGGTGGGAGCCTAGAGTCGGGCAAAGTGTCATCTTCACTCATTGAGGAAGATGATGAGGAGGTAGGAGGATGAGGATGTTTTCCTTGGGCTTTGTAAACTCTCTTATCACTAAGTGGGACAAAGGTGTGTGGAATGAGAGAGTAGTCAGGACATAGACCGTTTGGAGTTGGTGGAATGGGAGAGATGAACCTAAAGAGACGGGTCAAGAGTGTTAATACAAATATCGCCTAAAAACGTTATTTATATTTTACGATCTTCGCTAAGTTTTGTTAACGACAAAATGTAAACTTTAGTTTCTAAGCAAAACATAATCTTAGTTTTTAAGACTTGCATAAACTAGACTTTTGCTACATTTTACATTTCATAAAACACAACACAAGTTTATTTCTTAAATTAGAAATTGTCACATCACATTTATGGCAAGTTTTGTCATTATGCATTTATGGAAAGAAATGTGTTTGACTAACTTTGTTGTTGCTTGCAAGCTTTGTATTTGACTTGTTATTATGAGATGTGACATTGTTTGGTTGCTAGGAGTTATGAGACAAGACCTTGTTTGGTTTGAAGAGTTATTGCAAAAACCAACTGCAAGCCTGGCGGTACCCTGGAGGTACACGGTCGGAACCCTTCTCAGGGGTCCGCCTGATCCACCAGACCTGCAGAAGGTTTTGGCTATAAATATTGAGCCACAAGTTAAAATTTGGCTCATCACTTGACATTACATTTTACACACACATTCATTCTTTCATCTAACCTCTTAACATTTCATATGTGAAGTTTCTTTTTGTAGCAAAGAGATTCACGAGCTTACTAAAAGTAACAAGTATTCAACACAACGTTGCAAGACTTGTTAGCTTAGCATTGTGTAGACTTGTGTAGTTTACACTTCATTTGATTGTGTATTTTCAGTAGTGATCGGTTAGTATTTTAGTCCTCAAAATACAAAGAGTGTTGGGAGTTGTTGTACCCTAGTAAAAGAACTAACGGGAGTGGTTGTGCCCTTGTAAAAGAACTCGACATTTAGCTTTGTGTCGGTAAAAGTATAAGCGACGTGTAAGGTTTTCTCCGCCGGTGAAAGGAGCTTGTTGACTAGTGAAAGAAACTCTCGAGTTGGATACTCGGGGCGTGGACGTAGGGCAAGGAAAAAGAGTCCTTGTAGCCGAACCACGATAAATACTCGTGTTGTGGTTTGATCGTTTCTTTCATTTACTTGCATGTTATATATTGTGTTTGTGAATATATCTTTGATCAAATGGAAAGTTTCAAAGCTAACTTAACAAGTTAAAAAGATTTTAATCGGCAAACTATTCAACCCCCTTCTAGTTTTCCACAATTGGCATCAAGAGCTACGTTACTCAAGCTTTTAAAATATATTGTGTTTTAAAACTTGAAACGATCCATGGATTTTGAAAATTACAAAGAAGGGCAATCTATGCAAAGACCACCACTCTTTGAAGCAAATGGTTTTATATATTGGAAAAACCGTTTTGAAACTTACGTAAAATCTAAAGATATAGATTTGTGGTATATAATTATTGATGGTGATAACGTAGTTACTAACATCAAAGATGATGATCAAAAGAAATTAATAGGTAAAAATAATGAAGCTAAAATGATGCTTTATAATGCTTTGCCTAAGAAAGAATATGAAAGAGTCTTTTTGTGTAAAACCGCCAAAGATATTTGGCAATTTTTAATTGTCACTCATCAAGGAAACTCACAAGTTAAAGATAACAAAATTGATCTTCTTGTTCAACAATATGAACAATTTGTTATTTCCGAAGATGAGATTATTGATAATGCTTTTGCTAGATTTAATACTATTATTACTTCACTTAAAGCACTTGACGAATCTTTTTGTAGTAAGAATTTTGTCAGGAAATTTCTTAGAGCACTCCATCCAAAGTGGAGAGCAAAAGTGACGGCAATTGAAGAATCCGAAGATCTTTCAAGCATGTCACTTGATGAGCTAATTGGAAACCTCAAAGTTCACGAAATGGTAATGGAAAAAGATTCGGAACTAGTTAGAGGCAAGAAAGAAAAAGTTAAGTCTATTGCCTTGAAAGCTAGAGTCCAATCAAGTGATGATGAAGAATCTACTTCGGATAGTGATGATGAGGAATATGCTATGGCCATGAGAGACTTCAAGAAGTTCTTTCGTAGGCGAGGGAAGTCTATAAGACAACCTAAAGATGACAAGAAAACCTTCCGGAAAGATCGTGATGATCGAAAAGGAAAAGTTGAAAGAAAATGTTATAGGTGTGGAGACACAAGTCATCTTGTAGGAGAATGTCCAAAACCACCCAAGAGCAAACCTCAACAAGCTTTTGTGGGTGGTGCTTGGAGTGACTATGAAGGAGATGATGATGAGCCAAAGAATGATGATATTGCTCTCATGGCTCACAACTCAAATGAGGTACTCTCTGACTCATCTTACTCCTCTATTGATGATGATACTTTACAAAATGAATATAACAAACTTTGTGAGTTAAGCTTAAAAATCATAAACAAAAATAAATTTTTGAAAACTAAAAAGGAGTTTTTAGAAAATGAGGTTTGTGAGTTAAAAGAAAAAGCTAAGAGATTAGAAAAGGGTAAAGGTATTGACACATCATGCAAATCATGTGAAGAACTTAAACTTGAAGTTGAGAAACTTAAAATTACTCAAAATGATCTAATCAAACAAACCACAAAGTTCAAAAAGTTCGATAAGAGCATTTCGTGTGCGGATGAAATTATGAAACTTCAAAAGTCACCCTTTGATAAAACAGGTCTAGGGTTCAGGAAAGTAGAAACCGTTAAGGGTCAAACGAAACAAGAAAAGAATGCACATGAAACAAACAAAACTGTTACAGCAACCTGCGGATCAGACGAAACCCAAAATAGGGTTCCGCCCGTTGGTCCCGAAGGTTCCGCCAGGTCTGCTGCAGCAGTAACTCCATCCACTTCGGATCGTTCAAAATTTGTTAAAGTTACATAAAAAATGGAACAAAACCTGTGTTTAAAACTGAAGTAGGATTTAGTAAAAATGAATTTAGAGCTAAAACTACTCAACCAAGACCTAAGACTCCAATTCCCAAACGTCCCTTTCCAAAGAGCAACTTCAACGCTCGACCAAACTACCAACATGTTTGGAACCAAAACACTCCTAGACATTACCAAACTCAAAACCACATGCCATGGAACCCTTATGCTCTATTTTCATACTTGGAACAAATTAATGGCATGCTTAACCAAAATGGACCCATGAGAAATTGGGGACCAAATGTTTTAGTGTTTTTCATAAAATAGGTGTGCCTCAAAGTTTGTTTGGAACCGGATGAATGGATTAAAGATAGCGGTTGTTCAAGGCACATGACGGGTAATAAAAGCCTCTTCTCAACGTATCACAAATGTGATGGAGGTAATGTTACGTTTGGTAGTAATGCTAAGAGCAAAATCATCGGAAAAGGTACAATCTCTCATGACTCCCTTTCTATAGATGATGTTGCTCATGTTGATAACTTAGGATTTAATCTTCTTAGTATTAGTCAACTTTGTCGTAATAAGTATAATGTCCTTTTTAGTGAAAACGGTAGTAAAATTCTTATAGATGGTATAACCGTAGCTAAAGGTGTCCTTAAGAACAACGTATACGTCATGAAGTTGGATTCAACATCTAGAGACAAACTTTGTCTTACCTCATTAGATGAATCTTCAACTTTATGGCATAGACGTTTAGGACACGCTAACATGAGACTAATCCAAAACCTCTCCTCCAAAGACTTAGTTCGAAACCTACCTAAGTTGAAATATGACCAACACTTTTGTGATGCTTGCAAAGTCGGTAAACAAGTCCATGGTAGCCATAAGGCTAAAAACTTGGTTTCTACATCTAGGTGCCTAGAACTTTTACATATGGATTTATTTGGTCCGTCGGCTATACAAAGTTATGGAGGTAACTTCTACACTTTGGTCATAGTTGATGATTACTCAAGATATACTTGGACAAAATTTTTGAAAAGTAAAAATGAAGCTTTTGATAAATTTGAAATTCTAAGCAAGAAAATTCAAAATCAAGTAGGGTCTAATATTGTGTCTTTTAGAACGGATCACGGTCGTGAATTTGATAATGAATTTCAATTTGGTAATTTTTGTTATAATAATGGAATAACTCATAACTTTTCGGCTCCACGTACTCCTCAATCTAATGGTGTAGTAGAACGTAAAAACCGGACATTGCAAGAGATGAGTAGAACAATGCTTAATGAACAAAACATTCCACAAAAGTTTTGGTGTAATGCCGTTGACACATCAACATACATTTTAAATCGAGTCTTAATTAGACCATTTTTGAATAAAACTCCTTATGAACTATATAAAGATAAAAAGCCTACATTAGGATACTTTAGAGTGTTTGGGAGTAAATGTTTCATTCTTAACACCAAGGATTATCTCACCAAATTTGACCCAAAGTCTTATGAAGGTGTATTTCTTGGATATTCACAAAATAGTAAAGCTTACATTGTTTTGAACAAAGAAACCTTAAGAGTCGAGGAATCGTTGAACGTAACATTTGACGAGAGTCCACCTCCCTCTAAGACATCACCTTTGGTAGATAATGACTTAGTTGAAAGCCAAGCAATAGAAAATCAAGAAATTTTAAGTGATGACAAAGAAGATGAACTTTTTAACAAAGAACTTGTCAATATCAAAGAATCTAAAAGTCATCCATTAGATGGTGTTATTGGCAACATTAATGAAAGAACACTAAGGTCAAAAGTTCAAAATGAAAGCAACTATTTTTGTTTCGTGTCAACTATTGAACCCAAAAATATTAATGAAGCCATTAAAGATGAATCTTGGGTAATTGCAATGCAAGAAGAGTTAAATCAATTTGTTAGGAATGATGTATGGACATTAGTTCCTCAACCAAAGAGTCAAACTGTAATTGGAACTAAATGGGTATTTCGAAATAAAATGGATGAAAATGGAATTGTGTCTAGAAACAAAGCTAGGCTAGTTGCACAAGGATATAACCAACAAGAAGGCATTGACTACGATGAAACTTTTGCTCCGGTTTCCAGGCTCGAGTCAATTAGAATCTTACTTGCATATGCATGTGCACAATTTTAAACTTTTTCAAATGGACGTCAAAAGTGCATTTCTAAACGGAGTCATTAATGAAGAAGTGTATGTTGCTCAACCACCGGGCTTCATCGATTTTGAAAAACCAAATTATGTTTACAAACTTAAAAAGGCTCTTTACGGACTTAAGCAAGCTCCAAAAGCATGGTATGATTGACTTAAAACATTCCTAGTTGACCATAAGTATACCATGGGCTTAGTTGATAATACTCTCTTCACTAAGAAGAAAGATTCACATATTATCATAGTCCAAATCTATGTTGATGACATTATATTCGGATCAACTTGTCAAGAATTATGTGTGGATTTCTCAAAAATCATGCATGACGAGTTTGAAATGAGTATGATGGGAGAACTCAACTTTTTCTTAGGACTCCAAATCAAACAACTAGAAGATGGTATCTTCTTTAACCAATCTAAATATATTAAGGACATGCTTAAGAAATTTGGACTAGAAGATTCAAAACCTATCAAAACTCCCATGTCCACGGAAACTAAACTCACCAAGGATGAGGAAAGTGAATCTGTAGATAGCACTAAATATAGAGGTATGATTGGTAGTCTACTTTACCTAACGGCTAGTAGACCCGACATTATGTTTAGTGTTTGTCTATGTGCTCGTTTTCAAGAAGATCCTAAAACTACCCATCTCGAAGCTGTTAAAAGGATTTTTAGGTATATTAAGGGCACTACACATTTAGGTTTATGGTATCCCAAAGGAACGGGAATAGACACCTTAGTGTATGCCGACTCGGATCATGCCGGTGACTATGTCGATAGAAAAAGCACAAGTGGTATTTGTACTTTTGTTGGACATTGTCTCACCTCATGGTTCTCTAAGAAGCAAACGGCTCTTGCTATCTCAACAACGGAAGCCGAGTACGTTTCGGCCGGAAAGGCATGTCAACAAGCTCTTTGGATGAAGCAAGCTCTTGTGGACTACGGAATTCAACTCAACGACATCACAATTCTTTGTGACAACAAAGGTGCCATTGATCTTAGCAAAAACCCGGTTCAACATGCTCGTACCAAACATATTGAAATCCGTCATCATTTCCTTCGTGACAATGTCCAAAAAGGAAATATCTCAATTGAGAAAGTTTCTTCCGAAGATAACATAGCCGACATTCTCACAAAACCTCTTAAACGTGAACCTTTTAATATTCTTAGGCTAGGCTTAGGACTCATGGAACCTACATTGTAGTTCTGGACATTAGACAAAAATGACAAAAATCAAAACAAATCCAAAACCATTTTTCTCAGCAGGGTCTGCGGAACCCTCAGCCATAACGGACGGAACCCAACCCAGGGTTCCGCCGTGTCCGTCGACCTGCAGAATCATTTTCTTTGTTTATATTAAACCAAACACCCATTATCTCATACCACCACTTCAAGGCTGCTACTATTCACTTCACCACTCATCCACACCTACGAATTCTTGGTCCTCCATTCATTTACATTGCAAATCAATCATCATTGTAAGTATTCTAAACATGATTACAATCCTGATCTGAGTCTAGGAATTCTATTTCTTGCACAAAAACAAAAACTTGGGGTTATGCACTAACTTGAAAAACTCATGCATTAGATTAGGTGTTTAATAAAACTAATCATGTTTCCCATAGTTAGGAATTGCATCTTTAATTAGTATAAACATGTTTGCTAAAACACCCCATGTCAAATCTTTCCAAAAATTTCTCACAAGTAGGACAAATATTTTTTCGTCTCACATTGAGAATACAAAATCAAAACGTTATGTTTAAAACATCACTTGCATAATGTCTCTTGAATGCTAAAGGGAATACATAACCAATATGTATTTTTGGGTACATTCAAACGAAGCTACATTGAACTAGGAGCGTTTGGGTTATCTTTTGTTTTATAACAAAACTTGCATAAAACGATTTTGAAGCATCAAAATGAGTCAAGATAACCGCACCTCCACATTGTTTTCATATAGGCACACACTAGAACTTCCACATTATAATAGTGGTTTACGTAAACTAAAATGTGAAATTTTGTTGTTCTAGGAATCATCATGCCTCCTCTAACCCACTACGACCACAAGGACACCATTAAGTACCTACCAAAACACCACAAAACCAAAGGCCTTACCGCAAATCAAGTAAACGTTTTCAAAGCCCTAGAAAAACACTATGTCCATGAGGGTAGAACCATAGACCCATCTTTCCTAGAAGGCACAAACCTTTACGCCGATTTTGCCACAATCAACTTTGAGTGTCTTTTGAATATCGACGAGCCTATTTGTCCTAGGTTCATTCTAGAGTTCTATGCATCATGCGTCCTCTCAACGGATGATTATGGTCATATGTCTATCAACTTTAGGGTTAGCGGCCATCAATACTCCTTCACTCTTGAGGAGTTTGCTCAAATCTTAGGTGTTCCAAACCGTGGTACTTGCCTCTATTCCGACTTGCACTCCCTCTCAACTCTTGACAACCTTCAAGACCATATCCACCCTTATGACACACCTCTTGTCTCAAAAGACGTTCTCCGTGACCACCTTTTTGTTAGGACCACCACCACTAGGAGAACCCGTTCGGGGAATGAGGTCGATAAGGACCCATATGGAATGGAAATGAATGAACTCAAACCCCAATTCAAGAAATGGGAGGAAGTCCTTAGAGCCAATGTCATTAGCACAATAAGGAACCGTGACCATATCAACCTTTGCCTTTGCTACATGCTCTACTCCTTGTCCGTTAGGCAACCCTTCAACCTTGCCTACTACATGGCCAAGAGAATGGCCGACATTCCCGTGCATGGCACAACGGCTATACCATATGGAATGCTCTTGACCCGTCTCTTTAGGTTCATCTCACCCATTCCACCAACTTCAAATGGTCTTCGTCTTGACTACACTCTCATTCCACATGCCTTTGTTCCACTTAGTGATAAGAGAGTTTACAAAGCCCAAGGAAAACGCCCACATCCTCCTACCTCATCATCTTCTTCCTCTATGAGTGAAGATGACAATTTTCCAAACTCTAGGCTCCCACCTCTAGAATACCTTTCTCAACTTCCGGATATTCCAAATGAGTCGGAGGAGTTCAAGCAAACAAAGGGGATGTTCAAAAACATCGGGAGATTCCTTGGAAAAATGAAGAAGAAGATTGACCGTCAATGAGTGCGGGTGTGTTAGGAGTGTTTGGCACAAGGTGCTATTTAAACAATTTGGTTATGTAAACAATGGTTTTCTTGAATTTATGTGTTGGTAGGATGTTTGATACTATTTGAAACATGTTTCAACTAACAATGATGCAGGGAGGCAACTTTTGGAAAGTTGTCAAATTTTCAAGTTTATAATATTTTCACTAAGTATAGTGAAATTCTCGACCTCAAGGTCAAATTCCTATGAAATGCATGTTTACATGTCTATTTTTTGCATTGCCCAACCAGAAATACCTTATCTCTTTGATTTTAGGAGTTTTCGAAAATTTTGAAAATCGTCTCGCGGGTCAAAAACGTGGACTGCCATTTTTTTCACCCTTGGCGGATCTGGCGATACCCAAAATTGGGTTCCGCCAGTACAATTTCTGGGAAGTCCAGAATTTGCCCAACGGACCAGGCGGCACCCTCAAATGGGTTCCGCCTGTGTATTCTGAGGGTGCCGCCACACACCTGCAGATTTTTTTTTTTTTTTCATTTTCATCAATTCAACATCCAAACACCAAAATCCATTCCTTTTAGGTAGAATCCCAATATTTACAATGTGTTTAGCATAATAGGATACTTCTTCTTCCATGAACTTAACCAAAACCAATTCCCGCCAAAATTCAAATTTAACCATAACAACCTCAAGGACCCCTCAAACATAAAGGAAGGAACCCTTTTAAGGGATCCTTGAAATCCCTGAAATTTATACTACCACAAATCCACCAAAACCACTAAGCATTTAGTGCAAAACTTGTCTTCTCACTTCACCATTTTCATTGGATTGACTTTCACAATTAGTTTTCCAAATCATTAGAAACCTCAATTTTTGTATGGACTAACATCAAATCCAAACACTCCTTTCCATAATTCATCAACACTATAAATTAAGCCATCCTAAACATTATCAAATCACACCTTCCTCAACACAATTTCTGAAACTTATAAACCATTTTTCACCATGACTAAGTCAACAAACACCTCTCAAACATCAAGATCCATCCGGAAAACCGCCCGGATTAGTGTTAAACCACTATGGTCCAATCAACCCATCAACCTAAGCTCCTCATCCTCGGATGAATTCACATCACCCATAAAAAATGAACACTTTTTGAACCTTGCATCTCCATCACCATCACCCAATGAACCAAATGAGCTCACTCCACCACCAACTAAATCACCTATTGACCCAACTCCACCAAGTGCTCCAACTCAACCATCCAAAACTTCATCACCATCACCATTACCCAAAATTGAGCCAATGGAACTATTTGGGTCTCCTCCCACATCACCACACCCATTTGTCCAAGATCTTAATGATCTTCCACCAAGACCTACACAACCACCACCTTTTGCAAATGAATCACCAAGGTCAATCCTTGACCAAGATAACCTTTTCAACATTCAACCACCACAACATGTGTACCATCCACCTAAACCATTATTGTTTCACCCCATCTACCATGACATCCATGGTCCTCTATATGGAGAACCAAACTTTGAAAACCATGATCACCCAAATCCACCACACCCACAACCTCAAACCTTTGAGTCTTTATTTCCTTCATATGAGGATATCCAAAACATGGTTGAAAACCATCTCCATCAAGCAATGGAATTTCAAACCACATTGCTTGACTCAATACCAAACCCATCCTCCACCCAAGAACCAA
Organism: Artemisia argyi; assembly: GCA_030686995.1. Taxonomy (NCBI): domain Eukaryota; kingdom Viridiplantae; phylum Streptophyta; class Magnoliopsida; order Asterales; family Asteraceae; genus Artemisia; species Artemisia argyi. The sequence continues at coordinate 111,594,170 of CM060699.1, forward strand.
AAACAAACCAACCATCAAACCAAGAAACGAAAACCAACCCATTTCAACCCACTCATCCCCATGCTTGCTCAAATTGTGAGCAAATGGGTGAAACCATCAAAACATTGCTTAACCAATTCCAAAATGAAACCCGTTTTGCATTCCAACACGTCATAGAACGTTTGGATGCTCTTTCCCACCCCAACAAATCCTAGACAATCCTTGGAGGCCGTTTGCCCAAATTTAGGAAAGTAGGATTTTATTTTTCTTTCTTGGTTATTTTTTAAGTTTTTGTTTATAAGTAGAAGAATAGTTCTCATTTCTTGTCTTTTGACTTTTAAGAGTCAAAATTTTACTTGGAATGATATTTCTTTCTACTCACTTTAGTACATTGTTGGTTGATCATGTTTGTGTTGTGGTTGCAATGTGTGTGGTAACTACATCCTTGACTATATATATCACCAACTAACCATTTTTTTGTAGGTCTCAAAATCCATGTTTCCCATCTTGGCACTCCATTTAGGGGGAGTATCGACCAAGGGGGATCATTGGCATTATTCCGCTTCGCTACTCTTCTTTTTGTTTCGACAAAAAGGGAGAGAAATATATTAACCCTTCAAATACTTGATATGCTTTTTGTCTCTTAAGTAAAACAAGGTTAATATAATTTTTTTTAAGTCTTGAAAACCAAGATTTTGCGTGTTACTTAAAAACAAAGTTTATGTTTTGTCATCAACAAAAAGGGGGAGATTGTTAATACAAATATCGCCTAAAAACGTTATTTATATTTTACGATCTTCGCTAAGTTTTGTTAACGACAAAATGTAAACTTTAGTTTCTAAGCAAATCATAATCTTAGTTTTTAAGACTTGCATAAACTAGACTTTTGCTACATTTTACATTTCATAAAACACAACACAAGTTTATTTCTTAAATTAGAAATTGTCACATCACATTTATGGCAAGTTTTGTCATTATGCATTTATGGAAAGAAATGTGTTTGACTAACTTTGTTGTTGCTTGCAAGCTTTGTATTTGACTTGTTATTATGAGATGTGACATTGTTTGGTTGCTAGGAGTTATGAGACAAGACCTTGTTTGATTTGAAGAGTTATTGCAAAAACCAACTTTAAGCTTGGCGGTACCCTGGAGGTACACGGGCGGAACCCTTCTCAGGGGTCCGCCTGATCCGCCAGACCTGCAGAAGGTTTTGGCTATAAATATTGAGCCACAAGTTAAAATTTGGCTCATCACTTGACATTACATTTTACACACACATTCATTCTTTCATCTAACCTCTTAACATTTCATATGTGAAGTTTCTTTTTGTAGCAAAGAGATTCACGAGCTTACTAAAAGTAACAAGTATTCAACACAACGTTGCAAGACTTGTTAGCTTAGCATTGTATAGACTTGTGTAGTTTACACTTCATTTGATTGTGTATTTTCAGTAGTGATCGGTTAGTATTTTAGTCCTCAAAATACAAAGAGTGTTGGGAGTTGTTGTACCCTAGTAAAAGAACTAATGGGAGTGGTTGTGCCCTTGTAAAAGAACTCGACATTTAGCTTTGTGTCGGTAAAAGTATAAGCGACGTGTAAGGTTTTCTCCGCCGGTGAAAGGAGCTTGTTGACTAGTGAAAGAAACTCTCGAGTTGGATACTCGGGGCGTGGACGTAGGGCAAGGAAAAAGAGTCCTTGTAGCTGAACCATGATAAATACTCGTGTTGTGGTTTGATCGTTTCTTTCATTTACTTGCATGTTATATATTGTGTTTGTGAATATATCTTTGATCAAACGGAAAGTTTCAAAGCTAACTTAACAAGTTAAAACGATTTTAATTGGCAAACTATTCAACCCCCTTCTAGTTTTCCACAAAGAGCATTTCATACGGCATAGCCGTTGTGCCATGCACGGGAATGTCGGCCATTCTCTTGGCCATGTAGTAGGCAAGGTTGAAGGGTTGCCTAACGGACAAAGAGTAGAGCATGTAGCAAAGGCAAGATTTATATGATCTCGGTTTTCTATGGTGCTAATGACATTTGCTCTAAGGAATTCCTCCCATTTCTTGAATTGGGGCTTGAGTTCATTCATTTCCATTCCATATGGGTCCTTATCGACCTCATTTCCTGAACGGGTTCTCCTAGTGTTGGTTGTCCTAACAAAGAGGTGGTCACGAAGTACATCTTTTGACACAAGAGGGGTGTCATAGGGATGGATGCGGTCAAAGAGTATGTCAAGAGTTGAGAGGGAGTGCAAGTCGGAGTAGATGCAAGTACCACGGTTTGGGACACCTAGGATTTGAGCAAACTCCTCGAGAGTGAAGGAGTATTGATGACTACTAGCCCTAAAGTTAATAGACATTTGACCATAATCATCCATGGATAGGGTGACGGATGCATAGAATTCTAAAATGAACCTAGGACAAATAGGCTCATTGATTTCTAAAAGACACTCAATTCCGTGTAGAGGTTTGTGCCTTCTAGGAAGGACGGGTCAATGGTTCTACCCTCATGGACATAATGTTTTTATAAGGCTTTGAAAATATTGACTTGAGTTGGGGTAAGGCCTTTGGTTTTGTGGTGTTTGGGTAGGTATTTGTTGGTGTCCTTGTGGTCATAGTGGGTTAGAGGAGGCATGATGATTCCTAGAAAAACAAAATTTCACATTTTAGTCTAAGTAAATGACTATTATAATGTGGGTGTTCTAGTGTGTGCCTATATGAAAACAATGTGGAGGTGCGGTTATCTTGACCCATTTTGATGCTTCAAAAACGTTTTATAATGCAAGTTTTATTATAAAACAAAAGATAACCCAAGCGCTCCTAGTTTAATGTAGCTTCGTTTGAATGTACCCGAAAATACATATTGGTTATGTATTCCCTTTAGCATTCAAGAGACATTATGCAAGTGATGTTTTAAACATAACGTTTTGATTTTGTATTCACAATGTGAGGCGAAAAAATATTTGTCCTATTTGTGAGAAGTTTTTGGAAGAATTTGACATGGGGTGTTTTAGCAAACATGTTTACACTTAGTAAGAATGCAATTCCTAACTATGGGGAACATGATTAGTTTTGTTAAACACCTAATTTCATGCATGAGCTTCTCAAGTTAATGCATAACCCCAAGTTTTTGTTTTTGTGCAAAAATAGAATTCCTAGACTCAGATCAGGATTGTAATCAAGTTTAGAATACTTACAATGATGATTGATTTGCAATGTGAGTGAAAGGAAGACCAAGAAATCGTAGGTATGGATGAATGGTAAAGTGAATAGTAGCAGTTTGGAAGTGGTGGTATGAGATAATGGGTGTTTGGTTTAATATAAACAAAAAAATGATTTTGCAGGTCGGCGGACACGGCGGACCCTTAAATTGGGTTCCGTTCGTTGTGTCTGAGGGTTCCGCCGACCCTACAGAGAAAAAGAGTTATGGATTTGTTTTGATTTTTGTGATTTTTGTCTAATGTCTAGAACTACAATGTAGGTTCCATGAGTCCTAAGCCTAGCCTAAGAAGGTTAAAAGGTTCTCGTTTAAGGGGTTTTGTGAGAATGTCGGCTATGTTGTCTTCGGAAGAAACTTTCTCAATTGAGATATTTCCTTTTTGAACGTTGTCACGAAGGAAATGATGACGGATTTCAATATGTTTTGTACGAGCATGTTGAACCGTGTTTTTGCTAAGATCAATAGCTCCTTTGTTGTCACAAAGAATGGTAATGTCATTTAGTTGAATTCCGTAGTCGACAAGAGCTTGCTTCATCCAAAGAGCTTGTTGACACGCCTTTCCGGCCAAAATGTACTCGGCTTCCGTTGTTGAGATAGCAAGAGCCGTTTGCTTCTTAGAGAACCATAAGGTGAGACAATGTCCAACAAAAGTACAAATTAATACCACTTGTGCTTTTTCTATCAACATAGTCACCGGCATGATCCGAGTCGGCGTACACTATGGTGTCTATTCCCGTTCCTTTGGGATACCATAAACCTAAATGTGTAGTGCTATTGATATACCTAAAAATCCTTTTAACGGCTTCGAGATGAGTTGTCTTAGGATCTTCTTGAAAACGAGCACATAGACAAACACTAAACATAATGTCGGGTCTACTAGCCGTTAGGTAAAGTAGACTTCCAATCATACCTCTATATTTAGTGCTATCTACGGATTCACTTTCCTCATCCTTGGTGAGTTTAGTTTTCGTGGACATGGGTGTTTTGATTGGTTTCGAATCTTCTAATCCAAATTTCTTAAGCATGTCCTTAATATATTTAGATTGGTTAAAGAAGATACCATCTTCTAGTTGTTTAATTTGGAGTCCTAGGAAAAAGTTGAGTTCTCCCATCATACTCATTTCAAACTCGTCATGCATGATTTTTGAGAAATCCACACATAATTCTTGACAAGTTGATCCGAATATAATGTCATCAACATAGATTTGGACTATGATAATATGTGAATCTTTCTTCTTAGTGAAGAGAGTATTATCAACTAAGCCCATGGTATACTTATGGTCAACTAGGAAGGTCTTAAGTCGATCATACCATGCTTTTGGAGCTTGCTTAAGTCCGTAAAGAGCCTTTTTAAGTTTGTAAACATGATTTGGTTTTTCAAAATTGATGAAGCCCGGTGGTTGAGCAACATACACTTCTTCATTTATGACTCCGTTTAGAAATGCACTTTTGACATCCATTTGAAAGAGTTTAAAATTGTGTGCACATGCAAATGCAAGTAAGATTCTAATTGACTCGAGCCTAGCAACCGGAGCAAAAGTTTCATCGTAGTCAATGCCTTCTTGTTGATTATATCCTTGTGCAACTAGCCTAGCTTTGTTTCTAGACACAATTCCATTTTCATCCATTTTATTACGAAAGACCCATTTTGTTCCAATTATAGTTTGACTCTTTGGTTGAGGAACTAATGTCCATAAATCATTCCTAACAAATTGGTTTAACTCTTCTTGCATTGCAATTACCCAAGATGTAACACCCCCAAAATTTGGTACAACGGAAGACTCAACAAGCTTTCGGGGTGCTACGGGGATTGGTATCCAACACAAGACATAAAAGAACGAGATAAAGTAAACATAAGAAAAACACAACCGAAAACGGGGTTTTAAAGTTTACATTTATCCCAACATTCATTCAGAGACAGGCCCAAAAGAAATAAACATAGGTCCACAATTAAATATCAGAGTTTTAGAAAAATAGATTCATAACCAGGTGCCATAGCCGAGCCTTCCAATCCATGCATCCAAATCATCACTTAATTACCTGAGAAAACGTGCTAAAAGTCAGCTTTCGCTGGTGAGATCATAGGTTTAAATTCATAATCAATATAGTGGACATATACACAAAACGTTTGCTAGCTAGACTAAGGATTCACTAAAAGCCTGCGGATACCCTCCGCTCTAACATAGATATTCGGGTAACCCTCGCAATATCATAAATACTCAGATAACCTCCAAAGTATTAATAACCTATAGGTGCACACTACAGTATCTAAATAAGCCAACCTTGAATAGTACACACAAACCATGTGACTAAAGCTGACAATTCCAAATAAGCCAACCTTGAATAGTACACACAAAATATATGTGAATAAAGCTGACAATACATCCTAGTCCTATACGCATAGCAAGATTTAGAAAGAATATAAAAGCGATAATAGTCCACATAAAATAATTTGCACGTTTCTCACCCCAAGTATTGAAAACATAGTTCAAGAGTAAAAAGTGGGGCTATGACTCACCTCAAGTCTAGAAATCAGCAATAAGAAATCGGTAGAAGTAAGATGTATAATAACTTAAAAGACGGCAACTACGGACTCGGCACGACCTAACAATATCAACTCGTTCAGAAATCATTTCCTCAAAATCAAATATTCCCAAACCCGAACGTATTCCATTTTATTTCCAAAAATCCATTTCTCGTATAAATCTCGTATTAGTTTGGAGTTTGACGTTTGGTATCCATACGGGTGGTGGGTCGACTCAACTCAAACCAAGAAGTCACAACAAAAGGATAATAAATCAATCTATAGGTCTAATATTAGTCCAATATATTATTTAAATAAATCATCAAAGTTTATCAAATCCGTCGATTTGGTAATCCCCCATATTTATTTACTTAATATACCATTCTAAGATTATACCCGAATTCTAGGCCACACATTGCACATAAAGTACTATATGGTATATATCAAAGTTTAATAAATTCTCTAATTATGCCGTTAAGCTTACCAAATTCGTCAATTTGGCAACCTCGAGAGATTCTTAGTAATTTATTATTCTCGTACACATACCACAACCTATGGACATCGCAGGATACGATGCCCATTAATATTCTCAATTTAAATAACTAAATAGCTCTTATTTAACCCGTCGATTAAATAAGTTACGTAGTTATCGAAAGTGAGTGTATTAATTGTCATATATCCGTGACAACACAAACGTCACAAATAATAAATCACTTGGACTTAAGTGACCACGACCCCGTATAATTCGATAGTTTTCCTCGTTTATTAAAAGATATTATTTTATTTAATATTTATTCAACGTTAACGCTCCCAATATTATTACACTACTTTCATAGCATAATATTTATCGTCACGTTATTTTTATAATATTACTCGTGATCTTTTTATTTTTAATATACTCATTTATATATTGATATATACGTTATTCACGTCTATATATTTATATAAACGTTTATATTACCAATAATATTATTACGAGTTTTATTATTTGCGTTTAATTATAAATAATTATCGAGTCATACGAAATGGTCACATGTCCGAGTCATCACTCTCGGCTCATTGTCCAAGTCCAAAAATAGAAATAATCAAATCAAGTCATAAATAAGTAATCCAACTCCGTCCAAATCAATCCCAATATCACGTGCTACAACAATAGGGTCCGACTACGGTATCCGACTAACCTATTTCCGTCAAACTAAGTGACCGTCTCACAATCGGTCCCCACATTTCTCATTCGACAACAACTCCACAAAATAATAATTCCATTGCCGAGACCACAAGGGTCTCGGCCTTTCAACTCTTTCTCGGCCCAAGCAACGACAACAACAACAAAGTTAACAACAGCAACAATATACCATAGCAACAAGAATAATAACAACACAAGAGCCTCAAATCTGGCCGAACCCATCTTGGGTCACGGCTTAGCTCCTATGAGGCACAAGCAAATCAAACGGACCTCATGGGTCGCCAATCTAAACCACAATGACATCAATATTTCCAGCTTCATAACCAAACTAAATCAAGACCTTAAAATAAATCACTAAACATCCTCGCTAACAATACCAAGAGGCCAAAAATCATCAAGAAAACCACATGAGTTCACAAAATAATCCCAAGCCGAGAGCCAAAGCTCTCGGTTTCACTTCGACCACAAAAGATAGACACCAAACCCGGATACCAAACTCATTTCAATATCAAAAATATTATTTCCCAAACATTTTAATTCGATACCCATCAAAATCTTCCGTGTTTCCACGGATTTAGTACCATTTCGAGGCACCCAAGGGGCCAAAACGAGTCTACTCACCTAGTAGAACCTCAAATCTCACGGATCTAAAGAAACAAGCAAAATACTTCTCGAATCGGATTTAAAAGATTTGGTGGTGTTAGAGAAAGTTTTAGGGCGCGTGATGTATACCAAAAGATAGATCGTGAAAAGGTGATTAAGATGGTGGTGTTGGTTTATTTGTGGAGGCAGCGTTGTGGTGATGGTGGCCAGAATTTGATGGCGGCGGCTGGGGTATTTAGAGGGGAGAGAGAGAGAGAGAGAGTGAAATATTGGAGGTTATGAGGTTGTGTGTATGTTTTTGTGGTGTGTCCAGGAACACAAGGACGATTTGTATATACTCTTATTATTATTATTATTATTATTATTATTATTATTATTATTATTATTATTATTATTATTATTATTATTATTATTATTATTATTATTATTATTATTATTATTATTATTTTCTCTTTCTTTTTACCAATAATAATAATGATAATAATACTACTAATAATAATAAGGATGAAAAGTATTATTATTATGTTTAGGGCAAGGTGGCTAGGTGTAAATTACACGGACCAAAACCCGTAACTCGTTTCAAAACATTTAATATCTCACGAGAGTTCCATAAATAAGTATATATAGTCGAATTCGTAAACTCAAGACATAAAATTTCTGTTAGGTTATTCTAGTGCCGGAGTCAATGTAGTGCCAATAAAAATCTCGAAATAAATTCTCATCATATCGATAAACCAAATTCGATTCCATAAAAGTTTTAGATATAATCAACAAAAATATTGGTTTTTCAAGTTCGTTACGAGTAAAATTCCAAATATAATTTATAAACGAACTTTAATGTAATGCGGGTTTTCAAAATAACTCCCTAATTTGCCAGTTGTCACATCCTCCCAGCCTCAGAAGAAACCCGTCCCGGGTTTCTCTCGAAACAATCCATCTACGAAGTAAAAAGCTTCGGATATCTCTTTCGGAACTCGTCATCACGTTCCCACGTAAATTCCGGTCCATGTCGGGAATTCCAACGAACCTTGACGAGTGGAATGCGACTTCGCTTGAGTCGTTTAATCTCTCGATCCAATATCTCAATCGGATCTTCCACAAAGTTCAATTTCTCATCAACTCGAATATCTTTCATCGGTATAACCGGCGTCTCATCAGAAAGGCACTTCTTCAAATTACTAACGTGGAACACATCGTGAACTTTACTCAGTTCCTGTGGTAATTCCAACCTATAAGCCACGGGCCCAATTCTTTCCAAAATAATAAATGGTCCAATGTAGCGGGGGTTGAGTTTCCCACGTTTCCCGAAACGTATCACACCTTTCCAAGGCGAGACTTTCAGCATCACTTTGTCTCCAACCTGGAACTCTAGGGGTTTACGTCTCTGATCGGCGTAACTTTTCTGCCTATCTCTAGCTGCTTGCAATCGATCACGAATTTGAGTCACTTTTTCAGTAGTCTCCAATATAAGTTCGGGGCCTGTGAGTTGGCTATCTCCAACTTCAGCCCAACCAATAGGCGAACGACATTTTCGGCCATATAAAGCTTCAAACGGTGCAGCTTTAAGACTTGTGTGGTAGCTATTGTTATAGGAGAATTCCGCGAGGGGTAGATATTTCTCCCAGCCTTTACCAAAGTCTTTGATGCATGCACGAAGCATATCCTCCAAAGTCTGAATAGTCCTCTCACTTTGTCCATCAGTTTGGGGATGATATGCAGTACTCATATCAAGTCTCGTCCCCAAAGCGGTTTGAAGTGATCGCCACAAAGCTGACGTAAAGCGGCTATCGCGATCAGAAATAATCGATATCGGGACTCCATGTCGAGAAATAATTTCCTTCACATACAACTTCGCAAGTTTGCCGACACTATCATCTTCACTAATCGCCAGGAAATGAGCAGACTTAGTCAACCGATCCACAATTACCTAGATAGCGTCACAACCGCTAGCTGTCTTTGGTAATTTTGTAATAAAGTCCATTGTAATCCGCTCCCATTTCCAAACCGGGAGTTCTGGTTACGTCAATAATCCTGACGGTCTTTGATGTTCGGCTTTAACCTTAGCACATGTCAAGCACTTACTAACATACAACGTTATATCTGCCTTCATGTTTGGCCACCAATATAACTTTTTCAAATCCTGGTACATCTTGTCAGACCCAGGATGAATAGAGTACCTTGACTTATGCGACTCATGCATAATCAACTCTCGAATTCCTCCATATAATGGTACCCAAATCCGATCTCCAAAACATAATACTCCATCTGAACGCTTAACGAATCCTTTCTCATTTTCAGCCATTCCAAATATGCTCTCAGCAGGTCGATTTTCTACTTTCAACGCTTCCGTTTGAGCTTCAAATATTTGGGTCGGTAACGGCGATACGATAGTCATTCCCAATGACCTAACTCGTAACGGAGGTATCCTCTCCTTCCGACTAAGAGCATTAGCAACAACGTCTGCTTTACCAGGATGGTAGCGAATTTCGAAATCATTATCGCTTAGCAACTCGATCCAACGTCGTTGTCTCATGTTGAGCTCTTTTTGATTCAAGATGTGCTGTAGACTTTTGTGGTCAGTAAACACAACACACTTGGTTCCGTACAAGTAATGTCTCCATAACCTTAAGGCAAAAACCACAACACCTAACTCCAAATCATGGGTGGTGTAGTTCTTCTCGTGCTTCTTGAGCTGTCGGGAAGCATAAGCTATCACTTTCTCTAGTTGCATTAACACAGTTCCTAAACCTTTATGCGAAGCGTCACAATAGACGATGAAGTCCTCATTACCTTTAGGTAACGCTAAGATAGGAGCACTACACAACATTTCCTTAAGTAATTGAAATGCTTCCTCTTCCTTATCTCCCCATTCGTACTTAACACTCTTTTGAGTCAATTTGGTCAACGGTTTTGCGATCTTCGAAAATCCCTTAATGAATCTTCGGTAATAACCGGATAATCCCAAAAATTTATGAATTTCTGTTGGGGTCGTAGGTGCAGCCCAATCTTTAATCGCTTCAATCTTAGCAGGATCTACATGAACTCCTTGTCTATCAATCACATGACCCAGAAATTGTACCGTCGGAATCCAAAATTCACATTTAGAAAACTTGGCATACAGTTTCTCTTTCTTGAGCAATTCTAAGATAAGTCTTAGATGCTCCTCATGCTTCTTCTCACTCTTCGAATAAATTAGAATGTCATCGATGAACACAATCACAAACTTATCTAAGTAAGGCTTACACACCCGATTCATGAGGTCCATGAATACCGCCGGTGCGTTAGTCAACCCAAACGGCATCACCTGAAACTCGTAATGCCCGTAACGAGTTCTGAAAGCCATTTTCAGAATATCTTTCTCACGAACTCGAAGCCGATGATATCCCGATCTCAAATCGATCTTCGAATACACACTCGATCCTTGAAGCTGATCGAACAAATCGTCGATCCTCGGTAACGGGTATCTATGCTTCACCGTTAATTTGTTCAACTCTCGATAATCAATACACATACGAAACAATCCATCCTTCTTCTTCACAAATAAGACCGGGGCTCCCCAAGGCGAAGAACTTGGTCTTATAAATCCTTTTTCGGCTAACTCTGCTAATTGTTTTGACAACTCTTCCAGTTCAGTAGGTGCAAGACGATAAGGCGCTCGTGCTATAGGTGCAGCACCAGGTATCAACTCAATCTAAAACTCTACTTGTCTAAGAGGCGTGATTCCCGGCAAATCATCGGGAAACACATCTAAAAATCACGAACTATAGCCACATCTCCAATGCATCTTTCCTTCTTCTCCTTCCCTCATTTCTCAGAAATTTGAGCTAAGAAAAGGCAACATCCTTTTTCCATTAGCTTCGGCAATTTAGTGCAAGATATGACCGCTAATCTAGATGGGCCTCTCAAATCCTTTCTATCTCCTGGTATGTTCAGAATCTCCTTGCCGTAAGGCATACGCACGATCTTCTCATCGCAAAGTATATGAGCACGATACTTCGACAACCAATCCATACCAATGATGACATCAAAACTTCCTAACGAGACGGGTAGAAGATCTATGTTGAAAGGACGATTCAGAAAGTTTAACATGCAACCGCGAATGATTGTCCTAATCCTCTCTATATTCCCATTAGCTAACTCTACATCATAACCAATTCCTAAGGCCATCGGGGGTTTCTCTAGTAAGGGTGCAAACTTAGTGGACACAAAACTCTTATCGGCACAAGTATCAAATAGTATGGAAGCATAACGATTATTGAGAAGGAATGTACCAGTAACGACGTTCAGATCTTCTCCTCTCTCGTTCCCAAGTGCATACACTCTTCCATGAGCAGTTCCAGCTTCCACACGTTGGTCCCCATTATCTTGTCGTCCACGGTTTCCTCCAGCTCCACGGTTTCCATTATTGTACCCATTACCACCCGATCCTTGATTTCCTCGGTTCCACGATTCCCTACACTCATTCCTATAATGTCCCTTCTTTCCCCATCCATAACAAGTAACATTTGCCTTACTCATAGTTTCAGGAGTAGCTTGAACCATAGCAAGTGGTCGAGCTCTACAATCCTTAGCTATGTGTCCCATCCTAGAGCAATTCTTGCACATCGCAGTACATCGTCCAGAATGATTCTTATAACATCGGTTACACTTGGGTGCATCTCCATTGTAGTTCTTCCTGTCTCCATCTCCCATAGCATAAGCTCTAGTAGTTGTTTGTCGCTTGTTTCGATGATCATTACCCTTAGAGTGATTATCCCTCTTTCTCTTTCCATTCTTATCCTTATCAGCTCCTTCCAATTCCAACGAATCCATTAGTTGTTGAGCAATTGTGATTGCTTCATGGATATTTGCAGGTCTAGTAGCAATCACATCATTCCTTGTAGCCACAGGCAACCCATCGGTATACAGCTCAATCTTTTGAGTCTCAGTTCTAACCATATCTGGGCAAAGCAAGGCCAACTCCTGGTAACGACGATTGTAAGTCGCCATATCATTACCCTTCACTTTGTGATTCCAAAACTCAATCTCCAGCTTCTTAACCTCATTTCTTGGGCAGTAAATCTGAATCAGCAAAGACTTAAATTGCTCCCAAGTCATAGCATAAGCCACATCACTCCCAACAGAATTTTGGTAATTGTTCCACCAAGTTAAAGCTTCGTCCTTAAAGGTAAAAGAAGAAAACTTTACCTTAGCATTCTCCGCACAATCACTGACATTGAATACTGACTCAGTCTTCTATATCCACATGACCAAGTAGACCACTCCTTCAGTTCCTCCAAACTCAATGGGTCCACAGATTCAAAATTCCTTGTAGTTACATCCATTAGCACGAACAGGTGGAAAATTTCTAGCAGAGTTGTTGGAATGATTTGACTCAGCTAGTAGCTCAGCAACTCATTGCTCCACAAGTTGATTGATCATGGCTTGATCCACCGTAGGTGCATTCGGTGGGACATGATCATTGTCTCCCTGAACATCAACATTTTGATTCCCGTTGTTGCGATTGGTGGTGTCCAGGTTGTCAGGAGTAAGGGTTTCAACATTTCGAGTAGGACGACGTCCTCGACGACCAGGGGTAGTCGCGGCAGTTCCAGTTCGGGTAGCTCTAACAGGGTTTCGTCGTACAGTCGTTAATATAATAACAACACAATATCAACCACGCAAATAGGAACACAATTTTCCATGTACGCCAAAAACCGTAGGATATCGTACGAGATCACCATCATCCATACAAGTAGCAATCGATACTTCGTTCCATACTACCAAAAGACATAATAAATACTAATCGTTCCATACGAGGCGAACATACATTCCGAATAACACGACTTCAGAGATAGAATAACCAGCTCTCCTAACCAAGTACTCCCTCGCTTAGGAAGCAACATAAAAACAACACAAATCCAAATCGATCTAGCCATGATGCTGGCGTAGACTCCTTAACTCTGATCCCAAACCATCCAAATTCCTCAATAACTATCCCAGTTCAACACTATGTGTATCTCTGTCCCTCTTGAGGTCCGCAACCTCCTTTTCTAACTTTGTGTTCCTCTGCCACAGCTTGCGATCTCCCTCGCGAGCCGTGAGGAAACATCTCTGTAGTCTCTCTATCTGCTCATGTATCTCCATCATACCTCTCCTAATCGCTGTCGTCCTGCCCATGACAGTAGTCAAATCAACTCTCAACTCAGCAACAAACTCACCAATAAACTCAACAATAATCATCTCAAGTTGGTCAGACATCCGCGAGATCCTCTCGCCCTGTGCAGTAATCCGAGTCCACATCCTACCAGTTTCACCCAAATCTGCAGGCTCAACAGATATCTCAGATGGCGTGTCCAACGCCACAAGACTACCAGGTGGTAAATCAAACAAAAATGGATGATCAGGTGATACCGGCTCTGACGGACGTATCGGGGAATCAGGCTCCTCAGCCTAAGCTGGCTGTACTGGCAAACCATCATCAGCAGGCATCTCCTCCTCCTGAGGATCATCCTCTTCCTCATCCTGAGGGTCATCATTATGCTCGCCCTCGTACTCCTCCTCATACTCCTCGTCGGAGGGGTACTCCATCAATCGTCATCTCTGAGCAGGTGAACCACGAGGCGATAAAATCGGTGACTTAGGGCGACAATGGGACGATAAACTAGTGGCTGAACGCATGACCATTACGTATGGGTCATCAGGGGCCATAGTGATCTACGATGGGTGACGCGTACTAGCAATAACAATTCTTAATAACAACACGTGCAAAGGAGGCTATGATTTGTGACAACGGCGTAGGGTAGGTGTAAGTGTTTCAAAACAACTAAACCACGAACTCAAAATACCATATCAAAGTCATCATATAATTCCAAATCATATATATCAAGAAAGATTTAAAATACCGCATTACTAAAATCATTCGGAAAACAATTAAGCCATATAATTCCTCAAAACGCATATAACTCCTCAAAACGCATATAATTCCTCAAAACGCACTCCTCAAAACGCATATAACTCCTCAAAACGCATATAATTCCTCAAAACACCATCATATCACTAAATCAATAACCTCAATCCTCAAATCATCTCAAGAATCCCATATCTAATAATCATCTCAATATACCTCAATAATAATAATGATGCTTCGGCTTGGCGGGCTGGCGGGCAATGGTCGAGGATCGTTTTCTATAAAAATCGGTTATAGTTTAGGTGTTTATATACCTAGTTCTCTATAACCTGGCTCTGATACCAATCTGTAACACCCCTAAAATTTGGTACAACGGAAGACTCAACAAGCTTTCGGGGTGCTACGGGGATTGGTATCCAACACAAGACATAAAAGAACGAGATAAAGTAAACATAAGAAAAATACAACCAAAAACGGGGTTTTAAAGTTTACATTTATCCCAACATTCATTCAGAGTTAGGCCCAAAAGAAATAAACGTAGGACCACAATTAAATATCAGAGTTTTAGAAAAATAGATCCATAACCAGGTGCCATAGCCGAGCCTTCCAATCCATGCATCCAAATCATCACGTAATTACCTGAGAAAACGTGCTAAAAGTCAGCTTTCGCTGGTGAGATCATAGGTTTAAATTCATAATCAATATAGTGGACATATACACAAAACGCTTGCTAGCTAGACTAAGGATTCACTAAAAGCCTGCAGATACCCTCCGCTCCAACATAATACACGGATACCCTCCGCTCTAACATAGATATTCGGGTAACCCCCGCAATATCATAAATACTCGGATAACCTCCGAAGTATTAATAACCTATAGGTGCACACTACAGTATCTAAATAAGCCAACCTTGAATAGTACACACAAACCATGTGACTAAAGCTGAAAATTCTAAATAAGCCAACCTTGAATAGTACACACAAAATATATGTGACTAAAGCTGACAATACATCCTAGTCCATACGCATAGCAAGATTTAGAAAGAATATAAAAGCGATAATAGTCCATATAAAATAATTTGCACGTTTCTCACCCCAAGTATTGAAAACATAGTTCAAGAGTAAAAAGTGGGGCTATGACTCACCTCATGTCCAGAAATCAGCAATAAGAAATCGGTAGAAGTAAGATGTATAATAACTCAAAAGACGGCAACTACGGACTCGGCACGACCTAACAATATCAACTCGTTCAGAAATCATTTCCTCAAAATCGAATATTCCCAAACCCGAACGTATTCCATTTTACTTCCGAAAATCCATTTCTCGTATAAATCTCGTATTAGTTTGGAGTTTGACGTTTGGTATCCATACGGGTGGTGGGTCGACTCAACTCAAACCAAGAAGTCACAACAAAAGGATAATAAATCAATCTATAGGTCTAATATTAGTCCAATATATTATTTAAATAAATCATCGAAGTTTATCAAATCCGTCGATTTGGTAATCCCCCATATTTATTTACTTAATATACCATTCTAAGATTATACCCGAATCCTAGGTCACACATTGCACATAAAGTACTATATGGTATATATCAAAGTTTAATAAATTCTCTAATTATGCCGTTAAGCTTACCAAATTCGTCAATTTGGCAACCTCGAGAGATTCTTAGTAATTTATTATTCTCGTACACATACCACAACCTATGGGCGTCGCAGGATACGATGCCCATTAATATTCTCAATTTAAATAACTAAATAGCTCTTATTTAACCCGTCGATTAAATAAGTTACGTAGTTATCGAAAGTGAGTGTATTAATTGTCATATATCCGTGACAACACAAACGTCACAAATAATAAACCACTTGGACTTAAGTGACCACGACCCCGTATAACTAGATAGTTTTCCTCGTTTATTAAAAGATATTATTTTATTTAATATTTATTCAACGTTAACGCTCCCAATATTATTACACTACTTTCATAGCATAATATTTATCGTCACGTTATTTTTATAATATTACTCGTGATCTTTTATTTTTAATATACGCATTTATATATTTATATATACGTTATTCACGTCTATATATTTATATAAACGTTTATATTATCAATAATATTATTACGAGTTTTATTATTTGCGTTTAATTATAAATAATTATCGAGTCATACGAAATGGTCACATGTCCGAGTCATCACTCTCGGCTCATTGTCCAAGTCCAAAAATAGAAATAACCAAATCAAGTAATAAATAAGTAATCCAACTCCGTCCAAATCAATCCCAATATCACGTGCTACAACAATAGGGTCCGACTACGGTACCCGACTAACCTATCTTCGTCAAACTAAGTGACCATCTCACAATCGGTCCCCACATTTCTCATTCGACAACAACTCCACAAAATAATAATTCCATTGCCGAGACCACAAGGGTCTCGGCCTTTCTACTCTTTCTCGGCCCAAGCAACGACAACAACAACAAAGTTAACAACAACAACAATATACCATAGCAACAAGAATAATAACAACACAAGAGCCTCAAATCTGGCCGAACCCATCTTGGGTCACGGCTTAGCTCCTATGAGCCACAAGCAAATCAAACGGACCTCATGGGTCGCCAATCTAAACCACAATGACATCAATATTTCCAGCTTCATAACCAAACTAAATCAAGACCTTAAAATAAATCACTAAACATCCTCGCTAACAATACCAAGAGGCCAAAAATCATCAAGAAAACCACATGAGTTCACAAAATAATCCCAAGCCGAGAGCCAAAGCTCTCGGTTTCACTTCGACCACAAAAGATAGACACCAAACCCGGATACCAAACTCATTTCAATATCAAAAATATTATTTCCCAAACATTTTAATTCGATACCCATCAAAATCTTCCGTGTTTCCACGGATTTAGTACCATATCGAGGCACCCAAGGTGCCAAAACGAGTCTACTCACCTAGTAGAACCTCAAATCTCACGGATCTAAAGAAACAAGCAAAATACTTCTCGAATCGGATTTAAAAGATTTGGTGGTGTTAGAGAAAGTTTTAGGGCGCGTGATGTATACCAAAAGATAGATCGTGAAAAGGTGATTAAGATGGTGGTGTTGGTTTATTTGTGGAGGCAGCGGTGTGGTGATGGTGGCCAGAATTTGATGGCGGCGGCTAGGGTATTTAGAGGGGAAAGAGAGAGAGAGTGAAATATTAGAGGTGATGAGGTTGTGTGTATGTTTGTGTGGCATGTCTAGGAACACAAGGACGATTTGTATATACTCTTATTATTATTATTATTATTATTTTTTTCTCTTTCTTTCTAACCAATAATAATAATGATAATAATACTACTACTAATAATAAGGATGAAAAGTATTATTATTATGTTTAGGGCAAGGTGGCTAGGTGTAAATTACACGGACCAAAACCCGTAACTCGTTTCAAAACATTTAATATCTCACGAGTGTTCCATAAATAAGTATATATAGTCGAATTCGTAAACTCAAGACATAAAATTTCTGTTAGGTTATTCTAGTGCCGGAGTCAGCGTAGTGCCAATAAAAATCTCGAAATAAATTCTCATCATATCGATAAACCAAATTCGATTCCATAAAAGTTTTAGATATAATCAACCAAAATATTGGTTTTTCAAGTTCGTTATGAGTAAAATTCCAAATATAATTTATAAACGAACTTTAATGTAATGCGGGTTTTCAAAATAACTCCCTAATTTGCCAGTTGTCACACAAGACTCATCTTTAATGGCTTCATTAATGTTTTTCGGTTCAATGGTTGACACAAAACAAAGTAGTTGCTTTCATTTTGAACTTTTGATCTTAGTATTCTTTCGTTAATGTTGCCTATGACACCATCTAATGGATGACTTTTAGATTCTTTGACATTGACAAGTTCTTTGTTTCATAGTTCATCTTCCTTGTCATTACCTAAGATCTCTTGACTTTCTATATCTTGGCTTTCAACTAAGTCATCATCTACCAAAGGTGATGTCTTAGAGGGAGGTGGACTCTCGTCAAATGTTACATTCAACAATTCCTCGACTCTTAAGGTTTCTTTGTTCAAAACAATGTAAGCTTTACTATTTTGTGAATATCCAAGAAATACACCTTCATAAGACTTTGGGTCAAATTTGGTGAGATAATCCTTGGTGTTAAGAATGAAGCATTTACTCCCAAACACTCTAAAGTATCCTAATGTAGACTTTTTACCTTTATATAGTTCATAAGGAGTTTTATTCCAAAATGGTCTAATTAAGACTCGATTTAAAATGTACGTTGATGTGTCAACGGCATTACACCAAAACTTTTGTGAAATGTTTTGTTCATTAAGCATTGTTCTACTCATCTCTTGCAACGTCCGGTTTTTACGTTCTACTAGACCATTAGATTGAGGGGTACATGGAGCCAAAAAGTTATGAGTAATACCATTAATATCACAAAAGTTTCCAAATTGAAATTCATTATCAAATTCACGACCGTGATCCGTTCTAATAGACACAATATTAGACCCTACTTGATTTTGAATTTTCTTACTTAGGATCTCAAATTTATCAAAAGCTTCATTTTTACTTTTCAAAAATTTTGTCCAAGTATATCTTGAGTAATCATCGACTATGATCAAAGTGTAGAAGTTACCTCCATAACTTTGTATAGAGGATGGACCAAATAAATCCATATGCAAAAGTTCTAGACACCTAGATGTAGAAACCAAGTTTTTAGCCTTATGGCTACTATGGACTTGTTTACCGACTTTGCAAGCATCACAAAAGTGTTGGTCATATTTCAACTTAGGTAGGTTTCGAACTAAGTCTTTTGAGGAGAGGTTTTGAATTAGTCTCATGTTGGCATGTCCTAAACGTCTATGCCATAAAGTTGAATATTCATCTAATGAAGTAAGAAAAAGTTTGTCTCTAGATGTTGGATCCATCTTCATGACGTATACGTTGTTCTTAAGAACACCTTTGGCTATGGTTATGCCATCTTTAAGTATTTTACTTCCGTTTTCACTAAAAAGGACATTATACTTATTACGGAAAAGTTGACTAATACTAAGGAGATTAAAACCTAAGTTATCAACATGAGCTACATCATCTATAAAAAGGGAGTCATGAGAGATTGTACCTTATCCGATGATTTTGCTCTTTACTACCAAATGTAACATTACCTCCATCACATTTGTGATAAGTAGTGAAGAGGTTTTTGTTACCCGTCATGTGCCTTGAACAACCGCTATCTTTAATACATTCATCCGGTTCCAAACAAACTTTGAGGCACACCTATTTTACGAAAAACACTCAAACATTTGGTCCCCAATTTCTCATGGGTCCATTTTGGTTAAGCATACCATTAACTTGTTCTAAGTATGAAAGTAGAACATAATGTAACACCCCCAATTCATGATGCAGCGGAATTCAACTTGGGTGTTACTCGACGGCACAACAGTCATAATAATAGAAAACGATCTCTAACCAAGTCGTATTAAAAAGAGTTATCATTCGAATTTATTCAAACATATCAGAGTTTACATAGTTAGGTCCCGAAAAGGTTCCATGTTTCAAAATACATCAATATAAAGTCTTTTGATGTTTTATCGAATGACATAGTAGTTTATAGCCTTCTTCCTTTAGTACGTGCCCTTGCGCTCCATTCTTGATTATCATGGACCTGAAATACATGCTTAAGAGGTCAACACAAAGGTTGAGTGATATTCATAGAGTTTGTTTAATGGTTGAACACAATATGTTGGTAGTACGAGTTAATTAGACTCATACTTATGTTGGAAAACAAAACAGTTATTATTATATACTAAGCTCATGCAACCAATACGTTAACGGGTACCAATATCAATCGGCGGTTTTGTTGCTCCGGTAAGTACTTTGCCGTCATACTTAATGTTTCAAATATAGTGCATTCATTTGAACTAATCTGCTCAAACAAATTGGATTTGTCAATCCCAATAGGCCTATTCACAATACTTGCGCTTACTAATACTAGTGATTAAATGGTTCATGATATGGGGCCTAGGATTGGCAAGGTAGGTACTTAGTAATAATAAAAAAAATCAGGCAGCATACAGTTTCAAAGCATTGTGTTCGGTTTAAAATAGCATGTATTCCCCCCAAGGGTTTGTAAAACATTGAAGTAATGCAAAGTGGGGCTATGAACTCACCTTAAGTAAGATAGCAAGTAGTAAAGGTAACGGTTGAATCGTTAAGGTTTCTACGAGCAACCTATAATAGAATGTTGCGACTTAGGATTTGAGTAATGAATATGAAGATGTGCCTATATATATATCTTGCATTTAGTCCATGATGTGGTATGATGTATAGTGTAAGTCTTTTTGAAAGAAATGATTCATGAAACATGTATGTTTTATATATCGTTTACTACCGTTCGGGCCGACATAATTCAGAAGTCATGTTAGTAAATGTTCGAGGAGCCAGGACACTTTAATTCGTAAATCCACAACTCATCTCGACGGCTTACATAATGAACTCCTCACATGAGGCTCCCTACTATTGTAGTAGTTGATAAAGTATATATATATATATAAGTTTTGATCCGAAAAATTACATGTCCAATATTTGAATAAACTTAGGAAAGTTTATTATTACATGAAGATTGTTATTAGGGTAAGTTTCTTATAACTTGTATGACCATTTTCTTTGTAATAACTCATGGTTCTTTTAAGTGAAGTAGATCCAAATTGCTTGTTCAAGTTATCGCCAATTCTTTGGTTCATGTTTTCGCCTAAGTAAGCTTCTATGGTCATTTAGTCATGGCCTTGCCATGACCTTTGGTCATTGTTCCATGGTATTGAGACTCAACCTTGGCTCTAGCCATGGTTGTGGTCTTGATTCTAGGTCATAAGACCTCTTGGTCTTTTTAAAACATAACCAATATATAGTGACTTATATATATGTAAATAGCTGTTAAGAAACTGAGAAAAATCTCATTCGTTATTGATTTTATGGAGACGTGCTCCTGAGTTTTTGAAGAAAACGTGATTCCGGACAACTTTCGTGATTTAACTTTTTCATGAAACGGACCAGAAAGGCCTCTTTTTGCGTGTTTTAGATTCTGTCACAGAAACTATTCTGGCAGCTTTGCCGCAAAGTTTTGGTAACTTCAAATGGTCATAACTTTTGAGTCGTATACTCGTTTTAGGTGGTTCAAATTGCTATGGTTTCCTTGTTAAGTCCTCTACTACAATATGTAATGATCCAATATCATAATTTTACCATTTTGATCAGATTATACCAAGAAAGTCACTAGTTTACTTGTTTAAATAACTTGTCTTAACAATCATATACAATAACTTGTTTTACTCATTTTTATACATCATGGACATGAATACAAGACATAATATAGCATAAATGATATGTAAATAACATGATTATGATATTTAACAAGAAGCATGTTAGGGTTTTTGCTTACAACTTTTGGCTTTCAACAAAGAAAGGAAAGTAACTAGTAAGGATAGGACTTTGATAGACTTTAGTTTCAACCCACTTCACTTCATGCAATCTTTCTACTCTTTTATTCTTGAAAGATAGATGATGAAAGTTGAGGTGACTTGAGTGGATTCAAACTCAAGAGAAATCACCAAAGGATATGAGGTTTTGGAAGTGTTATGATTACCTAAAAGAAACTAGGGTTTCTATCTTGAAGAAGTACTTGAACCTTGCTTGAAATTAGAAGAAATAAAGCTAAGTGTGGTGTGGTTTTGGGGTGTGATATGGATGGCAACAAGAGGGAGGGGGGGGGGGGTATTTATATGCTCATGAGGAGGTTACATTTTAGGACTAGTCAAAGCTTCCTAAGCACACTTGTACACATGTATACATCTTAGACCATTTTGTACAAGATCAAGCCACACCATTGGGTGACTCCCCCCTATTGGCGGTTCACACAAGCTAGGGGGGTGAGGTGTGCTTGGCTTGACAATATCCTAAGTATTTGGATGAGTTTTGACTCCGGGAAATGCCAACCGTAAATGATTAAGCCTCAAAACGTAAAACCGGGTGTCGTAAAAATATGGAACTTGAAAGTATGGTTAAACATGTCATGACACTCCATAATAAAATATAAAATGAGTGGTAGGTTCCATTGAGGTGGTAAAACCCTGCTAAAACTGGAAACACGGGTCTAAAACGCGTAATACGTAAAATGTACGAATATTGTGTAAAATTGAGAAAAGTAAAATGTTACTTTTCTAATAGGATATAAATGATTTAAAATGACTTATAATGTCTAGACTGGGCTCAGTCTAGTGTCGGTTGGTATTAAATGTCTTTTAGACATCAAACCGTAAGCCTAAAAATCAAGGAATGACTTATAAAATCAAGGAATGATTTTTGGTCAAAGGAGGAGGGAAAAATATGTTGACTTATTCCAAAAATGTGAAAACTCAAATCATCTCAGAAACACGGTGCAGGTATAGGCTAGGGTTACGGCTGAGTAAAAACGTTTAAAAATGAAAATCCCAGTTTTTCACGGCCGAGGTTTATTTGGTCATGTTTTTCTCAGTCATGATTTATTCTCAAATAAATCTAGAATGTATCAAACATTTTTCTGATACGGGGAAAATTAACGCGATCGAGTTTCGTTGTGCGTAGAATTTTTGAATGACGTTTTACCCTAAAACGTGTAATTCCTTAATAACTTTCACGAAAATGATCTGACGAGTGTCAAACTTTTAATTTGTCTTGGAAATGATTTATCACTCGAGGCCAAAAAACAAAAATCAAGTTTCGGGAAAAATAAATGGTAAAAATGAATAGTAAAAATGAATAGTGAAATTTTCCGGGAATAGAAAATAACCTGAAATTGCGAATTGTTACAGTCTCCACCCCATAAGAGAGCTCCGTCCCAGAGATCAATTTGCGTTGGGAGTAGAAGCTTCGTTGGTAAAAAGATGTGGGTATTTCTTACGTATCTGGTCCTCTCGTTCCCATGTGTATTCAGGACCACGTCGTGAGTTCCAACGAACTTTGACAATTGGAATTCGGCTTTGTTTGAGTTGTTTGACCTCTCGGTCCATGATTTCTACGGGTTCCTCGATAAATTGAAGATCGTCATTGAGTTGAATTTCATCGAGTGGAATAACGAGTGATTCATCTGACAAGCATTTCTTTAGGTTGGATACATAGAAAGTGGGGTGTACACTACTGAGTTCTGATGGAAGCTCAAATCTGTACGCCACAGGGCCAACCCTGGTTAGGATTTTGAATGGTCCTATGTATCTTAGGTTTAGTTTTCCTCGTTTACGAGGTATCAAGTGTAACACCCCCAATTCATGATGCAGCGGAATTCAACTTGGGTGTTACTCGACGGCACAACAGTCATAATAATAGAAAACGATCTCTAACCGAGTCGTATTAAAAAGATTTATCATTCAAATTATATAAATATCAGAGGTTACAAAATGAGGTCCCAAATGGTTCCATGTTTACAAATCACATTAAATGAGTTTTGAATGATAATAAAATTTATAGCCCTCTTGAGTATCCGTGCCCTTCCGTGCCATCCTTGATCGTCATGAACCTGAAATACATGCTTGAGAGGTCAACACAAAGGTTGAGTGATATTCATAGAGTTTGTTTAATGTTTGAACACAATATGTTGGTAGCGTGAGTTATAGGCTCACACCAATGGTTGGAAAACAAAACAGGTAGGCTACGTTATTATACGCCCATAAAATGTATTATACACTAAGCTTATGACACCAAAACGTTAACGTGTACCAATATCGATCGGCAGATTTATCCCGGTAGGTACTTTGCTAACATACCTAAATCTCAAATATTAGTGCATTTGTTTGAACTTAGTCAATACAAATGGGATTCGTCAATCCCAATAGGCCTATTCACAATATTCGCGCTCACTATTGCTAGTGATTAAATGGTTCATAATAAAGGATCTCGGTTTAGCAAGGCTGGTACTTAGTGATAATAAAACAATCAGGCAAGCATACAATTTAAAAACATTGTGCTCGGTTAAAAATAGCATGTATTCCCCCCAAGGGTTTGTAAAACAATTAAGTAATGGAAAGTGGGGCTATGAACTCACATTAAGTAAGATAGCAAGTAATGAAGGTAATGGTTGGATCGTGAAGGTTTCTACGAGCAACCTATAATAGAATGTTGCGACTTAGGATTGGAGTAAAGAATATGAATAAGTGCCTATATAAATATCTTGCATTTAGTCCATGATGTGGTATGATGTATAGTGTAAGTCTTTGAAAGAAAAGATTCATGAAACATGTATGTTTTATATATCGTTTACTACCGTTCGGGCCGACATAATTCAGAAGTCATGTAGTAAACGTTCGAGGAGCCAGGACACTTTAATTCGTAAATCCACAACTTAACTCGACGGCTTACATAATGAACTCCTCACATGAGGCTCCCTACTATTGTAGTAGTTGATAAAATATATAGATATAAGTTTTTATCCGAAAAGTTACATGTCTGATATTTGAATAAACTTAGGAAAGTTTATTAGTACATGAAGATTGTTATTAGGGGAAGTTTCATAAGTCTTGTATGACCATTTTCTCTTTGTAATATCTCATGGTTCCTTTTTAAGTGAAGTAGATCCAAATTGCTTGTTCAAGTTATCGCCTAATTCCTTGTTTCATGTTTTCGCCTAAGTAAGTTTACATGGTCATTTCGTCATGGCCTAGCCATGACCTTTAGTCCTTGGTCCATGGTCATTAGACTCAACCTTGGCTCTAGCCATGGTGGTGGTCTTGATTATAGGTCTTAAGACCTCTTGTTCCTTTTAAAGTATAACCACAATATAATGACTTTGGCCTAAAAATGGGCTGTTTAGAATTTGAAGAATTTATCACTCGGAAAGCGTTTTCAGGGCTCGAGCTTCTTTACTCTTGAATGAAAACGGCGTTCTGGACAACTTTTGTTTTAACTTTTTGATGAATCAGACCAGAAGGGTGACTTTCAAAAAGTCAGAATGCAAAACAGTATGGTTTAGGCAGTTTTGCCGTAAATCTTTGGTAACTTCAAATGGGCGTAACTTTTGACTCGTATACTCGTTTTAGGTGGTTCAAATTGCTATGGTTTCCTTGTTAAGTCCTCTACTGTAATATATAATGATCCAATATCATAATTTTACCATTTTGATCAGGTTATACCAAGAAAGTCACTAGTTTACTTGTTTTATTAACTTGTCTTATCAATCATGTACAATAACTTGTTTTACTCACTTTTATACATCATGGACATTTATACAAGACATAATATAGCAAGAATAATATGTAAATAACATGAGCATGATCATTTAACAAGAAGCATGTTAGGTTTGGCTTACAACTTTTGGCTTTCAAAGATGAAAGGAAGTAACTAGTAAGGATAGGACTTTGATAGACTTGCTTCAACCCACTTCACTTCATGCAATCTTTCAACTCTTGTAATCTTGAAAGATGGATGATGAAGGTTGAGGTGACTTGAGTGGATTCAAACTCAAGAGAAATCACCAAAGTATGAGGTTATGGAAGTGTTTTGAGAACCTAAGATCAAACTAGGGTTTCTATCTTGAACTTGCTCTTGAATCTTGCTAGAATTTGGAAGAAAATGAGCTAAGGAGATGATGTTTGTGTGTGTTATGGTGGTGAACGAAATAGGAGGGGGAGGGGGGCTTATAATGGGTCTTGAGGAGGTTAGTTTAGTTGACTAGTCCAACCTTGGAGACCAAGTATAACACATGGATGAATCCAAGGCCTCCTAGCATGAGATCAAGCCACCTAGTGTGAATCCCCCCCTAGAGGCGGTTTGCATATCTTGGGGAGGAAGGGTTGGACTTTGGAAGATATTATCCAAGTTATATTGATAGTTTTGGCTCCGTAGAATGCTAACCGTAAATGATTAAGCCACGAAACGTAAAACCGGGTATCGTAAAAATTCAAAACTTGGAATAATGGTTAAACATGTCAAAATACTCCATAATAAAATATAAAATGAGTGGTAGGTTCCATTTGGGTGGTAAAACCCTGCTAAAATTGGAAACACGGGTCTAAAACGCGTAATACGTAAAATGTACGAATATTGCGTAAAATTGAGAAAAGTAAAATGTTACTTTTCTAATAGGATATAAATGATTTAAAATGACTTATAATGTCTAGACTGGGCTCAGTCTAGTGTCGGTTGGTATTAAATGTCTTTTAGACATCAAACCGTAAGCCTAAAAATCAAGGAATGACTTATAAAATCAAGGGATGATTTTTGGTCAAAGGAGGAGGGAAAAATATGTTGACTTTTTCTAATAATTTGAAAACTCAAATCTTTTTAGAAACGCGGTGCAGGTATAGGCTAAGGTTACGGCTGAGTAAAAACGCTTAAAACTGAAAATTCCAGTTTTTCACGGCTGAGGTTTATTTTTGGTCATGTTTTTCTCAGTCATGATTTATTCTCAAATAAATCATGAGTGTGTCAAACATTTTTCCGATGCGGGGTCACTTAACGTGGTCGAGTTTCGTTGTGCGTAGAATTTCTTAATGGCGTTTTACCCTAAAACGTGTAATTCCTTAATAACTTTCACGAAAATGATCTGACGAATGTCAAACATTTAATTTGCCATGGAAATGATTTATCACTCGAGAATATCAAATAAAAATCAACTTTCGGGGAAATTTCGGTAAAAATGAATAGTAAAATAAATAGTAAAAGTGAATAGTAAATTTCCCGGGAATAGTAATTAACCTGAAATTGCGAATTGTTACAGTCTCCACCCCATATGAGAGCTCCGTCCCTGAGATCAATTTGCGTTGGGAGTAGAAACTTTGTTGCTAAAAAAAATGTGGGTATTTCTTACGTATCTGGTCCTCTCGTTTCCATGTGTATTCAGGACCATGTCGTGAGTTCCAACGAACGTTGACAATTGGAATACGGCTTTGCTTGAGTTGTTTGACCTCTTTGATTGGTATAGAGTGTGCGGATTTTGTGAGACGATCAACTATGACCCAGATGGAGTCATAACCGCTTGATGTCTTTGGGAGTTTGGTAATGAAGTCCATAGTAACTCTTTCCCATTTCCACATAGGAATCTCTGGTTGTTGCAATGGACCTGATGGTTTTTGATGTTCGGCTTTTACATTGGAGCATGTAAGACATTTGCTAACGTATGTTGCAATATCGGCTTTAATGTTTGGCCACCAATAGAGTAGTTTAAGATCATGATACATCTTATCAGATCTTGGATGTATAGAGTATTTGGACTTGTGAGGTTTATGCATGATCAAGTCTCGTAGGCCACCATAAAGTGGTAACCAACTTCGACCTTGGAAGCATAGAGTTCCATCTGAATGGGTTTCTAATTTCTTCTGTATCATGCCATCCAACTTTTCCTTTTGGATGACTTCTTTCACTGCCTCAGCTTGAACGTGAAGGATTTGAGCAGGAAAGTTTGAATTCATGGTTAAAACTAAGGCTTGGACTCGTAGTGGTTTAACCCGTTCCTTTCGGCTCAGGATATGGCGTAGGATGAGGTTTACCTTTATGTGGGAAAGGTAGAGTAAGAGTGATTAATTGTCGTACTCTTATCGGATGAATACTTCATGAATTTCACACGAAATTTGTCTTAAGATTATAAGTGAGAAGTTCGTTTCTAAGAAAACATACAGGTGACTGCTCCCAGCATAACATGATCCCTCCTGAATTAGACATAGGTGATCAGGCTATGCATAATTTAGGACCGATAATGTGATGTTCGGTTTAGTTACGTAGTATTGTGTTTCCTAAAAGTTTTAGATGGTATTCAATTTTGTAAAGCTGATGAGAGTGCTTGTGGTGTAACTAAGGATGATTTGAGCTTTAAAAGTGCATCAAGATCAGAAAGTGTGCTTATGGGATTAAGGGTTGTGAAGATGATGATGGTGAGAAGGTTAAGAAGGTTTGTGTTCTTCATTTTGGAATGTTGAGATTTAATGGTTTGTGATGAAAGTTGGAAATGAAGGCATGATATTGATTTATAGGGTGGTATCAACGAAGGGATTTTTCTAAGATGGTGGTAGAATATCTTGGAGTAAAATGATGTGAAACAATAAAGTGATAACAAAATAGCTTGAAGTAAAATTTGTTGAATGGTTTATAAGATAACTGGGTAAATCTTATAGAATGGTAATAGTCTACTAAACAATCAAATTGGTTTGGAGATAGAAAGTACAATAGATGAGAATTATCACAAAGAGTTGTTTATTGAATAGTAAATATTCTTAAGTCATAAAACTCCCATTACTAGGGATGACATACACGTAGTACAACATAGTGCATAAATAAACATAACTGCTAAGTTCTAAACTTCATTGTTCTACAGTGTTGTTGAGATTCTGATAAGCTCCTTCTCCTCTTATCATATATGCTTTCCCTTGGATGTCTTCAACTTGTTGGCCTTGGCTTTTGGGGACATCCGTTCCTGTAATGTCCACTTTCTCCACACCCGAAGCATATAACTATTGGTTGTGTGTTGCTACCGGTAGCTACAGTCTTGGCTCTACAATTCTTGGCAAGGTGTCCAGTGTTTTGACAGTTGTTGCACTTGGCGGGGCAAGGACCTGAGTGATGGTAATTGCACTTAGTACACTGTGGTTGAGTCCCAGTATATCCACATCTGGTTGGTGCAGCAACATAAGCCGTTGCAGCCCCTTGTCTTTTGTTTTGCTGGTTATGATGGTTGTTGTTGTTGTTACTCCCATGGTTACCATCCCATGGTCGCTTGTTGTTGTTGGTTCTATTGTTATTGTTGTTAGAGTTGTTGAAGTTTTGTCTTTGGGTTTCCGCTGTCTGCACCACCTGATCCATGAGGCTGCGAGACATCCGCATAGCCTCATCAAGTGTTTTGGGACTAGACGTAATCATGTTCCCTTGTATGCTTGGTGGAAGTCCCCAGATATACTCTTCCAACAGTTTCTCATTTGTCGAAACCATTGTTGGGCATAGTATCCTCAATTCATGGAATCGGCGGTTGTAACTCAGGATGTCGGTTCCTTTAACAACATGGTTCCAGAATTCTACTTCTGGATGACAACATGGTTCCTTTAACGGCATTTCACTGTGAGGGCAATACTCTTTCTTCATGTTATCCCCAGAAAGCTTATAATCATTTTGGATGCCCATTGGTTGAGATACTAAATTCCACCATGATAATGCTTCATCCAATAGTGGACCGGTGGCATATTGAACTTTATCATTCTCAGTGCATTTGTTGATCAATACTACAAACTCCGCTTTTTCAAACCAGGGGTTAAAATTTACAGCTCCATTAGTACCTTTGTAATTGGTGGGTTGGCAATTTAAATAACCCTTGAATGTGCAGCTCTTACATACCGGATCAATATTTATTACTGGAGGACCGGATGGGTTCGGTCCTCTAGTATTGATGGTAGTTGCAGCAATTCGAACAGCTTCATCAGTTCTAGTAGTTTCAGCAGTTCTAGCAGCTTCAGCAATTCTAGCAGCTTTAGAGGCTGTTGCGGCCTTTGTAGCTATTGCTGCTCGTTCAGTTGCTATTGCTGCTTTTACACTATCTTTAACTAGTTTGCGAATAGCAGCTTGAGTCATTGCTGGTGGTGTCTTCTTAGTTGGCGCCATGATTCTATTATATAAAAGGTATGTCATGAGTAGAGAGTTGTGAAATAAGCATGATTTTTGATGGGAAATGATAGAATAATTATGTTTGAAGATTCAAAGGCATAACACATGATAGTATAAAACAAGAGTTTTATTCATACAACGTTGGTTGATTTACAAAATGGAAACTTATTACAAGCTTCTTCAAAATTTACTAACTGATACTTTCAGTTTAGTAATTACAACGTTGGTACTATCGCTAGTTATTACATGGATTTCATAACATTTACTAACTGAGTCTAATCAGTATAGTAGTACAAAAGATAACTAGTATCATCACACTAGTCTATGGTGGGTTAGAAGGTCCGAGCAGCTCTGATTGATCGGCAACTTCTTGGTTTAGTGTGTCATAGGGGTACGAGTCAATGAAGTTTGAGAAGCTGTAGTTTCCATGCTGACTTTCTTGTTGGATCAATGGTGGTCGAGGTACGATCCTTAATGAGTGATCCAAATCATCACATGTAGGGATATCAAAGGGATGTGATAGTGGTGGTGGTAATGGCTCTAGTACATATTCGTACTCATTATCCTCCTCGGAGTCTGCCTCAACCCAATTTTGTTCAAAATAATTAGAAATATTCATCGCAAAATTAGTTGGCATTGGTTCATCCTCTTCTTCATCGGTTGAATCTTCGAAAGGTTCTTCTTCATCATCAGAAGCGAAGGCATTTACGAAGTCAAATCCGAACTCGGGTGAGGGTGGTAAGACTTGGAAGTTATTGGGTAGAGTGGGTGTTAAGATCGTTTAAAGCTCGAGGTTGTTTAGACCTCATCTAGGGATTGCACAATAATAATGAATGAACACGATACGCAGCGGAATAAACAAACACATCATTATTATTGCTAACAAGGTTTCTCGTCATCATCTCTACTCTAACATACATCAAAGCCCCAATGCTACGTGATCAAGTGTAGCACGGTTACACTCTAACAGCTATCTAAGATAGTTGAGGCTTAACATCAATCTACCCTAGGTGTTTCCCATAAAACACCTGTACACACAAGTCTAGGCGTTTCCAGCCCTAGACATACACACACGTTTTTTTTGGTTTTACATTGTGAAAGACTTATTGAAACCTATTCCCTGTATCTCTTTATATAATAGAGATACTAGGGTTACAAGGAATAAACTAATAAAATAAAAGATATGCTGTAATCTTTTTTCTTTCTTTGCAAGTTTCTTCCTTTGTCTCCATAAGTCCTTCATCTTTCATATTTGTCAATATCAACTCAAAGTATAATTCCTAACAATCTTCCCCTAGTTGATATGACAAAACCAAGTATATGAAAGATGTTGTCTTCCCCTCAAACCATGCATATCATCAAGGATCTTCAAGATGCAATCATGTAAATCTTCTTCCCCTTTTTGTCATCATCAAATAGGGGACAAATGTATGCAACCTTGATCTTCACAACCACGAATCAATATTACACGTCCAATCAATCTTTCCAATGTTTCTAAGTCGCCCACCATTAAGTTTTCCGCATCTATAGATGTACTTGAAACAATAGAAATCAAAACCATCAGTAGTAATAACAACTAGCAGTAGCAAAAACCTTCACCTCGATGTAGCACATAAATGGTTAAACATTTAAACATTAAGCTTCCCCTGAAACCCATATGTTAACCATTTGTTGAATGTAGGCTCCATGTAATGATTACTGATGAAGAAAACTAAGTATAACCAACTTGATGCTGAAGTAGAACCACCCAAACTTGTGCCTTATATCTTGTACTAAAATTGACTTCGAACGTATACTTCACGTATAGGGAGATCGCAACCTCTTGACAAAAAATCACTGAGCACAATAACGTAACTCCTTCAAGTGTTTTGTCAATTCGTAGTCACCTGAACGAACAAACAAGTTACCTCCAACTGAAAAAGGTATGATAAAACACAAACCTGTGAAACTCCACTTCATCATCAAATAGGTGATAAAAACCTTTCTTCGTAACCAATTGAGCAATAAGAACGAGCCTTTGAATCTGTTAAGAACCAATAAACCAAAACTCCAAAAATCCTTCTTGTGTGTGTATCTTCCCCCATGTGTGTGTTGGAACCAACTGTTCCAAAATAATATATAACACATAATCGGGAGAAGTGGGTACGCACATGATTTCTATGAAAAGAATTTCTATGTTAGAACAATTCAATGTTTATGGGAAGTGCTCAAAATAAAAATGTCTACGGGGAAATGCTCAAAATGGGTATATATGAATACACTAATATGTTTGTGTAGCATAACATGCTTTACTAAG
Source organism: Artemisia argyi (assembly GCA_030686995.1). Lineage (NCBI taxonomy): Eukaryota > Viridiplantae > Streptophyta > Magnoliopsida > Asterales > Asteraceae > Artemisia > Artemisia argyi. Next base: position 111,626,486 of record CM060699.1, read on the forward strand.
TCCATAATCGTCTGGAGGATGGAAGACACGGAGAGCGGAAGGCTATAAAATGTTTTTGTTTGTGATTGAAGTTATAGTTTAGGTCTCACTTAGACCCGTTTCTCTATAACCTTGGCTCTGGTACCAATCTGTAACACCCCCAATTCATGATGCAGCGGAATTCAACTTGGGTGTTACTCGACAGCACAACAGTCATAATAATAGAAAACGATCTCTAACCGAGTCGTATTAAAAAGATTTATCATTCAAATTATATAAATATCAGAGGTTACAAAATGAGGTCCCAAATGGTTCCATGTTTACAAATCACATTAAATGAGTTTTGAATGATAATAAAATTTATAGCCCTCTTGAGTATCCGTGCCCTTCCGTGCCATCCTTGATCGTCATGAACCTGAAATACATGCTTGAGAGGTCAACACAAAGGTTGAGTGATATTCATAGAGTTTGTTTAATGTTTGAACACAATATGTTGGTAGCGTGAGTTATAGGCTCACACCAATGGTTGGAAAACAAAACAGGTAGGCTACGTTATTATACGCCCATAAAATGTATTATACACTAAGCTTATGACACCAAAACGTTAACGTGTACCAATATCGATCGGCAGATTTATCCCGGTAGGTACTTTGCTAACATACCTAAATCTCAAATATTAGTGCATTTGTTTGAACTTAGTCAATACAAATGGGATTCGTCAATCCCAATAGGCCTATTCACAATATTCGCGCTCACTATTGCTAGTGATTAAATGGTTCATAATAAAGGATCTCGGTTTAGCAAGGCTGGTACTTAGTGATAATAAAACAATCAGGCAAGCATACAATTTAAAAACATTGTGCTCGGTTAATAATAGCATGTATTCCCCCAAGGGTTTGTAAAACAATTAAGTAATGGAAAGTGGGGCTATGAACGCACCTTAAGTAAGATAGCAAGTAATGAAGGTAATGGTTGGATCGTGAAGGTTTCTACGAGCAACCTATAATAGAATGTTGCGACTTAGGATTGGAGTAAAGAATATGAATAAGTGCCTATATAAATATCTTGCATTTAGTCCATGATGTGGTATGATGTATAGTGTAAGTCTTTGAAAGAAAAGATTCATGAAACATGTATGTTTTATATATCGTTTACTACCGTTCGGGCCGACATAATTCAGAAGTCATGTAGTAAATGTTCGAGGAGCCAGGACACTTTAATTCGTAAATCCACAACTTAACTCGATGGCTTACATAATGAACTCCTCACATGAGGCTCCCTACTATTGTAGTAGTTGATAAAATATATAGATATAAGTTTTTATCCGAAAAGTTACATGTCCGATATTTGAATAAACTTAGGAAAGTTTATTAGTACATGAAGATTGTTATTAGGGGAAGTTTCATAAGTCTTGTATGACCATTTTCTCTTTGTAATATCTCATGGTTCCTTTTTAAGTGAAGTAGATCCAAATTGCTTGTTCAAGTTATCGCCTAATTCCTTGTTTCATGTTTTCGCCTAAGTAAGTTTACATGGTCATTTCGTCATGGCCTAGCCATGACCTTTAGTCCTTGGTCCATGGTCACTAGACTCAACCTTGGCTCTAGCCATGGTGGTGGTCTTGATTATAGGTCTTAAGACCTCTTGTTCCTTTTAAAGTATAACCACAATATAATGACTTTGGCCTAAAAATGGGCTGTTTAGAATTTGAAGAATTTATCACTCGGAAAGCGTTTTCAGGGCTCGAGCTTCATTGTCCCTTAACAAAAACGGCGTTCTGGACAAATTTTGTGTTTTAACTTTTTGATGAATCGGACCAGAAGGGTGACTTTCAAAAAGTCAGAATGCAAAACAGTATGGTTTAGGCAGTTTTGCCGTAAATCTTTGGTAACTTCAAATGGGCGTAACTTTTGACTCGTATACTCGTTTTAGGTGGTTCAAATTGCTATGGTTTCCTTGTTAAGTCCTCTACTGTAATATATAATGATCCAATATCATAATTTTACCATTTTGATCAGGTTATACCAAGAAAGTCACTAGTTTACTTGTTTTATTAACTTGTCTTATCAATCATGTACAATAACTTGTTTTACTCACTTTTATACATCATGGACATTTATACAAGACATAATATAGTAAGAATAATATGTAAATAACATGAGCATGATCATTTAACAAGAAGCATGTTAGGTTTGGCTTACAACTTTTGGCTTTCAAAGATGAAAGGAAGTAACTAGTAAGGATAGGACTTTGATAGACTTGCTTCAACCCACTTCACTTCATGCAATCTTTCAACTCTTGTAATCTTGAAAGATGGATGATGAAGGTTGAGGTGACTTGAGTGGATTCAAACTCAAGAGAAATCACCAAAGTATGAGGTTATGGAAGTGTTTTGAGAACCTAAGATCAAACTAGGGTTTCTATCTTGAACTTGCTCTTGAATCTTGCTAGAATTTGGAAGAAAATGAGCTAAGGAGATGATGTTTGTGTGTGTTATGGTGGTGAACGAAATAGGAGGGGGAGGGGCACTTATAAAGGGTCTTGAGGAGGTTAGTTTAGTTGACTAGTCCAACCTTGGAGACCAAGTATAACACATGGATGAATCCAAGGCCTCCTAGCATGAGATCAAGCCACCTAGTGTGAATCCCCCCGCTAGAGGCGGTTTGCATATCTTGGGGAGGAAGGGTTGGACTTTGGAAGATATTATCCAAGTTATATTGATAGTTTTGGCTCCGTAGAATGCTAACCGTAAATGATTAAGCCACGAAACGTAAAACCGGGTATCGTAAAAATACGAAACTTGGAAGAATAGTTAAACATGTCAAAATACTCCATAATAAAATATAAAATGAGTGGTAGGTTCCATTTGGGTGGTAAAACCCTGCTAAAATTGGAAACACGGGTCTAAAACGCGTAATACGTAAAATGTACGAATATTGCGTAAAATTGAGAAAAGTAAAATGTTACTTTTCTAATAGGATATAAATGATTTAAAATGACTTATAATGTCTAGACTGGGCTCAGTCTAGTGTCGGTTGGTATTAAATGTCTTTTAGACATCAAACCGTAAGCCTAAAAATCAAGGAATGACTTATAAAATGAAGGGATGATTTTTGGTCAAAGGAGGAGGGAAAAATATGTTGACTTTTTCTAATAAGTTGAAAACTCAAATCTTTTTAGAAACGCGGTGCAGGTATAGGCTAAGGTTACGGCTGAGTAAAAACGCTTAAAACTGAAAATTCCAGTTTTTCACGGCCGAGGTTTATTTTTGGTCATGTTTTTCTCAGTCATGATTTATTCTCAAATAAATCATGAGTGTGTCAAACATTTTTCCGATGCGGGGTCACTTAACGTGGTCGAGTTTCATTGTGCGTAGAATTTCTGAATGGCGTTTTACCCTAAAACGTGTAATTCCTTAATAACTTTCACGAAAATGATCTGACGAATGTCAAACATTTAATTTGCCATGGAAATGATTTATCACTCGAGAATATCAAATAAAAAGCTACTTTCGGGGAAATTTCGGGAAAAATGAATAGTAAAAGTGAATAGTAAATTTTTCGGGAATAGTAATTAACCTGAAATTGCAAATTGTTACATCAAGCCTTTCCAAGGCGATACCTTTAGCATAACCCTATCTCCAACTTGGAATTCTAGTGGTCTGCGTCGTGTGTCGGCATAACTTTTCTGTCGATCTCTTGCGGCTTGTAGTCGACTTCTGATTTGTACAATCTTATCCGTTGTTTCTTGTATGAGTTCTGGTCCGGTGAGTTGAACTTCTCCTACTTCAGCCCAACAAGCAGGTGAACGATACTTTCGACCATAAAGTGCTTCAAATGGAGCTGCTTTAATACTTGTATGATAGCTGTTGTTGTAGGAAAATTCGACTAATGGTAGATGAGTATCCCATCCTTTTACAAAGTCTATTATACAAGCTCGAAGCATGTCTTCAAGCGTTTGAATGGTTCGTTCACTCTGACCATCGGTCTGAGGATGGTACGCTGTACTCATGTCTAGATTTGTTCCAAAGGCGTCCTGGAGTGACAGCCAGAAATTGGAAGTAAATCTACCATCTCGGTCAGATATGATGGATATCGGTGCACCATGTCTTGAGACTATTTCTTTGACGTACAGTCGAGTTAGTTGTTCCATTTTGTAAGTCTCTTTGATTGGTATAAAGTGTGCGGATTTTGTGAGACGATCAACTATGACCCAGATGGAGTCATAACCGCTTGATGTCTTTGGGAGCTTGGTAATGAAGTCCATAGTTATTCTTTCCCATTTCCACATAGGAATCTCTGGTTGTTGCAATGGACCGGATGGTTTTTGATGTTCGGCTTTCACCTTAGAACATGTAAGACATTTGCTAACGTATGTTGCAATATCGGCCTTCATGTTCGGTCACCAATAGAGTAGTTTAAGGTCATGATACATTTTATCAGATCCTGGATGTATGGAGTATTTGGACTTGTGAGATTCATGCATGATCAAGTCTCGTAGGCCACCATAAAGTGGTAACCAACTTCGACCTTGGAAGCATAGAGTTCCATCTAAACGGGTTTCGAATTTCTTCTGTATCATGCCATCTAAGTTTTCCTGTTGGATGTCCTCTTGTTTCACCGCCTCTGCTTGAGCGTGAAGGATTTGAGCAGGAAAGTTTGAATTTATGGTTAAAACTAAGGCTCGGACTCGTAGTGGTTTAACCCGTTCCTTTCGGCTCAGGGCGTCAGCTACTACGTTTGCCTTTCCTGGGTGGTAACGAATGTCGCAGTCATAATCACTTAGTAATTCCAACCAACGACGTTGTCTCATGTTTAGTTCTTTTTGGTTCAAAATGTGTTGTTGGCTTTTATGATCGGTGTACACAGTACATCTAGTACCGTATAGATAGTGTCTCCAGGTTTTTAGTGCAAAGACTACAGCTCCTAACTCTAAGTCATGAGTGGTGTAATTTTCCTCATGAACCTTGAGTTGTCTTGAAGCATAAGCCATGACTTTATCACGTTGCATCAACACGGCACCTAAACCTTGGTGCGATACATCACAATAGACTACAAAATCTTCGATCCCATCTGGCAATGCTAGGATAGGAGCACTACAAAGTTTCTGTTTAAGGGTTTGGAAAGCTTTTTCTTCGTCTTCATCCCACACGTATTTCTTGTTTTTCTGAGTTAATTTAGTCAAAGATTTTGCTATTGAGGAAAATCCTTCAATAAACCTTCGGTAATACCCGGCTAGACCCAGAAATTGATAAATTTCTGTAGGTGTGGTAGGTGTTGGCCAATCTTTGATAGCTTCAATCTTAGCGGGATCGACATGTAAACCGGTTGTTGGGATATGAAATATCAAAGTACTTCTGGATGTCAAAGTACTGCTGCATGTAGAATAAAGTCAAAGTACTGCTGAAGGAAAAAGTCAAAGTGCTACTGTTATTGAAGAATGTTTAAAGTACTTCGAAGGAAACAAGGACTGATATGCAATATTAGATAAGGATTAATGTGTAATATTAAACGAATATTCTAGAATTAGTTAGGGATAATTACTTGTCGTTCAAGGATTACATGTTGTAAACCGACTTAAGGTTATTTATATAAAGAGCCTTAAGAGGTATTGGTCGATATAAGTTTTACAAGTTAGATACGTTTAGAAGTCGATCAAAGTTAAATAGTTAGAGATTGTTAGTGAATCTGTGTAACAAAGCAGGTTCTAAGTTTGGTTAATATAAAAGTTCTTCTTAAGCTTTGTGTTAAGTAGATTCCGCATACTTTACAAGGTCAAACAGTGTTTCAATATTAATAGTGTTGAGTTTACTCAATATTGTTAAACTTTTACAAGCTACAAAGTAGTTTGGTCAGAGTATATCGATCCAACAAGTGGTATCAGAGCTTGTGTTGGAAACTCTGATTAAGAAGACAAACCTTTAAAACCGATTTCACTACAAACCCTTCAAGATATCGACTGATGCTGCACCTGCTCCCTCAATCACTGCTGTAAGAATCCCTATTGTTAAGAAGGGAGAATACAACCTATGGGCCATGAAGATGAGGCAGTACATTGCCATCACAGACCATGCTTTGTGGGATGTGATTGTCAATGGTAACATGCAAATCGAAGAACCAGTAGAGGTACCTGGACAACCAACACCACCAAAAATAACTGTACCTGCTGCTACGAAAAGAAATCAAGACAAAGCTCTCAACATACTGCTTTCTGCTATTCCTGATGGTCACCTATTAAAGTTTCATGATGCCAAAGATGCCAAACAACTATGGGCTGCAATAAAGAAGAAGTTTGGAGGTAATGATGCTTCCAAAAAGATGCATAGGAATTTGCTGAAGCAACAATTTGAAACTTTCACTGTTGGTGAAAGAGAAGGTCTTGATTCTGCTTATGAAAGATTTCAACATCTTTTGAGTATGCTAGAACTATATGATGCTGAGGCATCAGTTGAAGATGCTAATTTAAAGTTTCTAAGGAGTTTACCATCAGCATGGCATGTAGTTGCTACTATGATCAGAGGACAATCAGGGCTGGATACTATGGACTTTGATGATCTTTACAACAATCTGAAGGTGTATGAGCATGAGATGAATGGTACTACAGGTTCAAGCACACAACAGAATATTGCTTTTGTCTCTTCTGAAAAGAGAAGCAGTACTTCCAACAAAGGTACTACTTACCCTGCTCAAAGTACTGTGACCGAAACACAGGTTCCATGCTCAACAATGGTCACCACCAATTCATCACAATCAGTTACCCCCACCTCAGATGATGTTCTATGTTCATTCTTTGCTCAACAAGCATCTATGCCAGTCACCTATCAAGAAGATGTATTGCAAATAGATGATGATGCCTTGGAAGAAATCGATATCAGATGGCAAGTTGCTATGCTCACTGCAAGGATCAAGAAGTATGTGAACAAGACAGGAAAAGGCATCAACTTCAGAGCTAAACAAGGAATAACATTTGACAAGTCCAAAATTGAGTGTTTCAATTGTCAAAGGACTGGTCACTTTGCAAGGGAGTGCAAGTTTGCAAAGTATCAAGCAAACAAGATAATTGAACCACCCAAGCCTGAAAGAAAAGAGATTCCAATTACTGAACCAAAACCAAAAGCTTTGGTTGCTCAAGAGAATCTGTCAGAGATTGATTGGTCCAATGAGTTTGATGACAAACCTGTAACCTATTTAATGGTTGCATTGGAAGATTGGAGCACAGCATTTGATGAAGAGCCTGGATATGCTGCTTTGGAGTCAAGAGATGAGTTAGGATGTTTTGATTGGAGCATGGAGTTTGAAGAAGCACCTGTTTAGCTTGCTATGGTAGCTGCTTCACCAAGTTCATCCACTAACTCTGAGGTATGCTCTAAGTGTAATGATATGTATCAAAAGTTACTTACTGAGTATGTAGCTGAAAGTGATAAATTTCAAAAAGCTAGGGCTGAGATAATGGGTTATCAAATAACTTTAGAGTCAATGGAAGCCAAAATTCTTACCCATGTAAACAATGAAGTAGCATGGCATGAAACATATAAACAACAGGATTACCTAGTTAAGTTGAATGAATGGAAACTAGGTTGCAAGGTGTCTGAACTAGAAAAAGTGACTGCTGAAAGGGATAAGTTGTTAGAAAAACTTGCTGTATGGAATGAGGCAGGTGTGTCACATGTTTAATTTGTTGAAAAGCAAAGAACATCTAATATTAAGACAGGCCTAGGTTATGATAGTAATGAAGGTATTCCATTTAAGAGCAAGGAACTAAATCTTACTGTTGATACCTCCACTAGTGATGAAGAGTTCATAAGTCTAGATGATAACACTTCTAGTGATGAGGAATCCCCTAGTCCAACACCTCCTGTATTTCAGAAAGAAAAAGGTTATAATGCAGTTCCACATCCACCAAGTAGCTTTCAACCACCTAGAAAAGATGTTGATTGTTATGGTATAGATAATCTAGAGTTTAGGAAAAAGCTTAAAAGTAAATTTAATCCTGAAACTTTAGAAAGATCTGTTGAAGCTCCTAAGGTAGAAGAGACCAAGTTTTCAAAACAAGCAGTACCTTCAAACTCTTTTCGAAGTACTGCTGATCACTCAGCAGTACCTCAAAGAAAACTTTTTACTGCTAATTTTAGAAACACTCATGGAAGGAGATTTAGGGATATTGGTCCAAAGGTCTGTTATGTTTGTTACAGTCCTCGTCATTTAATTAAAGACTGTAATTATCATTCAGACTACTTAAGTAAATATCCAAAGACCAGAACTGCACAACCAAGTTATAGGGAGAATAAGCCAAGGGATAACAAACCAGTTTGGAACTATACAAATAGGGTCAACCATAGTAATTTCTCAAAAGACTATAGGTACTCTCATCAGAAAAGGCCATACTCCAAACCCTCAGTACCTTCACAAAGTATTGACAGAAAGATCCCTAATGTTTCTAGCAAACAGTCTAATGTAAGATCTAGGAGGCACAATTATTATAACCCTAGACAGCCTTACAACACAAGAAAAGATGCTAGGACACAGAACCCAACTCCTAAAGTTACAACTAAATGGGTTAAGAAAGAAAGTACTGCTGGGGAAAAACCAGTACTTTCAGAAGTTAAGGGTGAAAAGGGGACAAGTGATCTTGAAAACACAATAGTTTTGGAATCAAAAACCTTAATTCTTGATCATGCTTTCAAAGACAGTGGTGATTACATACTCAAAAATTTTGAGTATGTCACTCCACAAGGGGAACACAAGTCAGTAATGGCTTGGGTTCCTAAAAATAACTAACCTTTTCATGTAAATGCAGGGCAACCCAGAGGAGGAGCTTAAAGATCATCTTATTGTAGATAGTGGTTGCTCTGGCAGTATGACAGGAGAAAAGGAGCTCTTGTCAGATTTTAAAGCTTATTATGGAGGAAAAGTTGCATTTGGGAATGATCCTGATGGAGGAAGAATAACTGGCAAAGGAACTATCAAGGCAGGAAACATTGATTTTGAAGATGTTAGATATGTAAAGGAGCTCAAATTCAATCTTTTGTCAGTCTCTCAGATCTGTGATAAGAAGTACCCTGTGTTATTCTTTGACACAGAATGTCTTATACTTTCTCCTGATTTCAAGTTAGAAGACAGAAACTTGGTGTTACTGAGAGCACCAAGAACTAATGATGTGTACAGCATAGACTTGAAGAATGTAAATTCTGCTGAAAGAGCAACATGTTTGATTGCAAGTGCATCTATGGAGGAAGCACATCAATGGCACAGAAGACTGGGACATGTTAATTTCAAGAATATCAATAAGCTGGTCAGAGGTAACTTAGTTAGAGGTTTACCTTCTAAGACATTCAAGAATGATCACACATGTCTTGCTTGTAAGAAGGGTAAACAGCACAAGGCCTCTTGTAAAAAGATTGATGAGAAGACATTAGAGAGCCTTTGTAATTGTTGCACATGGATTTGTTTGGACCTGTTTCAGTTGTTAGTCTGAACAAGAAAAAGTACTGTTTGGTTATAACAGATGACTGTAGCAGATTTAGTTGGGTCTTTTTCTTATGCTTTAAAGATGAAACTTTTGATGCTATTCATGATCTAATTATAGCACTTGAAAATCAGTTAAGACTCAAGGTTAGAGGAATTAGATGTGATAATGGGACTGAGTTTAAGAATCAGCTTATGGATGAATTTTGTGCCAAGAAGGGAATTAAAAGAGAGTTCAGTATTGCTAGAACTCCTCAACAGAATGGAGTTGCAGAAAGAAAGAATAGAACTCTTATAGAAGCAGCAAGAACAATGCTTGCAGATTCTCAACTACCTGTTCCATTCTGGGCTGAAGCTGTAAGTGCTGCTTGCTATATATTGAATAGAGTATTAGTGACTAAACCTCAAATGAAGACACCTTATGAGTTACTCATAGGAAAGAAGCCAAGTATCAAGTTTATGAAACCTTTTGGATGTCCTCTCACCATCTTAAATACTGCTGATAATTTGGGCAAATTTGATGGGAAGTCAGATGAAGGATATTTATTGGGATATTGTACAAATAGCAAAGGATTCAGAGTGTACAATAGGGCTACCAAGAAGGTTCAAGAATGTCTTCATGTTGATTTTTTGGAAGAACAAGAGAATTCTAAAGGTAAAGGTCCTGATTGGATGTTTGATCTTGATTTAATGTCTTCATCAATGAATTATGTACCTGTAAGGAAAGAAAATCAAGTTACTCCCACTGAAGAAGAAGCACAATACATTTTTCATGATGTTAATTTAAGATCTGAAGATAAGCCAAAAGATATTGCCAATGATGAGAAGAAAGATACGTCTCAACCTAACAGTACTATTGATCCTCAAAGTACTGTTCCACCACAAATACCAGTATCTGCAGAAGATCAAGCCATTCAAGATGAACTTTCTAGGATGCTTTTTCAAGACACAATGGCTAAGTTGTATGATGATGAACAAAGGAGAGCTTATGAAGCAGAAAAGAAGAAGGCAAAAGAAACAGCCAGTACTTTACCCCAAAGTACTGTCAACCCTTTTGAAAGTACTTTTCAGCCATTGAATACTTCAAATTGGATAAATACTGATGCTGTTCATGATCCTAATATGCCTGACTTAGAAGATACTGCTGATCCAAACACAATTACTTTAGAAGATACTGATGCTGAATTGGATCAAGAAGGCATTTTCTCAGATTCTAATGCAGATCCAGATATAACTAACTTGGAAGATAATCTTGAAGTTCCACCAACTCCAACTCTCAGAATTCATAAAACTCATCCTGCTACCAATATTATTGGACCCTCATCATCAGGGGTGCTCACAAGGACTAAGGCTAAGAATATGTCTCAACAACATACTTCTTTACTTAGTTTTATCTACAAGCAAAACAGGGTGAATCACAAGGATCAGAAGTTATGTTTATTTGCTTGTTTTCTATCTCAGGAAGAGCCCAAGAATATCAAACAAGCATTAGCCAAGGAAAGTAGGGTGGAAGCTATGCAAGAAGAACTTCTACAGTTTAAACTTCAAGAAGTTTGGGTATTATGTGATTTACCTGATGGAAAGAAACTTATTGGAACTAAATGGGTTTTCAGAGTAAAAAGAGATGAAAGAGGGAATGTTATTAAGAACAAGGCAAGATTAGTGGCTCAAGGATATAGACAGGAAGAAGGAGTAGACTATGATGAAGTTTTTGCTCCTGTGGCAAGGCTTGAAGCCATCAGGCTATTTTTAGCTTTTGCATCTTATATGGGATTCCCTGTATATCATATGGATGTTAAAAGTGCTTTTCTTTATGGCAAAATCATAGAAGAATTTTATGTCAAACAGCCTCCTGGTTTTGAAGATCCTGCACACCCAAACAAAGTTTACAAGGTAATAAAAGCTCTTTATGGTCTTCATCAAGCTCCAAGAGCTTGGTATGAAAGGCTTTCAAACTTTCTATTGCAACATGGTTATAGAAGAGGAGCTATTGACAAAACTTTGTTTATCAAGAGAGATAAGAAGGATATTATGCTTGTTCAAGTATATGTAAATGATATTATTTTTGGTGCTACCAAGCAATCTATGGTGAAGGAATTTGAAGATCTTATGCAGAAAGAGTTTCAGATGAGTTCCATGGGAGAATTAACATTCTTCTTAGGCCTTCAAGTACAACAGTCAAGCAGTGGGATTTATATTTGTCAAGATAAGTATGTTGCAGATATTCTTAAGAAATTCACTTTTACAACTGTTAGGCCTACATCTACACCAGTGGATACTAACAAACCTTTGGGAAAAGATGAAGATGGAGAAGATGTTGATGTCACATTATACAGGTCTATGATTGGATGTCTTATGTATTTAACTGCATCAAGACCTGATATTACTTTTGCTGTGAGCTTATGTGCAAGACATCAGGTTAATCCAAAAGTATCTCATTTGAATGCTGTCAAGAGGATTTTCAGGTACCTTAGGCAACAACCTAAGCTAGGATTATGGTATCCTAGGGATTCACCTTTCCATCTTCATGCCTTCTCAGATAGTGATTATGCTGGAGATAACTATGACAGAAGGTCCACAACTGGAGGATGCCAGTACCTTGGAAGCAGATTAGTGTCATGGCAATGTAAGAAGCAAACAATTGCAGCAACTTCTTCCACAGAAGCAGAGTATGTAGCTGCTGCAAGTTGTTGTGCACAAGTACTTTGGTTGCAGAATCAGCTTTTGGATTATGGGTTCAATTTCAAGAATACTCCTATCAACATTGATAATGAGAGTACCATCTGTATTGTTAAGAATCCAGTCTATCATTCCAGGACCAAGCACATTCAGATTAGACATCACTTCATAAGAGATTGCTATGAACAAAGGCTTATCAATGTGGTTAAAGTTCATACTGATGATAATGTAGCAGATCTACTCACTAAGGGCTTTGATGTTTCAAGATTTACTTTCTTAGTTGTGAGTATTGGCATGATTAATATGTAAGCTATTTTTGAGGGGAGGCATAAGTAGTTATTAGTTAGTCATTATTTAAGGGGAGGCTACATGTATCATTCCAAAGAAAGAATTTTATTCATGATTCTTCCAATTACCATTCAGAAGTACAACCACATTCTTACTTTCAAGTACAAGATACAGACACCACAAACACAGCAAACACAAACAAAACACAAGACTCCATCAACCTACTACCAAGCTCCACAATTTACTCCATTGGCCTTTTACCCTTGCCCTCATAGCTTTGCTTTCCCTTTTGAGCAGTCCTTCTCTTGTCATCAAAAGAAGTCTGTTTTCTTAGGCAAGCCAGGCCAAGAATCTGTTTGGGAGGTCTTTCTTTTCTTGGATCAGGCCACTTCATATTCTGGATAGCTATTTCCAGGGCCTGAGTCAATGCATGTGGAAGCTCTTTAGCCAAAGTTGAACCAAAACCAATTTTCTTTTTGGGCTTTTTGATGGTAGTACTGCCTGCATCAGTTATGGTAGAGTTGGCTGCACTCATTGTTGATGAAGCTTCTTGGTGGCCTATCCATTGCACATGAGGAGGAAAATAATCTGTCCATCCTGGATCTTCAAACTCAGAATCAGAGTAGTGCCTTATCTCTGAGTATGTGGTACCTTCTGAGTCTGAAGAGATGTTCACAATGGGTATGTCACTCATTCTGCTTACCTGTTTGTGTTTAGAGAAAATTTTGTGTTTGCAAAGTATTGGTGAAGTTGCTTTTATAAGCAAGATGAAGGTTAATGGGCATTTAATGAAGTGTATTGAAGTTCACTTACCCTGGTTGTTTTGGAATTTAATTTGGTACTAGTCTTTAATGAAGTGTTGACTTTCTAAGATATTTTGGTCAAATGGTCAATCTTCGAGATTTTTAATGGGAAAGTACTTTGGTTTGAGTTTCTGGTGGAAAGTACTTCTCCATTCTTTAATGGAAAGTACTGCTTGGTGTTATTAAAAGGGTTCACTGACGTGTCAGAGACTGTTCCAACGGTCAGATTTGCGGCTAACAACCTTTCGAAAGATATGGGATATTTACTTCCAAAAATAACGGTAAAGTCATTAATTCACCGTGATTTTTTGTAATTTTATCCGTATATAACCCTCATATCTTTTCCTTTTATTCACCTTACTCGTCCATATAAACTCATACCTACTTTCAATCGACCATCACTTTTCGTACTCTAACCCTAATCATCATGGCTAATCGACTTACCAACACCAAACACAACATGATTGCAAACCTTGAGAAAACCCAAGCAAACCTTGATTTTCATGGAATCATTGATTTTCTCACTGGTACCAACATCTGTTACTCCATCCTTGTCAACCCTGAGATTATTGGACCCTGGATTCAAGCTTTTTGGGATACAGCTCAGTTACATGTTGAAGATGGAGAGGATATCATTACTGCTACAGTTGCTGGGAGAGCTATACGTGTTACAGAAGCTTCAATTAGGGAGGTTTTACTATTTGATGATGAAGGAGGCTCTGTTTTATTTGGGAAACAAGAAGTTTGGAATACACTAAGAGATATTGGGTATGAAGGTTATTTGACTAAGCTTACTTTTCAGAAGGCTATGGTTAGTACTCATTGGAAATTTCTTATTCATGTTTTGCTACATTGTTTGAGTCCAAAGAGTACTGCTTGGGATCAATTCAGTCATTCTATAGTAAGGGTGAGCATGGTCCAAAAACCGGACCGGACCGGCCAAGACCGGACCGGACCGAAGACCGAGAACCGGAAAAACCATAGACCGAGACCGGACCGAATGTGGTCGGTCCGGTTCGGTCCGGTCCGGTCTTCAGTCGGTCCGGTCCAATTAGGCATATTTTGGCACGTTTTTTCGGTTTTTTGGTCGGTCCGGACCGGACCGACCGGACCGAGGACCGAATTAGCAGAAAAGCCTAGACCGCGGACCGGACCGAATGTGGTCGGTCCGGTCCGATCCGATCCGGTCCGGTCGGTTTTGTCGGTCGGTCCGGTCCATCCGGTCCGTTTGATCACCCTTATTCTATAGCTTCTGCTTTTGTTGGTCTAATCACCAATCAACCTTTTAACTTTTCATACATGATTCTTGAGGGTATGCTTACTCATATTAAGGCTGGTAAACCTTTTCTAATGTATCCTAGGTTTGTTCAATTACTTTTAGAAAATCCACTAGATGGTATACCCAAACCTCAGGATTATGTACCTACCATTAGGATGCCCTCTGAAGTTTTCACTTTTATGTCTCATAAGGGAGTTAATTTTTCGGGTAGGAATACACCTCTTAATGCTTATATATTAGAGGTAGCTCAAGCTGTTAGGAATGAAGAAGACAATAGTGGTTCTGCACATTCTGATAATGCTGCTCAATCTGATTCTGCTGAGCATTCTGCTTCAGTACATACACCTACACCACCTATTGTTTCTCCTCAGCATGTTGTTTCAGGTGAAAAGACTCCCTCAGTTACAGCCTCTTTGGATAAACCTGTTTCTGCTCAAGGTGGGTTTCAAACACCTGGAGAAGATGAGGGAATTAAAGGTACTGAGAGTCATTCTGATTTGGCTAAGGAATTAGAGAAGCTGAAGTCAACTGTTACTTCTCAAGCTGCAGAAATCAAAAGGTTAAGAAAGAAGTTCAGAAGATTGAAGAAATTTGTCTGGCCTCTTGTTCAAAATTTTAGGCTTTTTGTGAAAGAAAAGAAGCAGTCTCAGAAGCTACAATCTCAACAGAAAAAGTCTAAGTCTAAGAGGAAGCATAGGAAATCATCATCTATCAAATTGGGGAGGAATCAGGATGATAATTTGGATGGATTTGATGATATGGATAGATTTGATGATATGGTTCAATTTTCAGATAACAAGAATGATCAAGATGAAAATGTTGCTCAAAATAGTACTGAAAGAAAAAGTGGTGAGACAGAGCAAATTGATCTTGAAGTTGAGCATGAGAATGTAAAAAGTGGGGATACAGAGCAAATTGATTTAGAAGGAAATAATGCTCAAAGTACTTTTGTTGAAAATACTGTTGTGCAAGGTACTGATGAACAAGATATTGCTGGTCCTTCTACAAAGTATCATGAAGATGAAGCTGGTCCTTCCACTTTTATACAACAAGAAGAAGAAAGAGTGCATACTGTTAGTGATGATGCAACAATTGCTCAGGTTATGATGAATTTAAGAAGACCTACTCGAGGAATACATATATCTGAGCCTGCACAAAAAGATGATGAAAGTACTTCTGAATCAGAGAAACTAGATCCAAAAGATAAAGGGAAAGGTATAATGGTTCAGAAAGATACTAAGAAGAAGAAGAAGAAATTTTCTATTGCTCAGACTAGAGAATTAGAGACTGCAGATGATTTAGAGCTTGCTAGAAAGCAACAAGCTGAATATGATGTTGAGTATTTGGAAGAAGTTAGCAAGCCAATTACAAAGAAGCCAATGACCAAAGCTCAGGAAAGGAATTGGATGATGCAATTCTTAAGAAAGAAGGGATACAAGAATTTACATAAACAAAGGTATCCAGAAATAAAAGCTTAATAGGACAAAGTACAAGAAGATATCAGAAGAGAGATAGAAAGTTTTGTACCCATGGAAGTTGATAGAAAGAAGAATTTAGAAGATGTCAGAAAGGAAGAAGCTGAGCAAAGGAGATTGAAAAGGAAGAAATTAGCTGAAGATGATCAACTGACAAAAAGGCTGAAGTTAGTTCATGATGATATAGTTGATGAACTCAGAAATTATTTAAGAGTTGTTGATTTTGAGAAAAAAAGGATTGATGATTCTGGAAAGAAGTCCAAGATAATCTCATTTTCTGTGGTTGAATCTAAAGAGGGAAATTATTTTATGATCCACAGAGAAGATGAAAGCTTCACAACATTTTATATGTTATGGGATTTGTTGCACTGTATGACAAGGGCAGATCTTTATGATTTATATGTGCAAGTGCAAACTTATTATACAGAGAATGAAGCTTCAGAAGTGGGATTAGTTTTACTTGGAGACTTATTTACCGTCTGGGATACTGAAGAAACAAGTGTTGATCCTCTCTGGAATGATCAAGAGAATTGGGAAATAACAAGATGGAGATTCTTTGAGTCATCAGGAGTTCATACACTAGAGATGGAAGATGGTACCATGATTCACATGTTGGCTGAGAGGAGATATCCATTGATCAGAGAAATAATGCTCAGAATGCTGGATAATGGAAAGGAACTTGAAGATGAATCTGAAGTAGCTTTGGATGTTATCAAGCTATTTATTAGATGGGTCAAGTCTGAAGAGTAATATTGCATAATACTGGTATGATTTATTTTGTAAAATAAAAGTATTTTTCTAAGTGCTGTAAAAACAAACAGTACTTTATCAAAGTACTGCTTGCTGATATAAACCAGTATAAGTTCTTTAAAATAAAAAATAAATGTTTTTTATGTTTAAAAG
Organism: Artemisia argyi; assembly: GCA_030686995.1. Taxonomy (NCBI): domain Eukaryota; kingdom Viridiplantae; phylum Streptophyta; class Magnoliopsida; order Asterales; family Asteraceae; genus Artemisia; species Artemisia argyi. The sequence goes on from CM060699.1 coordinate 111,643,356, forward strand.
AAAAGGAAAAAGGATTTGAAAAGAAACACATGGTGTTAGTATTTATACTACATAACAAATGGTAATCAACTCACCATGTTTAACAAACAAGAAAGAGTTTGACTCATCATGAGGGTACGGCTCTGATGTGATAATCAAATCCGTTGATGGTTGATAGTTTACCAAAAACTAGGTTCTCAACTCACCATACATCCAAGTGATCAAGAGTTGGCTAGTCCATAGCAAACGGCTTATGGTAAAGACATATCAAATCCGTTGATAGCTGATGATTTGCTAAAAATCATAATTTTCAATGATTCACCTCTCACGGGAGTTAACACACCTGGAAGTGATGAGAATAGTATGAAACTTTTAAGATTTGATGATCTTTGTACCTAAATGTTGCTGAGTTGCTGAAAAGATGCTGTGGAAGATATGATGCTGATGAAGAGTACTTTGACAGATGACAGATAGAAGAAAAAGAATAAAGAAACAACCTCAATGCATGATTAAATATTTGAAGATTAAAGATAACAAAGAAACTTGAAATCAAGCAAGTAGAGTTCAAGTTAGGGGAGGATTGTTGGGATATGAAATATCAAAGTACTTCTGGATGTCAAAGTACTGCTGCATGAAGAATAAAGTCAAAGTACTGCTGAAGGAAAAAGTCAAAGTGCTGCTGTTATTGAAGAATGTTTAAAGTACTTCGAAGGAAACAAGGACTGATATGCAATATTAGATAAGGATTAATGTGTAATATTAAACGAATATTCTAGAATTAGTTAGGGATAATTACTTGTCGTTCAATGATTACATGTTGTAAACCGACTTAAGGTTATTTATATAAAGAGCCTTAAGAAGTATTGGTCGATATAAGTTTTACAAGTTAGATACGTTTAGAAGTCGATCAAAGTTAAATAGTTAGGGATTGTTAGTGAATCTGTGTAACAAAGCAGGTTCTAAGTTTGGTTAATATAAAAGTTCTTCTTAAGCTTTGTGTTAAGTAGATTCCGCATACTTTACAAGGTCAAACAGTGTTTCAATATTAATAGTGTTGAGTTTACTCAATATTGTTAAACTTTTACAAGCTACAAAGTAGTTTGGTCAGAGTATATCGATCCAACACCGGTCTTGTCAATCACATGCCCAAGGAATTGTACTGATTGAATCCAAAATTCACATTTGGAAAACTTTGCATACAATTTCTCTTCCTTGAGTAATCCTAAAATTGTTCTCAAGTGTTCTTTGTGTTCCTCTTCGTTTTTGGAATATATGAGAATGTCGTCTATGAATACGATCACGAATTTGTCCAAATATGGCTTACACACACGATTCATGAGATCCATGAATACTGCCGGTACATTAGTTAACCCAAATGGCATCACTTGGAATTCATGGTGACCATATCGTGTCCTAAAGGCTGTTTTTGGAATGTCTTCATCACGAACTCTAACTTGATGGTAACCTGACCGTAGGTCAATTTTTGAGTAATAGGTTGAACCTTGTAATTGATCGAATAAATCATCAATTCTTGGTAGTGGGTATCGGTTCTTTATGGTTAATTTGTTTAGTTCACGATAGTCAATACACATTCGTAATGACCCATCTTTCTTTTTCACGAATAAAACTGGAGCTCCCCAAGGTGAGGAACTGGGTCGAATAAATCCCTTGTCCGAAAGTTCTTGTAATTGATTTGATAGCTCTTGCATCTCTGAAGGAGCTAGCCGGTATGGTGCGCGGGCAACTGGCGCCGCTCCTGGTATTAAATCAATTCTGAATTCTATTTGACGATTTGGTGGTAGTCCGGGTAAATCTTCCGGAAAGACTTCAGGAAACTCACGGGCAATAGGAACATCTTCGAGACGTTTTTCAACGGATTTCTTTTCGGTTACGTGGGCTAAGAAAGCATAACATCCTTTCTCAATGTACTTCATGGTTTTGATACATGAGATGATGTTTATTCGAGTTCCACTTTGATCACCTCGAATGATCAAAGTTTCGTTGTCACATGGAATGTGCACAACTCTTTCACCACAAATGCTGTTAGCTTGATGTTTAGACAACCAATCCATGCCAATGACAACATCAAAACTTCCGAGTTCGATTGGCATAAGATTGATGTTAAAGGGGTGGTCTAAGAGATTAAGGGTACAGTTTGGGATTACAGTATTAGTATTTACTAAGTCACCGGTAGCTAGTTCAATACTATAACAAGTGGTTAAAGTGATTGATGGAATATCAAGTAAAGGCGCAATTCTAGTAGATATAAAGCTCATATCAGCACCAGAATCGAATAAGACTTTAACAGGAATGTTATTGAGTAAGAACGTACCGGTAACCATGTTCGGGTCCTGGTGTGGTTCTCCATTTCCCATGACATAGGCTCTACCACGAGCACCTCCGCCTTGTGGTCCTTGGTTTTGAGGACAGTTGTTCTTGAAGTGTCCCTTTTCACCACACCCAAAACATGTAACTATTGGCTGAGTGTTAGCCCCAGTAACTACAGCCTTGCCTCTACAATCCTTGGCAAGATGTCTGGGCTTTTGACACTTGTTGCACTTGGCCGGGCAGGGACCTGCATGATGGTAGTTGCACTTGGTACACTGTGGTAGAGTACCAACGTATTTACCTCCGGCTGGTGCAGCAACATAAGTCGTCGCGGCTTCTTGTCTTTTGTTCTGCTGATTGTGATGGTTGTTGTTGTTGTTGTTGTTGTTGTTGTTGTTATTGTTGTTGTTGTTGTTGTTGTTGTTGTTGTTGTTGTTGTTGTTGTTGTTGTTGTTGTTACTTCCACGGTTACCATCCCATGGTCGCTTGTTGTTGTTGTTGTTGTTGTTCTTATTGTTATTGTTGTTACAGTAGTTGGAGTTGTTGGTGTTATTGGTATTGTGGGTGTTGTTGGTGTTGTTTTGCTTTCGGGTTTCTGTCATACGCACCACTTGATCCATGAGGCTGCGAGACATCCGCATAGCTTCATCAAGTTCCTTAGGATTGGCTGAAGTTACATTCCCTTGTATACTTGATGGAAGTCCCCAAAAATACCGTTCCAACAATTTCTCTTTTGTGGAAACCATTGTTGGACACAGTATCCTCAATTCTTGGAATCGACGGTTGTAGGTTATGATGTCATTTCCCTTAACAGAGTGATCCCAGAATTCTACCTCTAACTTCTGCATTTCACTGCGGGGGCAGTACTCTTTGATCATCATCTTCTTCAGATTATCCCAAGAAATCTTATAAGCATTTTCAGTGCCCATTGGTTGAGCAATTTAATTCCACCATGATAATACCTCATTCAACAGAGTACTCGTGGCATACTGAACTTTATCACTCTCAGTACATTTACTGACCAAAAATACCGACTCCGCTTTTTCAAACCAGCGGGTCAAACCTACAGCTCCTTCAGTACCATTAAACTTTATGGGTTCGCATTTCAAATAGGAAATGAATGAGCAACCCTTAGGTACTGAAGCAACATTCGTCACTGGAGGGATAGTTGGGTTTGGTCCTCCAATGTTAAGGCTGGCAATTCTGGCAGCTTCTGCAGCTATAGCTACTTCCGCAGCAGTGGCGGCTTTAGCGGCTGCTGCAGCATCAGCAGCTGCTGCAGCATCAGCAGCTGTAGCATCATCAACAGCAGCTGCAGCACCAGCAGCTGTGGCGGCTTCGGCAGCTGCTACAGCTACGGCTGCTCGTTCCATTGTGAGTGCTGCGTTGACACTGTCTTTAACTAGTTTGCGAATAGCAGCTTGAGTCATTGCTGGTGGTGTCTTCTTCTTTGGCGCCATGATTCTATTGTTCAAAAGATACGTCATAATTAGAGAGTTGTGAAATGAGCACAATTTTTTATAAGAATGATATGATAATAATGTTGAAACTTAAAAGCATAACACATGATAGTATATAAAACAAGAGTTTTATTCATATAATGTTGATTGATTTACAAAATCGAAACCTATTACAAGTTTCTTCAAAACTTACTAACTGATACTTTCAGTTTAGTAATTACAACGTTTCTACTATCGCTATTCATGGATTATTACAAAAGATAACTAGTACTACAACACTAGTCTAACGTTGGTTGGAAGGTTGTTGTAGTCCGGACGGATTATTATTTCCGTATGTTGCTAACACATCCATACTATCATTGGGACGGTATTCTTTGACATCCTTTTGGTATAGCCTTTGTTGTATGGCACTCATTTGAGATTGCATTCCACACAAATCATTCTTAAGTTGATACCGGTCAAAGTTAGCAACATCCAACCGGATTTCTGCGGTATTTAGGCGGTTAAGTAGTTTGTGAATTTGTGTCGCATCTTGTTCTTGGGCCCTCTCAACCAATGTAAGTCTATCCTTGACGTCATCCAAGCCGGTCAAGGGATTTAAGACTATTTCCCCAACATGAGTCAAGTCCCTCTTGACATAGCTCATGTCAAGCTTAAACCAATAGAGGTCTTCTCGAGCATTCATGGCATCCATTTTGGCAGAATTTACCTTGGATATATAGTCGTTCATTTGACTTGCCATGCTTTGAACCTTGAGTTGGGTTAGGTTGAGGGCTTGTTTCAAAGAGTAAATTTCATATTGAGCAGAGTTCACGAACATAGTTGTAGATGTAGATGTTCCTCCGACTTCGTAAGTAGACTTTGGAACTTGAGCTGGAGTGGTACGATTAGATTCAGATGAATTTGGTGAATTAGGAGGTGGTGATGTTAATGGTGATAGATGTTGCACCACTATTTGTTCCTCCGCTTCCTCAATGTCATCGATGCCTTCAATGTCAATATCCATTTCAGGATCTTCTTCATAATCATCGATGTTTATGTCCATATCCATTTCAGGATCTTCGTCCGAATCTACTTCTAGATCCTCGTAAGGTTCTTCCTCGTCGTCGTAGTCAATTGCTTCAAAGTAAGGATCATCGGGTCCAGGAAGAATTGGTAAATACTCGGGCATAGCAGGAAGATGATCGGGAGATGGAGGTGCGGACATGATGTCTACAATTAGTTTTTTGATGTCAAAATAAATCAAATGTTTATGGAAAATGCTCAAACTATGGCAATGTGTATATAACGATATACAAATATGTTCATGTAGCATAACATGTGTAATAAGTCCATAATCTTCTGGAGGATGGAAGGCACGAAGAGCGGAAGGCTATAAAAATGTTTTTTCTTGTGATTGTAGTTATAGTTTAGGTCTCACTTAGACCCGTTTCTCTATAACCATGGCTCTGGTACCAATCTGTAACACCCCCAATTCATGATGCAACGGAATTCAACTTGGGTGTTACTCGACGGCACAACAGTCATAATAATAGAAAACGATCTCTAATCGAGTCGCATTAAAAAGAGTTATCATTCGAATTTATTCAAACATATCAGAGTTTACATAGTTAGGTCCCGAAAAGGTTCCATGTTTCAAAATACATCAATATAAAGTCTTTTGATGTTTTATCGAATGGCATAGTAGTTTATAGCCTTCTCCCTTTAGTACGTGCCCTTCCGCTCCATTCTTGATTATCATGGACCTGAAATACATGCTTAAGAGGTCAACACAAAGGTTGAGTGATATTCATAGAGTTTGTTTAACGGTTGAACACAATATGTTGGTAGTATGAGTTAATTAGACTCATACTTATGTTGGAAAACAAAACAGTTATTATTATATACTAAGCTCATGCAACCAATACGTTAACGGGTACCAATATCAATCGGCGGTTTTGTTGCCCCGGTAAGTACTTTGCCATCATACTTAATGTTTCAAATATAGTGCATTCGTTTGAACTCATCTGCTTAAACAAATGGGATTTGTCAATCCCAATAGGCCTATTCACAATACTCGCGCTCACTAATACTAGTGATTAAATGGTTCATGATATGGGGCCTAGGATTGGCAAGGTAGGTACTTAGTAATAATAAAAACAATCAGGCAGCATACAGTTTCAAAGCATTGTGTTCGGTTTAAAATAGCATGTATTCCCCCCAAGGGTTTGTAAAACATTGAAGTAATGTAAAGTGGGGCTATGAACTCACCTTAAGTAAGATAGCAAGTAGTAAAGGTAACGGTTGAATCGTGAAGGTTTCTACGAGCAACCTATAATAGAATGTTGCGACTTAGGATTTGAGTAATGAATATGAAGATGTGCCTATATATATATATATATATCTTGCATTTAGTCCATGATGTGGTATGATGTATAGTGTAAGTCTTTTTGAAAGAAATGATTCATGAAACATGTATATTTTATATATCGTTTACTACAGTTCGGGCCGACATAATTCAGAAGTCATGTTAGTAAACGTTCGAGGAGCCAGGACACTTTAATTCATAAATCCACAACTCATCTCGACGGCTTACATAATGAACTCCTCACATGAGGCTCCCTACTATTGTAGTAGTTGATAAAGTATATATATATATAAGTTTTGATCCGAAAAATTACATGTCCAATATTTGAATAAACTTAGGAAAGTTTATTATTACATGAAGATTGTTATTAGGGTAAGTTTCTTATAACTTGTATGACCATTTTCTTTGTAATAACTCATGGTTCTTTTAAGTGAAGTAGATCCAAATTGTTGTTCAAGTTATCGCCAATTCTTTGGTTCATGTTTTCGCCTAAGTAAGCTTCTATGGTCATTTAGTCATGGCCTTGCCATGACCTTTGGTCATTGTTCCATGGTCTTGAGACTCAACCTTGGCTCTAGCCATGGTTGTGGTCTTGATTCTAGGTCATAAGACCTCTTGGTCTTTTTAAAACATAACCAATATATAGTGACTTATATATATGTAAATAGCTGTTAAGAAACTGAGAAAAATCTCATTCGTTATTGATTTTCTGGAGACGTGCCCCTGAGTTTTTGAAGAAAACGTGATTCCAGACAACTTTCGTGCTTTAACTTTTTCATGAAACGGACCAGAAAGGCCTCTTTTTGCGTGTTTTAGATTCTGTCACAGAAACTATTTTGGCAGCTTTGCCGCAAAGTTTTGGTAACTTCAAATGGTCATAACTTTTGACTCGTATACTCATTTTAGGTGGTTCAAATTGCTATGGTTTCCTTGTTAAGTCCTATACTACAATATGTAATGATCCAATATCATAATTTTACCATTTTGATCAGATTATACCAAGAAAGTCACTAGTTTACTTGTTTTAATAACTTGTCTTAACAATCATATACAATAACTTGTTTTACTCATTTTTATACATCATGGACATGAATACAAGACATAATATAGCATAAATGATATGTAAATAACATGATTATGATATTTAACAAGAAGCATGTTAGGGTTTTGCTTACAACTTTTGGCTTTCAACAAAGAAAGGAAAGTAACTAGTAAGGATAGGACTTTGATAGACTTTAGTTTCAACCCACTTCACTTCATGCAATCTTTCTACTCTTGTATTCTTGAAAGATAGATGATGAAAGTTGAGGTGACTTGAGTGGATTCAAACTCAAGAGAAATCACCAAAGGATATGAGGTTTTGGAAGTGTTTTGATTACCTAAAAGAAACTAGGGTTTCTATCTTGAAGAACTACTTGAACCTTGCTTGAAATTAGAAGAAATAAAGCTAAGTGTGGTGTGGTTTTGGGGTGTGATATGGACGGAAACAAGAGGTAGGGGGGGGGGGGGGTATTTATATGCTCATGAGGAGGTTACATTTTAGGACTAGTCAAAGCTTCCTAAGCACACTTGTACACATGTATACATCTTAGACCATTTTGTACAAGATCAAGCCACACCATGGGGTGACTCCCCCCCTATTGGCGGTTCACACAAGCTAGGGGGTGAGGTGTGCTTGGCTTGATAATATCCTAAGTATTTGGATGAGTTTTGACTCCGGGAAATGCCAACCGTAAATGATTAAGCCTCAAAACGTTAAACCGGGTGTCGTAAAAATATGGAACTTGAAAGTATGGTTAAACATGTCATGACACTCCATAATAAAATATAAAATGAGTGGTAGGTTCCATTGAGGTGGTAAAACCCTGCTAAAACTGGAAACACGGGTCTAAAACGCGTAATACGTAAAATGTACGAATATTGTGTAAAATTGAGAAAAGTAAAATGTTACTTTTCTAACAGGATATAAATGATTTAAAATGACTTATAATGTCTAGACTGGGCTCAGTCTAGTGTCGGTTGGTATTAAATGTCTTTTAGACATCAAACCGTAAGCCTAAAAATCAAGGAATGATTTTTGGTCAAAGGAGGAGGGAAAAATATGTTGACTTATTCCAAAAATGTGAAAACTCAAATCATCTTAGAAACGCGGTGCAGGTATAGGCTAGAGTTACGGCTGAGTAAAAACGCTTAAAAATGAAAATCCCAGTTTTTCACGGCCGAGGTTTATTTGGTCATGTTTTTCTCAGTCATGATTTATTCTCAAATAAATCATGAATGTATCAAACATTTGTCTGATACGGGGAAAATTAACGCGATCGAGTTTCGTTGTGCGTAGAATTTTTGAATGAGGTTTTACCCTAAAACGTGTAATTCCTTAATAACTTTCACGAAAATGATCTGACGAGTGTCAAACTTTTAATTTGTCATGGAAATGATTTATCACTCGAGGCCAAGAAACAAAAACCAAGTTTCGGGAAAAATAAATCGTAAAAATGAATAGTGAAATTTTCCGGGAAAAGAAATTAACCTGAAATTGTGAATTGTTACACATAAGGGTTCCATGACATGTAATTTGGAGTTTGGTAATGTCCAGGAGTGTTTTGGTTCCAAACATGTTGGTAGTTTGGTCGTGTGTTGAAGTAGCTCTTTGGAAAGGGGCGTTTGGGAATTAGAGTCTTAGGTCTTGGTTGAGTAGTCTTGGCTCTAAATTCATTTTTACTAAGTCCTACTCCAGTTTTAAAGGCAGGTTTTGTTCCATTTTTATATGTGACTTTAACAAATTTTGAACGATCCGAAGTGGAGGGTGTTACTGCTGCAGCAGACCTAGCGGAACCTTTGGGTTCAACGGGTGGAACCCTAAATTGGGTTCCGTCAGCTCCGCGGGCTACTGTAGCAGTTTTGTTAGTTTCTTGTGCATTCTTTTCTTGTTTCGTTTGGCCCTTTGAAGTTTCTAATTTCATGAAATCCAATCCTGTTTTATCAAAGGGTGACTTTTGAAGTTT
>CM060699.1:111657474-111669974 GCA_030686995.1 Artemisia argyi
AATTAGTCAGTCAAAATGTCAGAAAAAAAAATATTACTTATATACTAAAGTTTTAACGAGATATTGTTATGTATACTTTTTAGCAACTAATAACATTAATAAGGCATTAACATGCTGACTATCTAAGCTGAAACTTTCTAGGATTTCTCGATTTATATTGAGGGTGTTCAAAAAATATCCGTATTCGGATATCTGAAAACTTGATCAAAATTTACTAAAAAGTTGGGTTTTATGAAAGCACATTTTCCGAACTCATATAAAAGTTTTTTAAAAATTATAGATATCTGGATATTTAGATATATAAAACTGTTATTTGAAATTTCGGGTATACGAAAACGAAAAAAAAAATAATAAAATAAAATAAATAAATAAAAAACTTAGAAAAAATAGTATGTCTAAAGTAAAACAATCATCGCGAATTTCGAATATCCAAATTTGTGATATAACTAGTTATTTACAAGTCTCTTAAATTTTTAAAATATCCGCATTTAGATATCCGAAAACTTGATCAAAATTTACTAAAGAGTTGGGTTTTATGATTTTTGGAACTCATATAAAAGTTTTCCCAAAATTATAGATATCTGGATATTCAGATATATAAAACTGCTATTTGAAATTTCGGGTATACGAATTTTAAAAAAAAAATATTACGTCTAATATAAAACCATCATCGCAAATTTCGGATATCCAAATTCGTTATTTAACTAGTTATTAACAAGTCTCTTAAGTTTTTAAATTTTAAAAATATCCGTATTCGGATATCCGAAAACTTGATCAAAATTTACTAAAAAGATGGGTTTTATGAAAGCACATTTTTGGAACTCATATAATTTTTTTTTCAAAAATTATAGATATCGGATATTCAGATATACTGAATACAACATTACAGTCATAATGTATAAGTCAAGTAGTTTATTACAGCCATAATGTATAAGTCAGGTAGTTTCTGGGAAAGGTATGAACCTTGCTAAACTCAGATGCATCTTAAAATTGCTAATGATTTGCATCTATATGAGTCCTTCGTCTAACCTCTGATGAAAAGCTTTCAGTTGCTCTTCATGTAAGCGAATTTGAGAGGGCTTAAATTTCACTACAAGGAGTTGCTCGCTTTCAAAAATTTTGTATTGTGCATATGAAAAGGCACGAATGGTGTGACTCTTATCTACTTCTTTACTTATGGTGTAGGTGCCAAATTCTGGATACACCTTCATTGTATTTGTTTTTCAAATTAACTCGAAGGCTCATTCGTACTTCTTCAAGTGATACCATGTCATTATTGTGTATATTAAAGTTGTCGTGCATATATTGCAAGTCAACAGTTTTAATGTAAGGATGACTTTTATCTAGAATGTAGATTCCAATGTACAAGAATTAAGATAATACAGCTAAGTAAAAGAAGCAAACTTATGAGGGAGAGTACACTCTTGGTCCTAATTAATTACAATGATTCCTTCTTCATTGGTTCTTGACTCATTTTCAGTTTTTCACCTCTCTATATTAGACAAAACAAGAAATGTGATCATACAATTGAGTTATTTCCCAAAGTTAGTATACTTATTTTCTAGTTGATGGACATAACTAAGCTTGCTTTGTTCTTGATTTTAAAAAGTGTTTTCTGTTAAAAGTTTAATACATAAAAATTTCAATTTATTAATCCATTATCGTGGTTGGTCTCATGGCCGCGAAGCGTACTCATATTTTGCATAAACATATCCATTAACTCCGCAACCCTGGCCGCCATCTTCAAGTCGAACTAGGGCGGAGTCAGGATTTGTAGTTAAGGTGGCGAAGTTCATTATATAACCCGAAAAAATAAAAGTGTAAATAAAATGGTTTCCAACTTTAGTTTATACAAATAAACCATCACAAAAACTTACGAATGCATTGCTAAACCTAATTTTTTCTAACATATTTAGTGCATAAAAAGTATTGTAAACTCAAAAAAAGGTCATTTCTTTATCTATTTTGATACTTTCGAGTATATAACAAGGGGAGAGCGACAAAGCCGAAACTTTCTAAGATTTTTTGATTTATGTTGAGGTTGTTCAAAAAATATCCATATTAGGATATCCAAAAACTTGATCAAAATTTAGTATAAAGTTGGGTTTTATGAAAGCACATTTTTGGAAAACATATAATAGTTTTCCAAAAATTATAGAATCTGGATATTCAGATATATATAAAACTGTTATCTGAAATTTTGGGTATCCGAATTATAAAAAAAATAATGAAATAAAAAAAAAACTTAGATAAAATGTTATGTCTAACATAAAACCATCATCGCAAATTTCAGATATCCAAATTTGTGATATAACTAGTTATTGACAAGTCTCTTAAATTTTTAAAATTTTAAAAATATTTGTATTCGGATATACGAAAACTTGATCAAAACTTAATAAAAAGTTGGGTTTTATGAAAGCACATTTTTGGAACTCATATAAAAGTTTCCAAAAATTATAGATATCTGGAGATTCTGATACATAAAACTGTTATCTGAAATTTCGAGTATCTGAATTATTAAAAAATAAATAAATAAATAAATAAATAAAATAAAAAATTATAATAAGAAAAAACATAGATAAAATATTTTAATAAACAAATTAATTCGTTTGTTTTTAATAAGTGTTATTTGACTAAATATGTGATAACTAAAGAGAATGAGTTCGACAAAGTGTTACCAAATTTGCTCTTGCACTCATATTCGGGGGTAGCAATACTGTTCGTAAAATTTATAATCAACACATAAAAGAGGAGAAGACATACAACATTATTCATCTTTATCGAATTCACCCGAATTCACCCCAAATAGCTTATAGATTTATTCAAGGCTGTCAAAACTGAATTCCTGCTAATGATTGTCTTCGCCTTTGCAAGTTGTAGAATGCAAGGAGACCCTTTCAAGTATGTTGTCCTTAAAAAAGAGTGAGAATTTTAAACCTCCAACATCATATCTTTATATTCTTATACAAAAGGGGCATGCACTTTCAAGATAGGTTTCCTTATAAACTTTATAGGCCATCATATCATTATCATGAATCAAAAAGCTAGCTTTATTCACAACACGGCTGTCCCTTAAGCGATAGTGATGATTGTACTGGAAAGGGGTTTTTGAACTCCAAACACTACCTAGATTTACCAACGACAATTGTTAGTGTACACTAAAGGTTGCATTCCATTTTGAGTGTATAACGGATACTTAGCTTCTACCATTTATACGAGTAATTAAATACTTAAAAATCAGCTTGGAAATGACATATACCGTCCAACTAACCATCTAAGGGTGGTCAAGTTTGTAAAATGTTTATGATTGCAATTGAGTCTAACTTGGTGAAACTACCTTGAACTGGTACGTCAACCTCTTTTGTTTGTGTGGTGGGGGACTCATGCCTTATAAATTAGTCAGTCAAAATGTTGGAAAAACAAATGTTACCTATATAATAAAGTTTTAACGAGATATTGTTATGTATAGTTTTTAGCAAATAACATTAATAAGGCATTAACGGGCATGGATACACCTATCCACTGGGTAGTTTACCCGGATGAGGCGACACTAAGTCATTGGGAGAGAAGAAACATATTTTCCTCTTTCCTCCAACAAAGCATTAATTGTCTTTTAATTGTGTTTTTATTCCCGGTGGGTAGACTACCTAGTGGGTAACTTAAGTTTTCTCCGGCATTAACATGCTGACTATCTAAGTGAATAGATCAATTAATTGATATCAGTTTGTTGAAATTTTTAATCCAGTTAAGAGCAACTAGCAGGGTACCCGCGCGATACGGCGGCGGGTACCCTGAAATTAAATTTTTTGGATAACAATTTTACGGATGACAATAATTTTAAATTATATGTTTATAGTTATAATAATTTTACGAATGACAATAATTTTAAATTTAAGATACTTCAAGCGGTATCAAGCTAATATACATAGATTTGTATACTAATGCGCGATGTTGTGATAATATAGAACGGGTAATACTATAAAGGTATAAAGTTAAAATGGTTGATAGAAAGTTCGTCCTTCTCATAATTTAAAAAAGGGTAATATCGAGTAAACTAATGGTCTAAAATTCAAAAAACGGATACGGAGAGGAAAGGTTTATGTGTTTTATAATATTTTAGTATATAGTAAATTGTCTTCTAAATATAAATTTTATTAATTTAAAAAATAATACAATACTAAATTTAGGCCTAAAAACTTTTTCTAAAAAATCTGGATTATTACAAAATTTACTCCAAATATTCGGATCTCAATAATAAAGCCCAAGACACATTTGTACTCCAAATTTTCGAATTATAGCAAGAAGGCCCAATATTTCTTTTACCAACCCAAGTCCACTACTTATTTACCCTAATTAATACTGTAGCAAATATATATATCCTCTATTTAATGTATAATTGTAAGATTTTGGTCTGAATTTCGAGTTATGCTTGTTTTCATTGTACACAATGCTTTACTTGTTATAATTCTGAAAAATCCTTGCTTTAAAGTGTTGTAAACATTGCATAATTTTTTGTACATTTAATTTTTTTGTAGAGAGAGTCCTTTGTCTATTATATGTAGTATAGATAAAGGTTGAGAATGTCACATAATAGAGCAATATTCTTATAATGGAAAGATGCCAGAACAATTTATTCTAGACGTAGAGTATTTTAACTAGTCTTTTTTAATAAATTTGAAAGCATAAGGAGTTTATTTAAAGATCTTTGTTATCAAAGCGATCATGTTTAAATTAAGGGTTTATTTTATAACAATTGTCAAGATTTTAACTATGGTAGCCAGACCTCAAAGTAGCCCATGCCTATTTTAAGAAGTTTGAAATTTTGTGTTAAAAAAAAAGTGAACTCCTTGGGCTACTTGTCCATTTAGATAATTAATCATTTTTCTTTCTTTAAAATCACAAGTCTGTTCCATCCACTTACTTTAGTGCCAATAATTGTTAAAATGATTTTTATGTTTTCTTCATCCAGTCAACTTTAATTTAAAGAGGGATACTTTACAAAAAGTAAGTATTAGAAGTTCCAATTGTCTTGATGGATTGCAAATCTTCCAATTGTCTTGATCAATCATAGAGGTGGCAAAACGGGCTGGCCGGATGGGCACATGCACGGGCCAAATTTGCACATATTATACAAACCGCTTTATAAAAGATTCAAAATGACGAAATAAATTAATACCTATTTATATTTAAAAAATTAAATATATTATATATAAGTTTTTCTTTAAAAACGATTATAATGTTCTCCAATTTAGAAAAAAATATGTGCTCATTAGTACCCATTTAGCTTTTCAATTGGCTAAATACCAAGTTTCAAAAAAGGAGGGGCTACATGCTCAAATCTTTTACAAAATTAGCCCATTTTTTTGTCATTTCATCACAAATTGCCACCTCTAATCGATCATCTTCGATGTGGTTACATTCAGCTTCTAAGTTTCATACAATGTGCTCTTGGCGCCAGTTTTGTTATTAAATAAAAATCGAAATAATAAAATTCTCTAGAGAGCATGGATCCATGAGATTGATGTTGGATCTGATAGCAAGATTAAGTATGAGGATTTTATTCAAAGATTGGGTGCCAAGTGATCATCATAAAGTAAGTTGCTTTTTGTCATATGTTTTTATTTGATTATGTTGTTTATTTTTGTTGCTAGGATGTTTGTCATATGTTTTGAATATGTTTTGATTTTGATTAATGTCTCATTTTTAATTCAATAGGGTTGCAAACATTAGTTTATGATTATTGAATTTTATTAAACGATAATCAGATACTCTAGTAATCTACTCCAAAACGCGATCTCAAACACCCTTTTGGTTGCGAAATGATTAAGTATGAGGATTTTATTGCTATGAGGTTTCAAAATGATTGTGTAAGTTTTCGTGGTTTTTATGATATGTTTTGATTCGATTTATTATATGTTGTTGGGTTTTTTAGTTTTGGTTATGTATGGAAATTGCGCTAGTAATTGTTTATCAGAAATGATTTATGTATTTCGGGGTTTCTTTGTTTTTGTTTTTGTTTTTGTTTTTTGTTTAATTTATTTATTTATTTTTTATTATTATTTTTGGATATGTTTGGATTTAATTGTGTTGTTTGCTAGGATGGTTAAGAAATGATAAGTAAGTTTTTGGGTTTTTTTAGTATTATGTTTGGATTTAATTTGGTTGTTAGCATGTTTATGAAATGATAAGTAGGTTTTCAGGGTTTTATGAAGTGTTTGGATTTGATTATGTGTGGAACTTGTTGTTTTGATGGATTTAAATTTGTTGTTAGCATGTTTGTGAAATGATAAGTAGGTTTTCAAGGTTTTATGTAAGTGTTTGGATTTGATTATGTGTGGAACTTGTTGTTTTGATGGATTATATTGGGCTGGTTTCAGACTGTGTTTTACATCAAATTATGGGTTTGTATAAAACTGCATTTATAAAATGGAGATAATCACTTCTTTTATATAGTTTGTGAAATGGAGCACTCTTATTGGTGTTTTAATTAGGATGGTTGCGAGATGATATGTAGTTTTGGGTTTTCTATGGTTGTTTTGTATTTATGTTGGTTTTTTTTATTGTAATTTGGGTTATGTTTAAAAGTTGCTTCCACTATGTTTTCTAGACAGATTATACGCTTTATAAAAAGGGTTGTTCGCTTTTTTAAAAAGTGTTAGATGTTTCAAAGTGTTGAACGAACATTTTTTTCTGATTATTTGTATTATGTGAACACGATATTCAGATAATCTATTCTGAAATGCAATATCATACACCCTCTTGATAATAATCGGGTTAATTTAAGCCAATTTGGTTGCTGCTAGACTGCTAGTATATTATAAACGCTTTAAATTTTGTGTTTATATGTGTTATGTTTTTTTTTCTCAGTTGGGTGGTAAAATAATTATATTATAGATTTAGGCTTACTGTTATTTTTAAGTGTTTATTAGATGGTCCATAAAGAGGTTTAGGTTTGGATTCTCAAAATGGTTGTTTCTGCCAAATTTGAAGTTTGTTGTATCTTGCTCTCTTTGAGTAAAGGACTAATTGCATATATATATATATATATATATATATATATATATATATATATATATATATATATATATATATATATATATATATATATATATATATATATATATATATATATATATATATATATATATATATATATATATATATATAGGAATGTATACTACAATAATGGTTGTACTTGGTATAAAGGATTATATTGGGGTGTTTGGGATTTCGTTTTGAAAACAGATTATGCGTTTGCATAACCGTGTTTTGAAGAAGGTTTGCCAATCATTGTTTTCAATTATTTGCATTTGCAAACACAATAGTCAGATGATCTCCTCCAAAATGCAATACCCACACCCACTTAATATTAAATAAGGATTTGAGCGGATTATACGAGGACGCTTGTATTTTTTAGTAACTTTTTTTATGGGTTTGAGTGGATAATTGTTGTTTAATAATGTTTTTTACCACGGAGATGAGAGGATATTTGTTTGTTTGGAGGGTGTTTGGGATTACGTTTTATAGTAGTGTATTTGATTACTATTTTTGCAACCCAGTTGGATAAAGTGATTATTTGCGTTTTCTTAGAGACTTTGCTATTTTGAAAAAGGAGATAATTGAGATCTAAAATATTGATTCAGTCTAGACTTAATTTCGCTGATTATATAAGGACGTTTGTATATGTCAGTAGTGTACAAACCTAGGTATATGATGTCTTTATTGTGGATTTAGGCCTACTTTTATGTTTATTTGATAGTTTAATAAGTGGTTTCACTTTTTCGTTCCCAAAATGGTTATTTGCCTAATTGAAGTTTGTTGTATGGCACTACTATCTTTTTTATAGCTAATAATTATACACATTTGAATTGAAGAGCTAAATGCATAAAGAATGTGAAAGGACGTTGAAAATTTTCCTACGTGATGAAATTGAGCTCTCATATTGATTCAGTTTTGTTTCTCACACACATTCTTTTTGTACAAAAATTGTTTTCCCTTATAATAACAAAGAATCGCATCTGTTCAAGGGCTCGTTACACATAATATCAATGTATTTTCACTCTATTTATCATTATCTTCCATACGTGGACCTTTCTCTACAATATGCTGGGCACTTCCTTTTACTTAGCCTTAAAAGGTCATCTAGATGGTTTGCCAAATACTATTTTCTTATTATCTGTGTTTTCAGTATGCCATAGCTAGAAAATCTCTTCCAAAATGCAATCCTAAATACCGTTGTAGAAAGACGTTGGTATGTGCTAGCAACTTATAAAGACTTTCAATTTTGTTCTTAAATATATTTTGGTATTTTTTTGGTATGTCGCAAACTGATACATGCCTTGAGAAATGTTTTGTTTTAGTTATTTGGTTGGAAATGTTCACCCTTGATTACCTAAACATGTAAGGAGTGACCACTTCATTTATTTAGAAAGAAAAATTTTAGACACTAAGAGCTAATGCCACACTATGTCTCAATTCATACTTGAACTACATCTCAATTCATACTTGAAACCACAACCTTTTGGTTGATGACTTGATGGGCAACTCATATACCACTAGGCCAAAGGCCCTTTTCGTGCATTGACTTGACAACTTGTGTACTCTCTCTCTCTCTCTCTCTCTCTCTCTCTCTCTCTCTCTCTCTCTCTTTAATTCCAAATTGGTTGCTTGTGTATAACTTTAATTGAAATGGTCTGATGTAAAACACTGGTAATTTGGTTTTTTGTCAATTAATCTCCTTTTGCAGTGTTTCTAAATGGATTTCCATCAAACAGCTTACCAACGTTTTAAAAAACACTTGTTTAGTTAGTTTACTGACCTAATACCATCTAGATTATTGTTGATATATCAACCAAAATATTGCTTAGAATGACCATTGAGATAATAGACTCCAATTCGGACTTGTTGATTTTGCATATGTTACTTTTTAAAATATGGACTATAAACTAATTAACAAGGTAATAATCATTATTCAAAAATTTATCAAGAAATTTGTTGAGAGCTACAAAAAGATTAGTGCATTAGCATTTGGGCCTGGTAACACAACAGATGTGCTACGAGACATTTGCATAAGGGAATTTATATGTACATCAATTTGATTTGTGCACATAAAACCAAATATAAATAGACGGTTATATCATTCCTTATATTTAGGCGTTCATTTGACCATCTTCTATTTTTGTTTCCCGTCAATTTTCACCCACATTTAGCGAGCTAATTTCTATCTAACCAAATTAATTTAACATTTTTTATATCGAATAATTAGAGACGTTAAGGTGACGCTTCTCTTTGTTCATCCAAAAGTCAGTGGCATCCACGATACCAATATCTTCGTTGGATAAAACAATTGTGGCAAACATAACTCAAAGAAATATACAATGATCTACCAATCAAGTGACACATTATTCTAATTTGCCCATAAAAATAAATTACTTATTTACCTATAAAAATATTTAATATATACAAAAACTCATTTAATTATGTCCTTTTTAGTAATTTTGTAATAATAAGCCCTAGCACCAGTCCATTTGCCAAACAAGTTTATAAAAATACAAATTTTAATTTCGGCATATATAATATAAGTCCTAGCCTCAGCCCAGCTCCAGCTCCAGCTCCTGCCTCAGCCCTAGCACATTTCACCAAACACACCTTTAGTGATTACTTAGCATGTGAAAAGTATACATTTGATGGATTAGTGGGTGACGATGGAAGTGATCGGTGTGATAGGACTCTGATTCTGTCATGATCCAAATGGTGGAATGCATCTCATTACTCTTTTTCAAAGTTTTTGTTACATATTTGGAAATACTTCAAAAGATGATCTCACTTTGTTGTTTGATCATATGTGATGATAATGTTATCATACAAAAAGCTACTTAAAAAAAAGTAAAGAGATGGTTCAAAGTGGTTTTCACAAGGCATTCACAAAACATTTAAAAAGAGATTCAATCTTAGAAACAATATGGGGCATAATAGCCTATTCACACTTATTTTATATGTACAAATCAAATTGATATGTACATGTCAATTCCCTTTGCATAATTATTAACATACGCACAAACATCGTGACCTTCAAAACATCGATTTTTAAAATTAAGTGATTTTTTAGATTCTAAAAAAGTATCGATTATAAAAAGTTTTAATTTATCAAAATAAAGAATTATAATTGATAAAAATGTGATTCAACAAAGTATAACCATAGGCCTTGCAATTTTAAGTTTCTCAACTTCGAGTTTAAGCTCTTCACATGATTTACATGATGTGTCAATACCTTTACTCTTTTCTAATCTCTTAGCTTTGTCTTTTAGCTCATAAAATTCATTTTCTAAAAATTCATTTTTAGTTTTCAAAAACTTATCTTTGTTTATAATTTTTAAGCTCAATTTACAAAGTTTGTTATATTCCTTTTGTAAGGTGTCATCATCAATAGAAGAATAAGATGAGTCAGAGAGTACCTCATTTAAGTCGTGAGCCATGAGAGCAATATCATCATTCTTTGGCTCATCGTCATCTCCTTCATAGTCACTCCAAGCACCACCCACGAAAGCTTGTTGAGACTTGCTCTTGGGTGGTTTTGGACATTCTCCTACTAGATGACTTGTGTCTCCACACCTATAGCATTTCCTTTCAACCTTTCCTTTCCTATCATCACGATCTTTTCGGAAGGTTTTCTTGTCATCTTTAGGTTGTCTTACAAACTTCCCTCGTCTACGAAAGAACTTCTTGAAGTCTCTCACGGCCATAGCATATTCCTCATCATCACTATCCGAAGTAGATTCTTCATCATCACTTGATTGAACTCTAGCTTTCAAGGCAATGGACTTAACTTTTTCTTTCTTGCCTCTAACTAATTCCGAATCTTTTTCCGTTACCATTTCATGAACTTTGAGGTTTCCAATTAGTTTGTCAAGTGACATGCTTGAAAGATCATTGGATTCTTCAATTGCCGTCACTTTTGCTCTCCACTTCGGATGGAGTGCTCTAAGGAATTTCCTGAAAAAATTCTTACTACAAAAAGATTTATCAAGTGTTTTAAGTGAAATAATAATAGTGTTAAACCTAGCAAATGCATTATCAATAATCTCATATTCGAAAATAACAAATTGTTCATATTGTGAACAAGAAGATCAATTTTGTTATCCTTAACTTGTGAGTTTCCTTGATGAGTGACTATTAAAGATTGCCAAATATCTTTGGTGGTTTTACACATAAAGACTCTTTCATATTCTTTCTTACACAAAGCATTGTAAAACATCATTTGAGCTTCATTATTTTTATCAATCAATTTTTTTGATCATCATCTTTAATATTAGTAGTTATATTATCACCATCAATGATTATATACCATAAATCTATATCTTTAGATTTCACATAAGTTTCAAAACGGTTTTTCCAATATATAAAACCATTTGCTTCAAAAAGTGGTGGTCTTTGCATAGATTGCCCTTCTTTGTAATTTTCAAAATCCATGGATCGTTTCAAGTTTAAAACACAATATATTTTAAAAGCTTGAGTAACGTAGCTCTTGATGCCAATTGTGGAAAACTAGAAGGGGGTTGAATAGTTTACCGTTTAAAATCTTTTTAACTTGTTTAATTATCTTTTGAAACTTTCCGTTTGATCAAAGATATATACACAAACACAATATATAACATGCAAGTATAAAGAAAGAAACGATCAAACCACAACACGAGTATTTATCGTGGTTCGGCTACAAGGACTCTTTTTCCTTGCCCTACGTCCACGCCCCGAGTATCCAACTCGAGAGTTTCTTTCACTAGTCAACAAGCTCCTTTCACCAGCGGAGAAAACCTTATTCGTCGCTTATACACATTTACCGACACTAAGCTAGATGTCGAGTTCTTTTACAAGGGTACAACCATTCCCGTTAGTTTTTTTTACAAGGGTACAACAACTCCCGTCACACTTTGTATTTTGAGGACTAAAATACTAACCGATCACTACTGAAAATACACAATCAAATGAAGTGTAAACTACACAAGTCTACACAATGCTAAGCTAACAAGTCTTGCAACGTTTTGTTGAATACTTGTAACTTTTTATGAACTCGTGAACCTCTTTGCTACAAAAAGAAACTTCACATATGAGATGTTAAAGGGTGATGAAAGAATGAATGAATGTGTGTGAAAATATGATGTAGAGTGATAAGCCAAAAATCAAACTTGTGGCTTAGTATTTATAGCAAAACCTTCTGCATGTCTAGCGGATACGGCGGAACCCTCAGATGGGTTCCGCCCGTGTACCCCCAGGTATCCGCCAGGCTTGCAGTTGGTTTTGCAATAAATCTTGCAAACCAAACAATGTCACATCTCATAACACTTAGTCAAACACAAAACTTGTGCAAGCAAACATATGGTTAGTCAAACACACTTTCTTTCCATAAATGTATATTGACAAAACTTGCCATAAATGTGATGTGGCATTTCTATTTTAAGAAATAAAAAGTGTTGTGTTTTATGAAATGTAAAATGTAGCAAATG